>SJYX01017566.1:172848-244227 GCA_006410675.1 Oreotragus oreotragus | reverse complement strand
TGTTATTGGAGTATAGTTGGTTTGATCCAGCTGCTTTGTCAACTGCCTGTTGATTTCTCTACAGATATGAGATTTCTGCTTTGATCCAACAAATTTCATTAAACTCCATTCTTTCTTTACTCTTCAGTAAAGGAAGTTAATGGAGAAGGCAATGGCACCCCACTCCAGTACTTCTGCCTAGAAAATCCCATGGATGGAGGAGCCTGGTAGGCTGCAGTCCATGGGGTCGTTAAGAGTCGGGCACGACTGAGCGACTTCACTTTCGCTTTTCACTTTCATGCATTGGAGAAGGAAATGGCAATCCACTCCAGTGTTCTTGCCTGGACGGGCTGAACACAGGGACGGCAGAGCCTGGTGGGCTGCGGTCTGTGGGGTCACACAGAGTCGGACACGACTGAAGCGACTTAGCAGCAGCAGCAGAAAGGAAGTTAAGAAGCCATAGTGAAAACACTGCAGCTCAGAAGATCTACACATGGCAATAATTGTTATCCCTTCTACAGTATTCCAGATTTCATCTCAGAGAAGATACCCTTCCCTGAATTCTGAACAGTTCACTAAAAACAAGGTTAGAACATTTTTAAAGCTGCAGATGTACATACCTACCTGTGGGTGTATTAGAGAAAGTCCTGTGTGGGTGATCATATAGTTTGGCCCCCAAGCCATACATATTCTTTGTTAGGTCATTTCTTTTTACTAGTATAAATTTTGAAAGTAGGTTGATATTTTAACCTCTCCATGAAATGAGGAAACTGCACATCATATATATTGTATATGGGATACAAGATGCATTTTCTGTAGGCTGTAACATATTCCGATGTGAATATGAAGTTAGTGGGACAGCCATATTCCAGTAAACAAACCTTTGCCTTGATTTTCTTCTCAAAGTCCCTTTGTTCCTTACAACAGAAAGTTTAATGGAGGACTTCCCTGGTGGCTCAGTGGTAAAGAATTCACCTGCCAGTGCAGGAGACGTGAGTTTGATCCCTGGTCCAGGAAAATCTCACCGTCCTCGAGGCAATTAAGCCCATGCACCACAAACTATTGAGCTTTTGCTCTAGAGTCTGGGAGCTGCAACAACTATTGAGCCCACGGGCTGCAAATACTCACGCGCCCAAGCACCCTAGCGCCCATGCTCCACGACAAGAAATACCACCTTGCTGAGAAGGCCAGGCGCCACTTCTAGCGGAAAGTCCATGCAGCTGCAAAGACCCAGCACAACCGAAACTAAATGATTGTTGAGAATTTAATGGATAATTCTACCTCCATTTATTCTCAAACTCAGTGAAGGAGAATGATGGTGACTAATTATAGCAATACTTAACTGTTTTATCCACCAAATGGTAAAGAAAACAGTTTCACACCATCGCATGGAAATGGTCGTTATTTAGACTCACCCATATCAAAATATTTACTAGGCCAGGTAAAGCTTTAAGTATTCAGAGGGCATGTGGGTTTAACAGCCCTACAGTGAGACTTTCCAGAATTAATCATTTCCATTTCTGCTACAGGAGCTTGGGTCTCTTAAAAGATCAATATATTGCATGCTTAAAAAATTATTCAGAACTTAAAGAAACAAGCCCTAGAAGAAAGCTCCCACTCTTTTTCTTTTTAAAATAAATGAATACAGGAAACAGAAAATCATAGAGGGAAAGCCGTGCGAATGCGGGCTGCTAGCATTCCTGGCAGACAAGCTCTAGAGCAAAGGGGGACAAGTAACTTTTCCTGGGGTGCAGCATTTGTTGACGGGACGGGGAGAGGGCGGTTTCAGAAAGCTCATGCAGGCCGCGAATCTCTTAAAGTTCAAGGACCTCACAAACCTCTCTTTGGCCAACTTGAAAGCAGCGTAAGACTCATGTGAGTGACCAGGTGAACAGTTGTAACTTGATAGGAAGATAATCCTCCGGCTATTATTATATCCAGGCGGTAGATGGAATGACTGTAAAGGTCAAATGTGCAGCTTTCTACAGTAATTTTACCTAAAGGCAAAGAGTTCACCTTTAAGAGCAGAATCTGTACTTTGTTCCATGGGGTCTCTGTGATTTAGTACAGAGATAATAACCTTGCACATTCTGTCTTGAGCCACATATGGTTTGTTTGTGGGAGACTCTTCAAGACCTCTAATTTTCATTTTGAAATATTATATAAGGGTTCCATTGATTAATAATTATTGCAAAAGTGGTCCAAGAATTGTGTGACTCAGGGCTACTGGCCCTAAAAGACCAAAATTCTTAATAACACATAACTGGGTGCCTGCCTTTGACCTTGCTTCTGACTTGGCACGTCCCTTGGGAGGATACCCTTTATATGTGTGGCTTGATTTAGTATCTGTGAAAAGGGGGACAGTACCTACCACAGTAGTTGTTGGGAGGAGCCCATGAGTCTTTCAGGTACTTCACAGAGAGTGCCCAATGCGTTGTTAACTCTCAGTAGTAGATTTTATTACTGGCGCTGCTGCCATATTTCTTGCACAGGTGTTAAGGGGTACAGGGAGACATGATATTAAATGTTCAGGGCTGGTTAGAAATTCAGCTTGAAAGCGATGAGATAAGTACCTCCGCCACCTTACTCCCCACCGCCAGTACACTATTCCCTGCTCCTGACCATACCCCCTCCTCTCCCACTTCCCCCTTCTCCGCCACTCAACCAGGGTTACCACTTCCATGGGCATCCCTCCAGAGATATTGTTTGCACAGACAAGTGAAAACCTATCTGTGTATCTGCATGTATCCATATTTATTTTTGGAACATTTATTCTTAAGCAGCCCTCCACTTCAAAGAATAAAGAATCTCCTTTCAAGCCGATCCCTGAAACTGGGAAATGAAGTAAGAAGCTCTCCCCTCCATGGTTACAGATGGCAAGTTTTCAACCCTGTGGAATTAAATTGTTGCATCCTTTTTTGATTTAACAAGATAAAGAAGACATTGGCTGTAGAGGACCCTTTTGAATGGACAGACACTGAGACCCAGGGAATGGTTCACACTGGAGTTTATTGCAGCATTGAGCAGGTCATTTTATCTGCATATCGTGTGTGCTGTGCTTAGTCGCTCAGTCGTGTCCAACTCTTTGTGACCCTGTGGACTGTAGACTGTAGCCTGCTAGGTTCCTCTGTCCGTAGGGATTCTCCAGGCAGGACTACTGGAGTGGGTTACCATACCCTCCTCCAGGGGATTTTCCCAACCCAGGGATCGAACCCAGGTCTCCCGCATCCTAGGCAGATTCTTTACCATCTGAGCCACCAGGGAACCCCATCTGCATATACAGACATGGTCATTTCACCACGTGGGCCAAATGTACAGGTGCCCAGGATCAACAACCGAGTCTGTCTCACATATTTTTATATGCTTTGTTGGCTGACAGGCTCCAGATTCAATTGAAGGGGACTTAGAAGCCTTATTTGAGGAGCCACTGGTGTAATTCATCCCACTCTGGCTGATCAAGTAGAGCAAAGAATTTCAGAAAAGACAGTTGCTCTCACTTCCTTTCGTATAAGTTCCCTTTGCCCCCCTACACAGGGAGTCTAATCAAATCGGATTTAGCTCTTCCACATTCTGTCACTTAGGGCAACAATGGTTAGCTTTGGGACCTCTCTGGTGGCCCAGCGGTTAAGAATCCTCCTTCCAATGCAGGGACTCAGGCTGGATCTCTGGTTGGGGAACTAAGATCTCACATGCCACAGGGCAGCTGAGCCAGCACGCCACAACTCCTGAGCCTCACTAGAGAGCCCCCATCCCGCAACTAAGACCCGACTCCGCCAAAAATAAACAAAATTTTTAAAAAGGTTAAAAAGACATACTTCTAACAGTCCTGGTGCCTAAGTTCTGTGGTTAATATCTATAAATAATGCGGTGAGGGAAACAGACGCAGTCACTCTCTGTAAGCAGCTGATGGTGATTCTAACTGTGTGGTTGAAAGGCTTAGTCTAGGTTTCAGAGTTTGCTATTAATGTTTTGGCTAAACCTTCACTTTGGAAGAGGAAATAGGTTGCATTGGAGACTTGTTTCTTACCCATGGTCCCCCGTCAGACCAGTATTTAGGCCTTGGTATTATTCAGTTCTCTGTTCTGTTGAAGATGTTACTGGTTTCCGTAATGGTAGAAATAGTTCTGTGAATTGGGTCTTGACTGGTGAAGAGCCTTTCCACTGGCCTTTACTGGTGTTTGGTATGGGTGTGCTTTTTCAATGAGAAATGTAGATCTCCAAGACTTTCACCTGGCACTGTCTCCTGTGAGATTGAGATTGTGACCACATTTTCAGCTCGGACAACACCAACACGACCCTGAGGCAAATCATATGCAAGAAAAGCAGGTGTGCACTGTTGTAATTGGAATATGGCAGTGTTCCAACACGCGGAGCGTTTGTGTGTTCCCATATTAATATTAAATGCGGGACTCTTTGTTCTTGCAGCATCAAGGTTGCAAATGTGCACATGCCAAAATTGGGAAGGAGCAGAAAATAAGATTCTCATGGTGACATCTGTTCTCCCCCATGTACATGTTCTGTAGTACAGTGTGTGGTTTGAAGACTGATTAGATATGCAAAGCCTTTGGTATGTAGTGTGATTAAGAACCTGAACTTCAGCCTGTTGGGGAGGCAGAGGGATGAGGTGAGGAGGGCAGTGAGCCAAGACTGGTTCACTCTCAGTCCGGATTTTACTGTTGCATTCTAGGCAGGCGGTTAGCCGGCCCACACCTCAGGTTCTCTGTAATTTAGGAGCGGTGGTCGGAGCTTTCTTCCTAGGTCACCTGGTTCCCAGAAGGTGGGGCCAAGATTCTGCTGAGGCTGTCTCCAAAGGATATGGAATCTCTGCCATCGTATTGGGTTGGCCAATAAGTTCGTTTAGGTTTTTCCATAAGATACAGCAGGAAAAACCCAAGCAAACGTTTTGGCCAACCCAACAGTTTGAGGTGGTGACTTTCTGTCATGGGTTAGGACACGGTGCCACGCTGGACAGGCTAGGGCTTCTCAGCCTTATCTGTTGGCAGATGCTTTACATTAATTGACACATGTCGTGTACGTTTTCTCTCTTTTGCCTATAATTGGTGAAATTTTAATCAAGTCAACCAATATTTATTTATTGTCTATTGTATTTAAGATTGATGTCAGAAGAGAGGCTAGGAAGAGATGCTTTCAAAAAGGACCAAGTAAGAATATATAAGAGAAAATACATACCAACCTACAGTAATACAAGGCACATAAATAAAATATAGTTCATCTCCAGTATGGAGTAGGGTTATGTCTTCATGTTGCCAAATGTATTATTTTATTTTTCTCAATTTTTATTTGTAACTGAAATAGTGCATTGATATTTTTATATTTCATTTGTTTGTTTTTCAATTGGAAAAGTGAAATGGAAGGAAAATATCCTTTTTTTTTTTTTAGATTTCTCCTCTTGCTCAGCTACTTTGGAATTGTATTACTGAGTATTTTCTGTTCCTTAACATATCCTTAGGCTATTGGATGTTTACATTTTGGATTTGTGAGGTGAAAATCCTCTTCTCACTCTATCCTTAAATGATTAAATAGAAGCGGTTTCAAATTTTCATTTAGTTATTCAGTTCAGTTCAGTTTAGTCGCTCAGTCGTGTCTGGCTCTTTGCGATCTCATGAATCACAGCACACTAGCCTCCCTGTCCATCACCAACTCCCGGAGTTCACTCAGACTCGCGTCCATCGAGTCAGTGATGCCATCCAGCCATCTCATCCTCAGTTGTCCCCTTCTCCTCCTGCCCCCAATCCCTCCCAGCATCAGAGTCTTTTCCAATGAGTCAGCTCTTCGCATGAGGTGGCCCAAGTACTGGAGTTGCAGCTTTAGCATCATTCCTTCCAAAGAAATCCCAGGGTTGATCTCCTTCAGAATGGACTGGTTGGATCTCCTTGCAGTCCAAGGGACTCTCAAGAGTCTTCTCCAACACCACAGTTCAAAAGCATCAATTCTTCGGTGCTCAGCCTTCTTCACAGTCCAACTCTCACATCCATACATGACTACTGGAAAAACCATAGCCTTGACTAGACGGACCTTAGTCGGCAAAGTAATGTCTCTGCTTTTGAATATGCTATCTAGGTTGGTCATAACTTTTCTTCCAAGGAGTAAGCGTCTTTTAATTTCATTTAGTTATTAGGTTGGTGCGAATGTAATTGCAGTTTCAAATCATGAATTTTAAATCATTATATTGATAACTAGACTCAAACACATCTTTACTAATCAAAATAGGAACCATTACAATAAACACGTTTTTGCCAACCAGAAATAAGTTTGCTTATTCCTGTAGCATAAAAATCCATGCTTTCGGATTCAACCAACTCTTAGAAAGTATTTTCTTTTCTTTCCTTTATTTATTTATTTATTTTACTATTTCATTAACACTTTAAATTCACAAAGAGTACATGCTTAGCTGTATTCAGCTTTTTGAAATGAAGATTTTAAAAGCGCACAAATCTTTAAGGATGCAGTGAACACTGCACAATCTGTTGACCAACTAGACAACCTAGAGGGTGGTGTAATGTGTATTTAGGAGCCAAACCCTGAATTTGGAGGGAATCCCCACCATTTAGGACTGAACAGAGAATTGGTTGCTGACAGGCTCAACCCTCGACTTCGGACTTGAGAGACAAACTGAGGAGGTCTGTGAGTGCATAAAACCACTGCACTCAGGGCAGGCAGCACCAGGAGTGGCCAGAGCCAGTTTGGATTGTGGGGCCAGTCTGAAGTGAGCTGGGGTGGCCAGAGGCTGCCGGTGTTGCAGCCAAAGTCCAGGGTCCATGAACGGTGAGCAGCCATCTCCTAAACATCACTTTGTTCCAACCCCCTCAGATGATTTTCCCAAACAAGGGGAAAGTGTTTTCTGGTTGTGGTTGTCACTTCGTTCCAACCTCTAAGATGATTTTCCCAAACAAGGGGAAAGCGTTTTCTAGTTGTGGTTGTAGAAGCATTTTCTTGCTGGTCGTGAAAGCATTTTCCCTGCAAAAACTTGTCGAGATGCTGGAAGAAACGGTTGTCAGTTGGCGAGAGGGCAGGTGAACACGGCAGCCGAGGCAGAACTTTGTAGGGCAGTATGTGGCACCTCTGGAAGCGCTGGTTGTGTGGCGTGCAGCTGGGCATTGCTGTGGAGAAGAATTGGGCCCTTTCTGTTGGCCGATATTGGCTGCAGGCCTTGCAGGTTTCGGGGCATCTCATTGGTTTGCTGAGCATCCTTCTCAGATGTAAGGGTTTCGCCGGGATTCAGAAAGCTGTGGTGGATCAGACTGGCAGCAGACCACCAGACAGTGACCGTGACTTTTTTTTTTTTGCTGCAAGTTTGGCTTTGGGAAGTGCTTTGGAGCTTCTTCTTAGTCCAGCCACTGAGCTGGTCATCACCATTGTCTTAAAAGAATCCACTTTTCATCATACGTCCCAGTCTGATCAGTAAATGGTTTGTTGCTGTCATGAAGAATAAGAGAAGAACAGCACTCCACACCAGTGATTTTTCTGGTCAGCTCACGAGGCACCCACTGATCGAGGTGTCTCACCTTCCCAAGTTGATCAAATGCTGCATGACTGTAGAATGGTCAGCGTTGAATTCTTTGGCAGCGTCTCGTAAGAGCATCCTCGAGGCTGATTGGTCGTTATCAACTTCCGATGGCCCACCGCCATGCTCCTCATTCCAAGGCTCTCGTCTCTTTTGTAAAACTTCTTGAACCGCCACTACACTGTGTGTGTGTTAGCAGTTCCTGTGCCAAATGCATTGTTGATGTTGTGAGTGGTCTTCACTGCTTTATGACCCATTTTGAATTTGAATAAGAAAATCACTCAGATTTACTTTTTATGTAATGTTATTTTCCTAGTTTAAAATAAATATAAAATAAACAGCAAGGAAAAGTCATTAGCAAAGCAACATAAAATGAGAAATGTGAAATAAAATGATGTATAACATAACTGTATTTAAGAATGTATTCCAATATCAAACAGCAAATTTCAACAATGCAAAGCCACAATTACTTTTGCACCAACCTAAGTTGGATTAAAGCTCAACATTCAGAAAACTAAGATCATGACATCCCATCACTTCATGAGAAATAGAAGGGGAAACAGGGTCAGACGTTGTGTTTTTGGGCTCCAAAATCCCTACAGATGGTGATTGCAACCAGAAAATTAAGAGACGCTTACTCCTGGAAGGAAAGTTATGACCAACCTAGATAGCATATTAAAAAGCAGAGATATTACTTTGCCAACAAAGGTCCGTCTATTCAAGGCAATGGTTTTTCCAGTGGTCATGTATGAATGTGAGAGTTGGACTGTGAGGAAAGCTGAATGCCGAAGAATTGATNCCTGGAAGGAAAGTTATGACCAACCTAGATAGCATATTAAAAAGCAGAGATATTACTTTGCCAACAAAGGTCCGTCTATTCAAGGCAATGGTTTTTCCAGTGGTCATGTATGAATGTGAGAGTTGGACTGTGAGGAAAGCTGAATGCCGAAGAATTGATGCTTTTGAACTGTGGTGTTGGAAAAGACTCTTGCAAGTCCCTTAGACTGCAAGGAGATCCAACCAGTCCATCCTAAAGAGACCAATCCTGGGTGTTCGTTGGAAGGACAGATGCTGAGGCTGAAACTCCAATAGTTTGGCCACCTCATGCGAAGAGTTGACTCATTGGAAAAGACCCTGATGCTGGGAGGGATTGGGGTCAGGAGGAGAAGGGGACGACAGAGGATGAGATGGCTGGATGGCATCACCAACTCGATGCACATGAGTTTGGGTGAACTCTGGGAGTTGGTGATGGACAGGGAGGCCTGGCGTGCTGCAATTCATGGGATCTCAAATAGTCAGACACGACTGAGCGACTGAACTGAACTGAATATATTAATAATAGTAATACCTTACCTTTCAAATGGGCTTCCCTGGTGGCTCCACTGGTAAAGAATCTGCCTACGATGTGGGAGACCTGGGTTCAGTCCCTGGATTGAGAAGATCCCCTGGAGAAGGGAACAGCTACCCATTCCAGTATTCTGGCCTGGAGAATTTCATGGACTGTATAGTCCACTGGGAGTTGGTGATGGACAGGGAGGCCTGGCGTGCTGCAATTCATGGGATCTCAAATAGTCAGACACGACTGAGCGACTGAACTGAACTGAATATATTAATAATAGTAATACCTTACCTTTCAAATGGGCTTCCCTGGTGGCTCCACTGGTAAAGAATCTGCCTACGATGTGGGAGACCTGGGTTCAGTCCCTGGATTGAGAAGATCCCCTGGAGAAGGGAACAGCTACCCATTCCAGTATTCTGGCCTGGAGAATTTCATGGACTGTATAGTCCATGGGGTCGCAAAGATACAAGTTCAATTCTTCAGATACCTTATGGATAAAATATGTGTTTGGCAGAGGATTAAATTTATATTAGACCTTCCACGCTGTAGCTGCATTCTGTTCTTTAACAGGGATGTTTGTGTCTAAGGCAGCTGGATAAGGTTGTACTTTCATCTGAAACCATAAAATGCAGTGACACTCGCCATCTAGGAAGGAGAAAAATTAAATACAAGACTTTGGCTTCCTTAGAACCCCCTCAGTCAAGGTCATCAGCTATCAGCCTTTTTCTGCTTTGAAACAGAGATTAAAGATCCTTCACAAAAACAGGGTGGTGCCTGAGGAACATGCTGAATGTTAACGTGCAGTATAAGGGAAACCAGGGCATGCACTCTCCCAGACTGGGGGTCCTGGGCTCAGATCTTAGCTCCACCTCTTACCAGCTGTGTGAGAAAGGGCTGATGTCTTAAGTATCCTGAGCTTTGATTTTTTTTTTTCCATCCATACAGTGAGGATATGGCTTCCCAGGTGGTGCTAGTGGTAAAGAACCCACGTGCTAAATGCAGGAGACATAGAGAGACAGGTTCAATTTCTGGATTGGGAAGATCCCCTAGAGGAGGGTGTGGCAACCCACTCCAGTATTCTTGCCTGGAGAAGCCCATGGACAGAGGAACCTGATGGGCTATGGTTCATAGGATCACAAAGAGTCAAACACGACTGAAGTGACTGAACATGCATTGCACACAATGAGGATAACAGTGAGAACAACCTTAACATGTTGCCTTGAGGATTAAATGATATAATGTAAATAAAAGACGTAGCGATAGTGCCTGGAAGAACATAAATGCTATGTGTTTGGTGTGCTCGGTTGCTCAGTTGTGTCTGACTCTTTGCAACCCCATGGACTGTAAAGTCCATGCAACCTCATGGACTGTAGCCTGCCAGGCTCCTCTGTCCGTGAAATTTTTCAGGCAAGAAATATTGGAGTGGGTTGCCATTTTCTATTGCAGGAGATCTGCCCAACCCAGGGATCAAACCCTGATTTCATGGATCTCCTGCATTGGCAGGTGGATTCTTTATCACTGCTCCACCTGGGAAGCCCAACATGAATGCTAAGTAAATCCTAACTAGTTGTATTTTTAGTTCCTCTTTCGTGCATGCATAGGTGCTCAGTTGCTTCAGGTGTGTCTCTGTGTGACCCCATGGACTGTAGCCCACTAGGCTCCCCTGTCCATGGGGATTCTCCAGGCAAGAATACCCGAGTGGATTGCTATGCCCTCCTCCAGGCGATCTTCCCAACCCAGGGATCCGACCTGTATCTCTACGTCTCCTGCCTTGGCAGGCGGGTTCTTTACCACTAGCGCCACCTGGGAAGCCCAGTTCCTCTTTCACCTACATCTAAATCCACAGCTTTTTCTCTCATTAAAGACACACCATGAATAAATTATTGACAATGATATTATTGTGGAGATAGCCTGTTTTATTTATTTAAAAATAAAATGTTTGCCAATAGTGTTACTTATTATTATTGGTGGTAACACATTGTCAATGCTGCCAATCATTCTGACATACTTTCATGGGAAAATACTATTCATAGAGGTACTTCCCAATCCCTTATTGGTAAGCCCTACCTGAAGAAGAATAAAAACCCAACAAACAGAAATCTTCATCACATAAAAACATATAACTTTGCTGAATCAAATAGATAGTATTTCTGGTCCAGGAGAAAAATATTTGTGCTGAGTGTTGCCTTCAAATGTTAAATCTACCGTCATCTAACACAAATTGTATAATGCGCTACAACTCAAGGTCAAGAGAATTTTCTGTTAATACAGAATTCAATAGATTGGGAGCAGAGAGAACAGAAGACTGAAAATTTGAAACTGGATGTGGTCACGCAAGAATACTGCAATGTCTGGAAACTGATAAGGGCTTTAAGGAAATTTAGAAATCTTTAAAGGAATGGATGATATGATCAAGGCTTGTTCATAAGAAAAGAGAACTAGATTAATTGAGACGACCAGCGGATTCCAGTCTCAGTGAAGGGAACGACAGAATACCTAGGGGCTTACTTGGATAATATTTGGAAATGACTGTGACTTGAATTTAAAAAGAAACATTAAATATTTTTAAAATGCTCTTTTAGGCATTTTAAAAATATTTAAATATTTAGGCATGATACATAGCACATCATATAGTATTAGCAGTAAATGAACATGCTTCTTGGTCTTTTGGCTACAGTCACACGTAGAAGTAAATGAACATTAAATTCTTTAGTATTTTAGAATTTATTTTAGGAAGTCTAACATATATTTTAGAGTATTTTAGAAAGTTTAAATTGTTTAACAGTGTTTATCTGCTTTTAGTTTATTCATTCTCTCCTTTATTCAATAAATAAATATGGCACACTGAGTTCAGCAATATACAAGGGGGAAAAGAGATGATTCTCCCATTTGTCCTAGCAATGGTAATGTTTGTGCTCAAGATGTTCTCATATGTGCCCATACTTTATGATAATCTGTAGAAGAAAACTCTTTTGGATATAAAGATTCACCATCACCTAATATAGTCATGGGGTAGCACCACACTTGAATGCCTGTTCCTTTTCTAAGAAAAGTGGAAAGAACCGTCATTGTAGGGTCTTATTCTGGGGCCAGTGAAAGCTGGCCTGAAAGGATTTAATTAAAATTTATGTAATTGGTGCTCAGGTTTCTGATATCCAGCAACCCATCAGCAGTAAAGACCTGGAAGGATGCCCAGGAGGAATCGGGCAAGAGAAGGAAGGTGGGGGCTCCACATTTTACTAGTCTCTCTCTGTCGAGGTCCTGGGGTCAGTATTTGGGTTGCCCCAACAAACCGCCCTTTAAATTTAGGCTGTCCTGATACTTCTTTATGGCTGGTGAATTCAGGAAAATTTAAATTGGAACAAATGAGATTGTAGCAGATAGATGTGTCTGTGGTGAAATAAATCAGAACCCTTGAATTTTCTTCACTGATCTTGTATAATTGTGTAATGTAATGAGTGGTTGTGGGGTTGGGCTTTGGAGCCATATAGACCTGGGTTTGGGCTAGGCTGTCACTTAACAGCTGGGAGAACTTGAATTCACTGTTCAACCTCCCTGAGCCTGATATTTCTTTTTTTTTTTTGTAAAATGGGAATGGTAACAGTATCTCACCATAGTGCTGTTATAAGTTCCTATATAATATGTATACATGCATAGTACAGTACCTGGCACAGTGGTAAATCCTCCATACACGAAGCCTATGGCTTTAATTATGCATTATCTTCTGAACGGACCTTTTTTTCCATTGGCGTATCATTGCTCTACAATGTTGTGTTAATTTCTGCTGTACGACAAAGTGAATCAGCTATATGTATGCATAGATCCCCTCCCTTTTGGACCTCCCTTCCACCCCCACCCCACCCCTCTAGCTCACCACGGACCACTGAGCTGAGCAGCATATGTATACATGCATAGTACAGTACCTGGCACAGTGGTAAATCCTCCATACACGAAGCCTATGGCTTTAATTATGCATTATCTTCTGAACGGACCTTTTTTTCCATTGGCGTATCATTGCTCTACAATGTTGTGTTAATTTCTGCTGTACGACAAAGTGAATCAGCTATATGTATGCATAGATCCCCTCCCTTTTGGACCTCCCTTCCACCCCCACCCCACCCCTCTAGCTCACCACGGACCACTGAGCTGAGCAGCCTATGCTGTTTAGCAGGTTCTAATATACTTTTAGGAAACTCTGATGCTGTTTTGCATAATGAAGATAAGCCGCCCAAATAGGATGAATCTCATTGACCAGAATCATGTTTTAGGACTACACCCTACCAGCAGTGGGAGCTGGGAAGGGAAATGCATGCTTTTTTTTTTTTTCCTAACGGGGCACAGTGCTCCCCTAAAGGAAAAAATTGTAGCTCTGTTAGCTGTTGAGTAAGCAATGAGCAGTGTGTGCCACAAAGACACGAGAACGACAGCTCCCAGGCCTGATGGCTTTCTAACGAAGATTTGTGAATGTTCTCAACATTGGGACATTCTGAGCATTCTTAGCATTTGCTAAGACTTCAAATCTTATCATCATCATTAAGAAGAGAAGTATTCACTGGTCTGTGTAACTGGAAAGAATAATAACCAAAGCCTCTTGGCTGTCACTCCTGTATCAATGTTGTCAGTTTGCTTCCATGTTGCAGTGTAAACTTTGGTTGCCATTTAGTTCACCTGTTATGATATTGGGGGTATGATGGTCTCATTCATTCAATAAGCGTTTATGGAGTGTCCACTGATCTTGGAAATACAAGTAGAGGAAAGATGTGGAAGCAACATCCAAATTCCTACAAACTTCTAATGGGTTGATTGATAAGGTGAGGTTATACAGAGATGAGGGCTTCTGAACTGAACTGAAGTTTGAAATGAGCCCCCCAAAAAGATTAAGACCGTGAACTCGTTTCTACCTAAAAATCTCTGCCCGGTATTTTTAATCAAGCACAGATCGACTCTTGCTAAATTCTGCTAGCTTAGCTATTCCTTGATCTGACATCTTGACGAGTGGAAAATCCCTTAATTTGGAAAACTATTTGGAATCATCTTTAAAGGGAAATTTGGTTTTACCAAGACCTGCAGAGAGGTGGTTGTAGGGAACCTAATAGATCCGTTCGGTTCAGTTAAGTCGCTCAGTCGTGTCCGACTCTTTGCGACCCCATGGGCTGCAGCAGGCCAGGCTTCCCTGTCCCTCACCAACTCCTGGAGCTTGCTCAAATTCATGTCCATCGAGCTCGTGATGCCATCCAACCATCTCATCCTCTGTTGTCCCTTTCTCCTGCCTTCAATCTTACCCAGCATCTGGACAGTTATTCCAATGGGTCAGTTCTTCGCATCAGGTGGCCAAAGTACTGGAGTTTCAGCTTCAGCATCAGTCCTTCCAATGAATATTCAGGACTGATTTCCTTTAGGCTTGACTGGTTTGATCTCCACGCCATCCAAGGGACTCTCAAGAGTCTTCTCCAACACCACAGTTCAAAAGCATCAATTCTTCGGCACTCAGCTGTCTTTATAGTCCAACTCTCACATCCATACATGACAACTGGAAAAACCAATGCTTTGACTATGCGGACCTTTATCGGCAAAGTAATGTCTCTGCTTTTGAATATGCTGGTCATAGCTTTTCTTCCAAGGAGCAAGCGTCTTTTAATTCCATGGCTGCAGTCACCATCTGCAGTGATTTGGGAGCCCCCCAAAATAAAGATCTGTTAGGACCTGCCAGATTACCCTAAGTTGCAGTGACCCTTACAAGAAATTTGTAAAGGATATAGAACTGCAAACACTATAGCAAAGATGCTGCGTGTGTGCATGGTGCAAGTCGCTTCTGTCCTGTCCAACTCTTTGTGACCCTGTGGACTGTAGCCCTTCAAAGATATTGACCCCCAAAGAGTCCTAAAGCATGACTGGCTCTCCTTAATTCACAAGCAACCCTCAGAAGGCAGCAGCTTGTCTTAAGCCCATGAAACCAAAGGACAGAACCAGCAGGGAAAAGACTTAGCAGAAAAACCACGTGCCCTGCCTGGAAATGACCAGATAGGTTTTAACCTATAGAACAGTATGGACTGTAAATGCCAAGGGTTTCAGAAGTTCATTTGAGATATGCCTCGCAACTCTCCAAGCTTGATGATGAAAGAGAGAATCACAGTACCATCTGTCATCACGGAAAACCCAAGGGGCCCCAGAGCCTCTTCCACATTGAGCAGCTGATGCGGATTTAGTCAATCTGGACAGTTATTTATGCGTTGAGGTCACACTTTGGCCAATCTTTTGCTTACGACTTTAACCAAATAAAGCCTTCTCTCTCCACATGTCTCTTGCCAAAGTCAGGTTGAGAGATGGTTCTTTGAGAGGATTATTTTGGCAGGAGATACAGGGATCCTCTCACACAAACACAGTAACAAAGCCTGATGATACACCAGTCAGAGAGCTAGCTAAACGGTGTTAAAGCTGAGAAGCAAACTAAAGTCCCTTTCTTTGCCCCTCTTGTTCTTTGAGAGGTTTTGTTTGTTTTTAACAAAAATGTTCCCCAAATGTCAGTGAAAGGCCCAAAGAGAAGTAGTGTGCCTCAGAGGGGCTTGGCTTTTAGAGTTTCCCATTTGACCTTCCTCTTTGTTCTCCTTCATGACATACTGGTCTCTAACTTCTCTGTGGCTGGAAATAGACTAGGCTGACACCTTGAAGAAGAGAGACTGACATATACACATCCTACTGTGTAGCACAGGTTAGCACATCTGCTCAGTACTCTGTGGAGACCTAAACGGGACGGAAACCCACCAAAAAAAAAAAAAAAACAGTATAAATGGATACATATGACTGATGCACTTTGCTGTGCAGCGGAAACTAACACAGCATTGTAAAGCAACTATATTCCAATTGAAAAACAAAATAGAGGAGAGAGAGAGGTGGAAATAAACCCTAGTTTCTGTGAATTGTTGCTAAATTACGTATGTCCACTTGTAACCAAGAATTTGAACTCTGAGCCAGAACACAGGAGGAGAAAGAAAAATCCCTTCCTTGTTTGTTGTGAACATTGTCTGTGATTCCATGTGGCCTGGAGGAGCTTCAGTGAGACCCAGTCTGGTCACTGCACTCTCAGAGTCACTAGCCAGGTACCTGAGCAATTACTTCAGTCCTCTGGGCCTTGGTTTCCTTATATGTAAGAAGAGAGAACTGAACAAAATGATCCTTAAGGTTCCTCCCTAAGCCTTAGTTATGCTGGAAACCTTGATTCTCTTAGTCAGACCTGTACCTGTTGTGAGGTGCAGTGAGATGGAAGAGGCCCTGGAATGTTATGCTTCGTTTCATCCTCCTGGAAATGAAGGCGTTGGAGTCAAAGAAAGCTGAGTCCTCTACTAGATCCAGTGTTTTGTCACACAGAGTTTGATGAAGCTCCCTCCCAGTCTGTACCAGATGGGTTTATCGCATGGAAGTTTTTGGAGAAATACTCGATGGATCTGTACGTAAAATGAGACCTGTCCCCTCAGGTCACTAGATCACAAGAGGCGAGTCTGGCATCCTATCTCTTGGCTGTTGAGCCTCATCATTATGAATGAGGGTTCTCAGTTCACCACAAAGTGGAGAAGCTAAGAGCCTTATACTGGGACTGCTAAGATGGGGTGACTCTCCAAATACCCTCTTTCTATATTCTGAACCATACTATAAGAGATAAAAGTGCTTGCTTCTGCATACCTAGTTATTACTTCACTTAAAACAAAAATGTATTTAAGGAAGAGGCAAAGATCCAAATGATATTCAAAGTGAATATTATGAATAGAAAAGTAGAGAGAAAAACATCCACTCAGATACTACTGAGTAGCCAGGAATTTATTGTAACAATTTATGGATATCTCAGGAACCAGAGTATAAGAAGATAAAGGAAAATAAAATGCTTTGTAGGAGACAGAATCCTCTGAGACACTGTATTAAAAAGTATCAGTTCAGTTCAGTGGCTCAGCCATGTCCAACTCTTTGCAACCCCATGGACTGCAGCACACCAGGCTTAATCATTAACTATTTTGCTATAAAGGAAATGAAGAAAATTATTCACAGCTTCTTAAAATAATGAAACAAATATTAAGGAATGTGGAAATAAGAGCAAATTTAAAAAAATAATATCTGTATTCCAAATTTTGCACTGATTACAAAGCAGTTAGTGTTATGTGAATTTTTCTGTTAGGTGTTATGCTTCAATTAAAAGTTTTTAAAAAGCAGATTTATTAATTTAAAAAGTTTTTTTTTTTGAGGGGAACAGAAGATCATTAAGATGGAAATATGCTCAGCTGGCTGTACACTTACTGCTGTTGACAGTGAATATGGAGAGTTCTTCACAGGATACAGGAATTTTGGAATACAGCTTGTCAAAGGCAGACCTAACTTCCAAAGTCCTCCATTAAAGAGTAATCATGGGAGGAGTTTCAATTAAGAGCATCATAAATAAAAGAAAACCCAACTGACAGTGGCTGGAACAAATAGTGGTTTATTTTCCTTATCTAAAAAGTAAGTCCAGAGTGGGTGGTTTCAGCCCTTTATTCAGCTACTGGAAGGTGCCATCCAGGACCCAAACATTTTTCATCTTTCCCTTTCTCCATACTTAACAGGTTGGCTTTCACCTTAGGCCTCATATGCCCATAATGGCTGCCATAACCCCAGGCATTGTCTCTGTGTTCAAGGAAAGGAAAAGAAGAAGGCCAACACCAAGTATATCTTTCTCTTTATCAAGAAAGCAAAAGCCTTTTTATTGGTCATAACTTTAGCACATGACCACCACAACCCCACCCCCGCCAGCTGCCTCTACAGTGGGAATTAGACAGGGAGAGGAAAGTTGAAAATGACTGTTGGGTTAACCAAAAAGCAGTGTGTGCCAGAGAATGCTCCTTGAAGAGAATAATCCTGGAGCTTGTTATTGGGAAGAAGTAAGGAGAGAGGCCGTCTGGGGATACGGCTCAGGACTGCAAACATTTCTAATAAAAATCATTAAATCGTGGTTTTCGGGTTAAGACACCATTCAGAAAGCAAGTAGCCTTATTTTTTTACCCTGAATCGGCCATTAGCTTTAACTAATGCTGTTTCCAAGCCTCAGTCTTTGACAGTATAAAATAAGAACAATGTTTATTCCCTGCCAAACTTGGGTCCTTTCATTCAGTCATTCACTTCCTCAACAGCTATCTACTTCCCACCTGCTATGTATCAGGTCTGTGCCTATGCCCAGGATGCATAAATAAATCCTCCAGAACCCCCTCCCTCAATGACTCACCTTCTAATAAGGAGGGGAAGCCAGAGAACATCATTACTGAGCACTGTCGCATGTCGAACTCATGGGTGCTGTGTTAAAAAGATGCGTATAATATGTCAGTAGAAGATAATGTAGACATGCTGTAACAGGTGAGGTGGTGCAATCCCGTCTCCAAGAAAAGTGCTTTGGGACAGAGAAGGGAAAGGACACATTGCCTGGGGAACTGGGAGGGGCTTGACCGAGGAGATGCGGTCTGAGACAGGGCTTGATAATGAGCTGGAGTCTGTGTGCGGGAAGAGGCGCCAGAGGCAGGGAGTCGCTTCTGGTGGAGGCACAGTTGATTCGAAAGCGTTGAAGAAGTCTCTAGAGGGACTAGCTTGTTTCCGAAAGGAGAGTGGCTCACTCCTCTGAGCCTTTGGGAAGGCGAAGCAGGGAGATGGTTGGGGTCAGTGTGTGGACGATCTTAGGATCCCTGTGCAGGAGGAGTCTGGCCTGGCGCAGCCACTGGGAACTCAGGACGAGACATGACCTGCCTTGTGCCTCAGAAAGGTCATCGGGGAATCTCCAGGAGGGGCTGGTGGAGTGGTACCCGCGAGTCTGTTTCGGAGGCTCTGGCAGTGTTCCTGATGAGCGATGATGATTCAGTTAAGCAGCAGCCAGGCCAGTTCCTTTGGTTTCTGGAGGAGGAGATGATGGAGCACGGTACCTGTGACTATGAACCAAGCCGAAAGATGCACACTCTAGGGGCACTTGCCACTTGTCCCCACAGTGGTTTTCCTAATGTAGGGCTACAGTCTGTACTACTAATGCAAAGAAATTAGTATAGGCCTCCACATCCATTTTTATAAACATTTATCTATAGGGTTCACAATTTAAATAGTTTACAGTATTTTTGGTAACTTTTGATCCTCAAGAGCTGCAGGGCAGTGCTCGGATCTCTTCCAGAATGTGTCCTGGAGAGCTGGTGGCCCCAGCTGCCAGGCCACCATGTTGCTTGGAACCAGCGCTTCTTCCAGAAGGCAGACAGTGGTCCTAAAGCATGGCCTTGCAGGGCGTCCGTACATTCAGCTATTGCTCTCGAACCAGACGGGCAGCTTTTGGTGACCGACTGGATGTGCTAAAAGACAGAGAGAGAGAGGGAGGAATCAAAACAGATTCTGAGGTCTCTCTCACAGCAGGCAGGTGACACCACCCTCAGGAAACGTAGAAGAACGTGGCATCCCTTGGGCTCCATTTCAGCTCTGGGGAAAGAAGAGCAAGTCTTTGACTCCAGTACTTGTTTGGGCAAAGTTCTAATTCCCCTCTGGCCCCTGCACCTCCATCCCCAGCCTCCCCCCAATCTGATTTCAAGGTCACGTTCTGGGATGAGGCTGCGATGGCCTGCTTCCCTTGCTCCTGCGTGTGAAATGGCAACAGGTGGCCAAAGCAAACGACGACAGCAAGGAGGGAGAGGAGCTGGTCCTGGACAGGGCCCAGGCCGGGGCTGGTGGGGGCGCTGACCGGGCTGAACACCCCCACCTGCCTCACCGTGTCTGCAGGTAGTCCTGCTTCGCCATAGCACAGCCTTCACGGTTCTAACCGTTTTCTAGACCAGTGGAGGCAGTTGGACTTTTCATGATGCTTCAGCGTCTCAAGCATGTGACTGATACTTGAAAGAATTACTAAGAGACTTCTCTCTTTATAATTGCATCTGCTTGTTCGGTCTGTGACCCAATTAGTTCATTCTTGTTGGGAGTGTATTGGAAGACCCTGTACCCTCTTGATCTCTCCTTATAATTATTACTACCATCCTTCTTTGAAGCCCTGTTGTGATTACACACTTCAGAGCTACTGAAATGCCCTCTCATGCCATGTGTGGAAATGCTCACAGCCCGGACTCAAGGACAGTCATCCAAGAGTGGTTCTTGTCCTCACATATCAGAGCCCCATAGCTCCCTTTGCACTTTCTTTCCTCCACAACTCCGCCTCTTCCCCTGCAGAGGTTTGTAGTCACACATTGCTACTGTAATAAGAAGACTCAATCTTGTCTCTGAGGCCCAAAGAGCTACATTTAACAAACACGGATCAATCAATACATGGTCCTTATCAGTGTTAGGATTACTGGCAGGTGCCTCCCAGCAAACATTTTTGCAGTTTCACCATCAGTCCCCCGCCCCTTCCAAACATACATTCATATTTGCCTTCTTTCCTGAGATTACACTATCTGGCAAGTCTAAATTCAAATGAAAATTGATCCAGCTGACTCACCCAAGTGCAGGTGGAAGCCTGTACTTGTATCTGGGAAGCAGTTTCACCACACTGGGGGAAATCAGGTTCTTTGTTCTGATGTTTGTCTCTGCCCGGTGGTCTGAATGTTTTCACCTGCTTGATTTTATGGAAAGTTCCTTCCACCATTTAATTATGGCCACGTGGTATCTGGTTGTATAAAGCACCACCGTGCTGTAGGAACAGTCACAGTAATTTACTGAGATGAAGGACAAGATACTGACTCAGTAAACTATTTGTCTTGCTCTTCAGGGTGAGGCTGAAAGCTGTAGTGGGCCCAGACAAGTGTCCTCATGAAAGTTTTCCCTTTCCCCCATTTTGGTGACTCTGTCACCTGTCTCCTTATCTTACTGCTGAAGGAATGTTTATGTAATCCTTAAGTTCCGTGAGAAGCAATATGGACCTCCCCTGGGGGCTCACTGGTAAAGAATCCACATGCAGTGCAGGAGAGGTGGGTTTGATCCCTGGGTCAGGAAGATCTCCTGGATAAAGAAATGGAAATCCACTCCAGTATTCTTGACTGGAGAATCCCATGGACAGAGGATAGATGAGAAAATTAAAGGTAACCCCATGGATGATGATGAGAAAATAAGCCCTTTTTAAGATGTCAAAAGAAGGTATTAAGGTCCACGCAGGTCATTCATGGCTCTGAATTACTTACAGGTGACTTGTGGCTCTCATTTTCCCAAGCATCATGAGACTTCTGGGGAATGTCTGATTGTATACTCTTTCATGAGGGCGTTTTATGTGGAGTAGAGTCTGACTCCACTCAGGCTGCGGTAACAAAAATACCATAGACTGGGTAGCTTATAACAATAAAGATGTACTGCACACAGGCCTGAAGGCTGGAAGCTCTAGAGCAGGGTGCCAGCATGGTCAGGCAAGGGCCTTCTTCCAGGACACAGACTGCCCACGTCCTGCTGAGTCCTCATATAGCAGAGGGGGCGGGGAACCCTGTGGGGCCTCTTTTTTAAGGACCTAATCCCACTCGTGAGAATGCACCCTCATGACCTAATCACCTCCCAGGGACTCCACCTCTAAAAAACCACCACTTTGAACATTAGGGTTTCAGTGTATGAATTTGGGGGGACTCACACGTTCAGACCATAGCAAGCAGTACACAGTTGTCATCCTTGAGTCTGTGTACTACTGGTTCCTCATTAAGGATTTTGCACAACCCAGAACATAGGGCAAAACGTTTTGGGCGTAAAGGACAATGAAAGTGTAGTCCTTTCAAGAGATTGAACCATCTGTTTTTACATCAGAATCTGAGCTTTTGCATTCTTGATTTACTGTCTGATGGCAAGAGTCTGCAGCCTTCCCAGATGGCGCTAGTGGTAAAGAACTCACCTGCCAACGCAGGAGACGTGGGTTGAATCTCTGGGTTGGGAAGATCCCCTGGAGGAGGAAAGGGCAACCCACTCCAGTATGCTTGCCTGGAGAATCCTATGGACAGAGGAGGCTGGCGGGCTGCAGTCCATGGAGTTGCAAAGATTTAGACGTGACTGAAGTGACTTAGCACACACGCACAGGCAAGAGTCTGCATTTCTGGACTTTTAACACGCAACTCAACTGTTCACTCATTCAGCACCTTTTATAGTGCTTGCCATATCTGGAGCAGAGTGCTGAGCCATGCTGTCAACCTGAGGAAGGGCTGGGTCCACAGAGCTTTGGTGAGGAAGGAGAGAAACCGTGGGAGACTCAACTAGAATAGGGATCCATTTGCCACCACGGTTTTCAAGAATGGCCTTCTTAGAGACAGGAGAGGGGCGTGAAGGCCAGAGGTTGCTTGTAGTTTACCAGCCACCACCTTGAGAAGGAAGCCTTGGCTTAAGTTGAATGTTGAACATTAACTTGACTGTTGACCAGGCTGAAACGTGTTTCCATCGCCTTCTTTATTCCTCACACTGCTTTGTTCTTTTGACCCAGAAACAGAAAAGATAGTCCTCGAGGCAGGAAACGGGTTGCCCTCCTGGAAATTCAACGACCAGCTCTTCCCCTGTGACGTGTGTGGGAAAGTATTTGGCCGACAGCAGACGTTGTCCCGACACCTGTCTCTGCACACAGGTGAGTCGGGGCCTTCCCTCTCTGGACGGCTGGCTTCTTCGTGATCAAGAATCTGTGTTTCTGAACTTCCGTGGCAGCCCAGTGGTTAAGAATGCTTCCAGTCCTGAGGTGTAGGTCAGGGAACTAGCATCCCACATGCCACTTGGTGTGGACAAAAAAAAAATTTTTTTTAATTAAACCAGGAAGTGGTATAAATGTTTTTATCCTGACCTTTTCAAGTCATTTTACCTGGCACATTCAAATAAGGCTCTGGAAATTGTTTGTTTGTTTGTACTGAAAGGATCTGTTGCACTCAAAGAGAACTGATGAGAAAAGATTCACATTTAGGTGTGTTCAGGTGAAATTTCTCAACTCTAAGGAGTTTATTGCTCTCGTCTTGAAGGCATAGGGGGTGGTGACTGTACTCTATCTTACTGGATTCATCTCATTGTGGTAGGTGGGAGGAAGGGGAAAGAGCACCTTGGTTGAGAAATAGTGTCTGTCTTTATTTATGAGAATTACGGTTGATTCTGAGTGTTGGGAAGTGGAAACCCCAATAAATAGTAATGCAACAATGCAACAATAATAAGCTAGGACAAAAATAAGTGAGGTAAAATCAGTATTAAACAAAAAGTGAGATGGAAATAAGAAAATGAAGTGTTTGAATTTTTACACTGAAGATCAGCCTTGTTGAAAAATTCAAATTTGTCTTGTTTAGAGCAAACAGAAAATGATAAAATAAAAGTTTTATATATCACACAAAACAAAAAAGACAGTATTAATATAACAAGATTAATTTTCTCTTTATATACCTATTTTCTAATATTTTGAATCTTAAATATTAAACCAGTAAAGACCAAATTTAGTCATATGCTTAGCCACAAAGAAAACTTTCACTTGTTCAAAAAAGTAGAATTTCTGTGTGCCACATTCTCTGAATATACTTCAATGAAATTTAAAGTAACCAAGGGTCCATAAAATGCCCTACCTAATCAGATCAAAGGAAATGAAGAAAATCACAAATTCCAGACTTCTAGGAGGAATGAAAGGGGAACATTCATACCTAAACCTGGAACAAACAGCTGCAGCTCTGGACTGAGGAACATTTATGGACTTAAATGTTTTAATGCGAAGGGGAGAAAAACAAAAATTAAAGTAACTCAGCACTCATCATAAAGAATTAGTGAAAGAACAAATTCTAGGAAGAAGATTATAAATGGATAAATCCCTTTAGGTCTGTTTAAGAAAAAGAAAGGAGGCAAAAGTATTCAGAATTAGTAATGAAAAGGGAAGCCTAGCTCTTCTTCTATACATTTACAGTTATTACAAACTGCTTCCTGTGTGGTACAGTGCATCTTTGAGAATGGTTTGTACCTCCAACTTCCCCACCCCTAACTTCCCCTCCCCTCCAGTAGTAACCACTGGTTTGTTCTCTATTTCTGTGAGTCTGCCTCTTTTTTTGTTTTTGTTAACTTGCTAATTTGCTTTATTTTTAGATTCCACATATAATCGATACTATATGTCTCTGGGGTCACACAGAGTCGGATACGACTGAAGCGACTTAGCAGCAGCAGCATACAATATTTGTCTTTGGCTTATTTCACTTAACATAATACCCTCCAGTTCCATCCATGTTGCTGCAAATAGCAAAATTTCGTTTATTTTAATGGCTGAGTAATATTGCTTCAGGGGTTCCTTGGTGGCTTAGTGGTAAAGAATCTGCCTGCAGTGCCAGAGATGCAGGTTCAGTCCCTGGGTCGGGAAGATCCCCTGGAGAAAGGCGTGGCAACCCGCGCCGGTATTCTTGCCTGGAGAATTCCATGGACAGAGGAGCCTGGTGGGCCACAGTCCATGAGGTCGCAGAGAGTCAGACACAACCGCAGTGACTTAGCATGCATACACGCAATATTTCATTGATGTAGCTACCACATCTTGCTTATCCACTCATCTATTAATGGACATTTATGTTGAGAAGCCTGATTTCTAATACAGATGTTATTAAAGAATTACTGGAAAATAAAGGCAACTCAGTGGCAAGAAAAAAAAAAAAAGCTGAAAACTTTAAATGACATAGATAATTTAAGCAAAATTTCCGAAACTGACCAAAGCTGGTGGGAAGAAACTTGGACCTTAGCCCGCCAGGCTCCATGGGATTCTCCAGGCAAGAATACTAGAGTAGGTTGACATGTCCTCGTCAAATAAACTGGTTGCCAAAAGGGAATTTGGAAAGATGAGGAGACAGTATTAATACAAAGTATCAGGTCCAGAAACTTTTCCAGCTGGGTTCTTTTTTAACCTGTCAAGACTAGAAAATTATGATGCTGTTAAACTACTCTAAATGATAGAAAAAGATAATGACTTTCCTGGTGGTCCAGTGGTGAAGACTCCATGCTTCCACTGCAGAGGAGGAGGGTTTGATCCCTATTTGGGGAGCTAAGATCCCACATTCCACAGGGGCATGGCCAAAAAAAGGAAAAAGAGAAAGCTCAATGGTTCACTTTGTGGAGAAATTGTAACCTTAATACCAAAACTTAACCATCTTAATATCAAAGCTTAACAACCTCGCTTATTAATAGAAATGCAAAAATTCTAAAGAAAAGACTATTCTCTCTACACTGTAGGGCTCCTCCCCAGCCCTGCCTGAACCCTAGCCACTAGCACCTCAGATGTTGGAGACCACCTATAATAATAATGATGCCTTAAATTTTGTGGCAGAAAAACTTTTTTTTTTGCACTCTATCCTATGATGTAGATAAGACAGACAGGTATTTTCTTTAAGGCAAGCCCCGTATTACAAAGTCAGAACTAAGGACAGAAAAGGAAGTTGTCCTTTTCTTCCCCTGCTGCCATCTGTTATCTTTTGCTGTACCTAAAAGCAGAGCCGGCTCCTTTTACTTTAATTTACTTGATTAGTCAAATGAGTTCAGAATGCCACTCTGAAAATGGCCCTGAAACACTGTCAGTTTTTTGAAAGGGATTCTATTAAGAAATATAATTAAAGTTTTTTATTTTATTTATGTACCATGAAAATTTCCAATTCAGTGATTTCATCTGATTCATTCCCTCCCCACTTTAATTTTCTTCGTGTTTATTTCTTGACTGACCCAGGCCTGGAGCTTAGGGAAGATGATGGTGTGCCTCTTACACGCCAGCCCTGGGCAGGCTGATCCACATGCCCTTCCTCAGCTCAGCACCCACCCTGGACCCATACCGCTGGGGGCTTGGATACACACACACACAGTATTCTAGTAGCCTGTATGGGGCTCACGTTATCAGGAAGAGAGGCCTATGGGTATCCAGAAAAAAAGCAGACGGTGCAGTCGCCCTGAAATTTTCTTTAATTTTGAAAGTGTGAATGTAGGAGCCACGAGGTGAAGACTTTGTGTGCGTGTGTGCTCAGCTGTGTTCGACTCTTTGTGGCCCCATGGACTGTAGCCCCGCAGGCTCCTCTGTCCATGGGCTTTCCCAGGCAAGAAAACTGGAGTGTTGCCACGCCCTCCTCCAGGGGATTTTCCCCAACCCAGGGATCGAACCCGCATCTCCTGGGTCTCCTGCAATGGCAGGCGGATTCTTTACCACTTGATCCATCACAGAAGACTCTTGATATTCACAGTTCCGGAGAGTCCACTTCGTCCCCACTGGAAATGAGATTTGCGCCCTCCTGTCCTGGATACCTCTGAGTGGCCTTTTGCAAGGTGTTGGGCTTTCATTTCTGAGCGTGGTTTGGGTTTTCTCCTGTCCCTTCTCCCCCAGAGGAAAGAAAATACAAATGCCACTTGTGCCCCTATGCTGCTAAGTGCCGCGCGAACCTGAACCAGCACCTGACGGTCCACTCGGTGAAGCTGGTGAGCACGGACACCGAGGACATCGTCAGCGCCGTCACCTCCGAAGGCAGTGACGGGAAGAAGCACCCTTACTATTACAGGTGAGCGGCCGGTGGAGCCCGCCGGGCCGGGCTCCCCAGACTTTCTCGAACACTCCCTGCACGGCTGCCAGGGCACACGTGACAAAGTGTCTCGTCTCAGCCTCAGGGCTGAGCTTCCTTTTAACGTTGACTTTGCTTGGATTGAACCCCGTGTGGCGCTGACCCCTCTGCTGGCTTGGGTGGCCAGGAAGAGTTCATTAAAAGGGAAATAAATGATCATGGAGGTGGCGTTGTGGGGTGGGGTCCGGAGAGAGGAAGGCTCGGGGGTTTTTAGCTGGGAGGTCCCTACAGCTGGGAAGCTCCCGCCTTTATCACTGAGCAACTCACTGCTTCCTGAGAATTAGCCTAAGGAAAAAAGGAGTCTGAGAACCGTGAGAAAATAGCCCTGGAAGTATTTCATCCTCTCCCTTCGCAGTGTTACCCTTTAGTACCTGGAGCTGCCTGTTTATCTTCCATTTTCAACCGTGCGGTATTTGGTGTGGTTGCTGTTTACAGCCCGAGTTGCCAGGCTTGCGGAGTTTATCGGCACACCAGCTCCGCTAATATCTTGGCCAGGCTGTCCTGCATCCCTTTGCCCGAAGGAATCAGTTAGATGATGTAGAGCATCTGGAATCTGTAATTTTGAATTAACTGTATGATCATTATAGCATGAATGGGATTACATTATGCGGGCATTTAATCCATCTGGCACGGTGAGCCCTTCCGAGCCGTCCCAGAAAGCGGGGGAGTTTCCTAATGCCTAGCCCTTCGGCGGGACCAGAGCACATCGAGGTCGGGATTTGGGAGGGGACCGCGTGCTCCCGAGCAGCCTCCATGTAGAAGCTCACACGTCTCTCTTGCGGTACAGCTGTCACGTGTGCGGCTTTGAGACGGAGCTCAACGTCCAGTTTGTCAGCCACATGTCGCTGCACGTGGACAGGGAGCAGTGGATGTTCTCCATCTGCTGCACAGCCTGCGACTTCGTCACCATGGAGGAGGCGGAGATAAAGGCGCACATCGGCACCAAGCACACAGGTGACCACCCCCCACCATCGGCCCTCCCCTCCCCTCTCGCTTCCACCCCTCGCCGCCCTGCCTGACAGGGGCATCCGCGTCGCCGTGACGTTTCCTTCCAAGAGGATGCTCCCCTGCAGCCCCAAGGCCATTGCCTGGCCCGGCTGATGCCTCGCCTCTCTGACATATTCACAGGCTCAGGTACGGTTGAGAGGCTCTGCTTGTTCCTCATCCCAGTCATCACCATCATAGGTAACAGTCATGGAGCTTTGACAATGCCCTAGGCTTGTGCCTTTACACCCTGGATCTCTTCTAACCACCCTCCGCCGTCCGTATTATTGTGGGTGTACCACACAGGGAGACACTGAGGCTTCACAGAGGTCAAGTCTTCTCTTTGAGATCTATAACCAGCCCTGACCACTTCCCTGCTGGAACCCACTGTGTCCACGCTGTGCTGATGGCCCCTGGCAACTCTGGGCAGAGGGCTGCCCCTCTCCATTTTCTGGGGTCAGAGCCCAGCACGCCTAGCTCTGCGGGCTCCCCTCCTCTTCCCTGAGACTGCAGCCTTGCCCCCCAACCCCCAGCGCGATGAACGGCAGCTCTGTTCAAGCGCAAAGAAAACCAGCTTCTCCTGAAACCACTCAAGGCTGCAGCCAAGACTTTTGCCAGCGCTTTCCTTTCCTTTAAGGCCATGCTGGTTAACGCCATCCATTTGATAATGTTAACATTTGACTCCACCATGCACTGGCCCGTTCCCAAGTGATGGTTACAAATGACACCAGCGTGCAGTCATTAAGTGACCATGAAGAGGAGCTCCCCCTGCCTTTTGCTTACAAGTCACTAGCAGAGGTTGCTGACCGCCAGCCCCATTGGAGAAGGAAATGGCAACCCACTCCAGTGTTCTGAACGCCTGGAGAATCTCAGGGACGGGGGAGCCTGGTGGGCTGCTGTCTGTGGGGTCGCACAGAGTTGGACGCAACTGAAGCGACTTAGCAGCAGCAGCAGCCGCAGCCCCGGGCAGTGGATCTGCCCCTGGCGTCCTCAGCCCGTGACGGATTTGGGAAGGGGCATTTCCCTGACAGCTGCACTGGCGGTGTGCACGGACAAGAACCGTCTCTCTCTGCCTTACTGGCTGCCGTGGCTCCGTGGTGCCAACAGCAATAAAAGCTTGCCGCGGAGGTCTGCAGAGAGCCATTGCGCTGAGCAAGGAGGTGCGTCTTTACAGTCGCTTTTCTGACTGTAACCACATTAGCACCGTGGGCAGCAGGTGAGCTGGGAAACCCACATCCAAGACAAATTAAATTCAGCATTTCTGGAGTGGCCAGTGGAGGGAAAGGCCAGCCTCGCTTCCATTTCCACTGGCTTTCAGATGTTTTTTTTCTTTTCTGTTACACTTTCTTCTAACCCTCTCCACCCCAAAGTGCGCCTCAACCCAGCCGAGAACGTTCTTCCTCCCACCCCTATCCACGCCCCCTCTACACCACCCCAAGGAAACCGTAGAAACTAATGCCTGGAGAAATGTTGGACTTGGTCACCTAATTGTTGTCACTGGAAACTTCACTTTCCCGAGTGACCGCTGCAGACTCACTCACCTCCGCACTGCCACAAGGAACACAGCGAGATCTTGTTCCCTCTGAGATAGTGGGGAAGATTCCTGTTTATCATTACAGAGAGCCCAGAATGAAATGCACTAGAGAAGTTTCTCCTTTACCGCAGTAGAAGGCTTTAGTGCTGCTATTAGGGAATAAGCGTCTATCCTGCTTTATAAGCTGCTGCTGCTGCTAAGTCACTTCAGTCGTGTCCGACTCTGTGTGACCCCTTAGACGGCAGCCCACCAGGCTCCGCCGTCCCTGGGATTCTCCAGGCAAGAACACTGGAGTGGGTTGCCATTTCCTTCTCCAATGCCTGAAAGTGAAAAGTGAAAGTGAAGTCGCTCAGTCGTGTCCGACCCTCAGCGACCCCATGGACAGCAGCCTTCCAGGCTCCTCCATCCGTGGGATTTTCCAGGCAAGAGCACTGGAGTGGGGTGCCATTGCTAGGGGTGCTAAGCAGCATATCTCTGAAGGGCCAGAAGGTGAGAGTCTCAGGCTTTCAGGCCGTACAGTTGCTGTCAGCACTGTCCAGTGCTGCCATTGGAGGGACAGTAGCCACAGATACGATGTCAGAGAGTGGGCATGGCCGTGGTCCACTCAAACCTGATTTACAGAAACACAGAGTTACATTTGGCCCAAAGGTTAGAGTTTGTGACCCCTAGTTATAAGCTAATGGCCTCACAGTGAGGGCTTCTTGTATCTAGCTGCTGCTTTGAGGTGTTTGAATTTGCCCCCAAATATTGTCAGTGTGCGTCTGTAATCAACAAGCTGTGTGATTGCAAAGCTGTGCTATAAACAGTGTGTATACTCTATAATGGGGCTTCCCTGGTGGCTCAGTGGTAAAAAAAAAAAATCCACTGCCAATGCAGGAGACATGAGTTTGATCCCTGTACCAGGAAGATGGATGCAGGAAGATTCTTTACCACCAAGTCACCAGGGAAGCCTGGTCATTTGATTTACCTGTCATAAAAATGGGCGTCTTGTGTGTCAGTACCCTGGGAGAGCTGGAGTGCTTTCTTGTTACCTAAGTGAGGTCGTGACTTACAGGATAAGCTCTCATGAATTGCAGATTTTTACGTAGTCCCCCTAGGATCCACGTCCTTCTTCACACTTCCTTACTGGCTCCTCTTTCCCAAGACTCACTGGTGAATGAAGTGCCGAGCAGGAATTTGAGGAACTGTCTGCTGTTTCGTGTTTGACTCTTCCTTACCTTCTTCCTCTCCGGTTCCTTGTCCCCACAGAGAACATCAGGAAGGGAAGATATATTCCCTCTGGTGCTTTCTCAATGCAAATTTTGCTGCAGTCTTTAAATGTTGCAATAATGGCATTAAGGAATTTGAACAGCTATTTGGAAAATACAACCATCTGTACTTCACGTCACACTGATACCAAAATAATTCCACATAACTTATCCCATCCCTCTTAACAAATCAACCCTAGAAACGCTTGAAGAAAATAGAATATTTATCAAACTTCCAGAATGAGAAGGATTTGTAAGAGATTGAGTGACACAAAATCACAAAGGAAAAAGAAAATCTAAGAGATTTGACACAAGAAAGTTTCTTCTGTTTGCCAAAGAAAAGCAAAAGTTAAAAAACCACAGTCTGTAAAATGTGTTTCTAAAAATGACCAAAGGTTAATATATTTACAGCATGGAAAATTCATATAAACTGGTTAGAAACACTTAAGAGTCTCCAGTTGAAGAATTTACAAAGGACGTAAACAGTCAGCTCACAACAAAATAAAAACTAATCACTTGACATCAGGAAAAATATTCAACCTTGCTAGTAGTCAAACTAAAACTCAGAAGTGGCTTATGTGTCACCCGTTAAGTCAGGAGCATATCTTATAATGTTCTCCACTGTTGCCAGAAGCTGCTGATCCTCCTGTGGCCGTGGCCTTGCAGAGTGGCAGAACTTTTGAAAACTAATTAGTATATACCAGGAGCCTTGAAAATGTGATGTACTATGACCCAGTAATCCCACTTCAGGGAATTTATCTGTAGGAAAAATAAAAGCAGCCAGTAGAATATTAATTTTAATTTAAAATTTAGTTTTAAGGAAATATTTTAGGAGTGTAGAATAAGTTTAAGGCTTCCCAGGTGGTACGAATGGTAAAGAGTCTGCCTACCAACGCAGGAGGCCTAACAGATGTGGGTTCCATCCCTGGGTCGGGAAGGTCCTCTGGAGGAGGAAATGGCAACCCACTCCAGGACTCTTGCCTGGACAATCCCAGGACAGAGGAGCCTGGCAGACTGTGGGCAATAGGGTTGCAAAGAGTCGGACAACTTAGCATGTTCACACATGCAAGCAGAATAAGTTTACTCCATAGATATAATACCATCACTTAAAACAATTAATTCATAATTATTCTTATAAATTTTTTGAGAGCCAACTGTAGGTCACGTATATACAACAGCATGGGAAAATACAAAATATTATATTTTATAAATATTGTATGTTATATTTTATAATACAATAATATAGTCTTCAACAATGCTTACCATGAGCCAGGCCTTGTTCTTGGTGCTTTGCATGTAAAAACCCACTTGAGTCTCACAACAAATATATGAGATACTGGTATTATTCCCATTTCTTAGATGAGATAATTGAAGCATAAAGTTAAATACCTTGTCCCAGGTCATACAGCTCCTGAGTGGGACAGATGGCATTCAAACCCGGGTATTCTGGATCTTAAGTCCTTATTCTTAACCACTATGGAATTAATGGCAGCAGTTTTAAAATTGAGATGTTTCCTTTTTAAAAAATGAAAGCACCAAAAATGTAATGGTATTTGTATTGAGGCAGAAAGAGGGTTGGTATTTTTTTCTGGGCTCAGTTGCTCAGTTTTTGTCATTTTTAAATGGCAAAGTATTTAGGTTTGTAAAGCTCTCTTCAGTTGGCCGTCCTTGAGTTTGAGGTTGCGTTACCTGTGCACAGGTGTCCTTCACCAGAAGTCTTTGCGATGCTGAAGATCAGTAACTGCTGGGATCGTAGTGAGCCTTGGATTGGGCTGACAAGGGCGCCCTGGCTCACACCCTACGGATACAGCGAAGGGGGGTGTGTGAAGGGGAAAGGAAGCTGTGTGGACAGAGGGTTACAGAGTGAGTGGGTGGGCTGTTCCCCGTGCCGTAGCCCAGAGTATTTGCTGTGCCTCCCGTGTAGTGAGCTTCCCTTGCTGCTCAGTCCGCAAAGAATCTGCCTGCAATGCAGGAGGCCTGGGTTTGATCCCTGGGTTAGGAAGATCACCTGGGGAAGGAAATGGTAACTCACTCTAGTATTCTTGCCTGGAGAATCCACGTTCCTTAATTTAGGTAGCTCTCCCCAGTGCCATAAGCCTGAGGGTACTTGAGGCTGTTCTTAAAGATGGTAATTAAAATTATCTGTTTTTATTTATTTAGTCCACATTGTGCAGCCTGCAGGATCTTAGTTCCCCAACCAGAAATTGGACCTGTGTCCCCTGCAGTGGAAGGGCAAAATCTTAACCCTGGACCACCAGCAAAGTCCCCAAAATTATCTGTTTTATTTCCAAAAGCTAGTTTAATCATGCACAATATTCTGTTGTTAAAACCGGTCTTAGAGGATGGATTTGGTGAGGCGATGCCGGGGACTCAGGGCCCCCACTGAAAATATTCTGTTTGTCTACAAAATGTGACTGAACTGGTTCAATATTTAGATAAGAGACTGGCAATCGTGGTGCTGGCTTTCCGGGTACCAAGGGAGGGATGTGGGTTAAAGGCATGTTCCATCCCTCCATGTGGGTCAGTAAGTGAGGTCACCTCCTGTCTGTGCAGGAACCAAGTTCATTTCTGCTCAGGACCTTGCTGCTCAGTCCGCAAAGAATCTGCCTGCAATGCAGGAGGCCTGGGTTTGATCCCTGGGTTAGGAAGATCACCTGGGGAAGGAAATGGTAACTCACTCTAGTATTCTTGCCTGGAGAATCCACGTTCCTTAATTTAGGTAGCTCTCCCCAGTGCCATAAGCCTGAGGGTACTTGAGGCTGTTCTTAAAGATGGTAATTAAAATTATCTGTTTTTATTTATTTAGTCCACATTGTGCAGCCTGCAGGATCTTAGTTCCCCAACCAGAAATTGGACCTGTGTCCCCTGCAGTGGAAGGGCAAAATCTTAACCCTGGACCACCAGCAAAGTCCCCAAAATTATCTGTTTTATTTCCAAAAGCTAGTTTAATCATGCACAATATTCTGTTGTTAAAACCGGTCTTAGAGGATGGATTTGGTGAGGCGATGCCGGGGACTCAGGGCCCCCACTGAAAATATTCTGTTTGTCTACAAAATGTGACTGAACTGGTTCAATATTTAGATAAGAGACTGGCAATCGTGGTGCTGGCTTTCCGGGTACCAAGGGAGGGATGTGGGTTAAAGGCATGTTCCATCCCTCCATGTGGGTCAGTAAGTGAGGTCACCTCCTGTCTGTGCAGGAACCAAGTTCATTTCTGCTCAGGAGCAAGAGTTTTTAAATTGTCAACTGAAGTAAAAGTTGGGTGCTCTAGGCATAAGTACAGCTCTTCAAAGAGAAACACTGAAAACATTGTAAGCTGGCAAATATTTTTCCTTCCTCTTTTTACACACATATTTTAATTGGACAAGTAATTCATGGTCACTCCAGAAAAATGTTGAAAGCCAAATTAAAAAAAAAACAAGCATAAGGCTGATCATTTGATATACTAGATGTATCCACTATGCCTATATACAAACTAGGACTTATTTTTTAATCTCCTAATAAAGTTTGTTTCTAAGAGTTTGCAATCACCAAATTACTTAATTGGCTGATTTGAAGGGAACTGAAGCACCGTCTCCTTACAGTTGCAACGCTGAACTAACTTAAGACTATGAGGTTGCATTGAATTGGCTTGGGGCAATTGACATCTAAATATTGACTCTCTTGAACATGAGCAATGTATCAATCACAGTTATTTGGGGTTTATAATGTTCATTTTTATTTATTACAGTTTACCTTCAAGTGCTATTATACCACTTCGTTTAGTATAAGAACCTCACAATAATTTCTCTTCTCCCAGCCTTCATGTTAGTCATCATATATTTATTTACCTGTTATAATTGCTACAAAACATTATTTTTGAACACAATTACTTTTATTATATTTTAAGGAGATGTTAAATAGTCAGAAAAGGTTGTCTGTCTACTCTTGCAGTTATAATTTCCAGTGTTCTTCATTCTTTTTGTGTAGATCCATGTTTTTATATTTGGTGTCATTTTCCCACTGCCTGAAGAATTTCTTTTTACCATTTCTTGCAGTTTGGGTCTGTGGTAATGATTTCTTTTAGCTTTTTCTTCGTCTTTCTTTTCTTTCTTTCTTTTTTTTTTTTTTTGCTGCACCACACAGCATGTGGGATCTTTAGTTCCCCAACCAAGGATTGAACCCATGATCCCTGAGCTGGAAGCACAGAACCTTAACCACTGGACCACCGGGGAAGTCCCTTTTGCCTCCATTTTTGAGATGTATGCTCACTGGGTATAAAGTTTCAGGTTGACAGTTGTCTCTTTCAGTACTTGAAAGAGGCCACTCCATTACTTCTCCCTTGCATTGCTTGCAGTGAGAAATCTGCCATCATGCTTACTTTTGTTCCTCTGCACATAATGTAGCTTTTTTCCTCTGGCTGCTTTTAGGATTTTTTTCTTTATCACTCATTTAGAGCTGTTTGATTCGGAGAAGGCGTTGGCACCCCACTCCAGTACTCTTGCCTGGAAGATCCCATGGACGGAGTAGCCTGGTGGGCTGCAGACCATGGAGTCGCTAAGAGTCAGACACGACTGAGCGACTTCACTTTCACTTTTCACTCTCATGCATTGGAGAAGGAAATGGCAACCCACTCCAGTGTTCTTGCCTGGAGAATCCCAGGGACGGGGGAGCCTGGTGGGCTGCCATCTATGGGGTCGCACAGAGTCGGACACGACTGAAGCGACTTCGCAGCAGCAGCAGAGCTATTTGATTATGATGTCTCTTGGTGTGGATTTCTTTATCTTTCTTATGCTTAGAGTTCATTATGTTTCTTGGATCTGTAGATTTATGGGTTTTCCTCAAATTTGGAAAAATTGTTGTCTTTTCAGATATTTTTCCTGCCCTCCCCGCCCTGTTAGAAGCTTCACTGAACTTACATTAAGCTACCAGCAGGCATCCCAGAGCTCACGGATGCTCTTTTCATGTTTGTGACTTTTTTTCCTCTCTGTTTCATTTCAGATCATTTCTATTGCGATTATCTTCAAGTCCACCGCTCTTTTCTTCTGCCATGTCTCAGTCGCTAATAGTGCCATCCAGACACCATGAGTTTCACCTCTCGGAATTTGGATTGGGTCTTTCTTATATTCTTTCTGTCTCCACTTAACTTCTGAACATATAGAATACAGTTACAATAAGTGCTCGTAGGTCCTTTTCTGTAAATCCTAGCAGCTTTGTCAGTTCCTGGTGAATCTGATTGGTTGATTATTCTTTCTGGTTTGGGGTCGTGTCTTCTTGTTTCCTGGCATGCCCGATCATCTTTGTTTGATGTCAGATACTGTGATGGTTACCTTGTTGGGTGCTTTATAGTCTTTAAATATAATATACTTTATATTCCTATAAATACTCTTGACTTTTGTCTTAGGCATTATTCGGCAGCTGTGATCTTTTGCGGGTCTTGCTTTTATGATTTGTTAGGTGGGTCTGGACCAGTGCCCCATCTGAGAGGCTAATCATTAGCCACTAGTAAATGTTTTCCTACTCAATGCCTTGGGAATTATGAGCTTTTCTAATTTGGCTAGCGGAAGCCTTTCAGGTGGCTTTTCCCCCTTTAACTTTGGGTGGTTTCCTCACACAACGGGCTCTGATCCCGACTCTCCTGAGTGTTCTCGGGGGGCCACCTGCACGTCTCTGGGTTCTTCTGTGCTTCTCTCTCCTCTCGGGTGCTCTGTCCTGCAAAGCCCAGGCATGTTAATCTCCTCAGAGCCTCAGCTCTGTCTCCTCAGTTCAGTGCGCCTGCCAGGTGGTTCCCCATCCCTGCACCGCAGCCTGGCTGGTGAAGCCTCTCCAGACGGGAAGCAGGGCAGTCCGAGGGCCCGCCTCTTGTCTTCCCTTTCTCGCAGGGGGTCACGCCTCTTTGTTGCCTCACGTCCAATGTTGTGAAGATTATTGTTTGAAAAATTTTGTCTGTTTGTTTTTTTTTTTTTTTTCACTGTTTCAGTAGCAGTGGTCAAATCCAGTCTCTGACACTCTGTCTTGAAGAGAAGCAGAAGTCTCCTGATGCTAGATTTTCTTGGCCTCTTGATTTGTTTACTACTGCCCTGATGAAGAGCGTAGACACTAGAATCAGACCAAGTGACGCTCTGGTCCACCACGTCCTAGCTGCATGACCGAGGCCACGTTGCCCCGGCTGTCTCCCTTCCTTGTCTGTAAAATGGGGAGGATAATACTGGCTCATTGGATTTTTGAAAGGCTAAGACGAGATCGTGCATTTAAAGCATGACACAGTTCCTAGAACTTGGTAACATGTTCATCTTAGCTATAATTTAAATTATTATAAGACCTCAATAAATACTTGCCAATTGAATATCTACTCTTGGCCCAAGAGCCATATGTATCATCACCATAGGTGACTGGGACCTGGGACCCAGTGCTGGCAAAGCAGGAAACCTCAGTGTTTGCTCCCTGAATGAAGGTGTAGCCAGGAGGCCCCAACTCTTCCCCACCCATGACTGCTATTATTCTAGGGTTTTCATCTCCTAAATAACAGACCTGGGTTTGTTTGTCTTTTTTTTTTTTTTTTTTCAGGGGAAGACAGGAAGACCCCCAGTGAATCAAATAGCCCCTCTTCCTCGTCCCTCTCAGCTCTGAGTGATTCAGCCAACAGCAAGGATGATTCAGACAGCTCTCAGAAGAACAAGAGTGGAAGCAACCTGCTGGTCATCTCTGTCATGCCTGGGAGCCAGCCCTCCCTGAATAGTGAGGAAAAGCCAGAGAAAGGTAAGGGAGGAGGTGGGCTGGTCTGCTCGGTCCTATCCACTCTGCAGGAATGACCCAGTCTTGAGATAAAGCCCTGGAGAGGAGTGATGTTGGGAAGCAGACATTAGGCCTGGGAACCGTATAACACATAGCCCCCAAAATTTGCATATGGATTTTTGGGTTAGTTTGCATCGGTATATGGAGTGGAATGAAAGGATGGGGAGCGTGACATTGATGCCAAAACTGTGTCTTTAACTCATTTTAGCTCAGAGATGCAGGGAGCGGTGCCTGCAACAGTGTAGCTGGAGGGAAAGAGAAGAGGGAGGGTGGTCTCCATCCTACCCCTGCCCTCCTCTCCCTCTGCCCCCTGCACCCGTACACCCAGCCTCGGTCCTTGCAGGGTTCGAATGCGTTTTTTGCAACTTTGTCTGCAAGACGAAGAACATGTTTGAGCGCCATCTGCAAATCCACCTCATCACCCGGATGTTTGAGTGCGACGTGTGCCACAAGTTCATGAAGACCCCCGAACAGCTGCTGGAGCATAAGAAATGCCACACTGTCCCCACCGGTGGGCTCAAGTAAGGAAAGCAAGTACAGAACCTTTTACTGTGTCGCTTTATTAAACACCCTGCCTCCACCCCTGCCCCGTCCCCTCCCCTGAAGGTTTTTGGGGTCATGGAGAGGGGGAGCTTGGCTTGGGTGGGGGCATTAGTCGGGCACACCTCTGCTGCCTTTAGCCGGATAGGAATTAGACCTGTCCCCCAGGGGGTCAGCAGATGTCAGCACGAAACTCCCATTTCCCAAGATGGTCAACTCGCTAAAGCAGCCCATCATGGGCATGCAAGAGCAGACTCAGCCTGTACCACTTGAGTTCCGTTCAGACTTGTTTGTAAGGGACTTAGGGGTTATAACGTGTCCGCACGTGCAAATCATTACACTGTCACTGCACTTCACCATCCCTATTTTTTAGATGATTTGCCACAAGTCTTTTAAATAAGCACTACAGCTACCCCAGCCACACCTGCCTCCAGATATTGGATACTTGCCAGTGTGAACAGGCAAGAGGCAACACCTTTCATGCAGAGATCACATGCCTCGTGTCTTCCTGCAAACATGCCTTACGCCTTCCCAGGAGCTGGAACTGGGTTCTCGCTGGCGTCGCCTTCGTGAGATCTGACACCTCTGATCACATGTTCTTTGCAGATCCCCAGAGACCTAGACAATGAGCATCATCATTAACCAACATTTGCCAACAAGCCCTCTGGTCAGAAGAGAGACCCATCCGTTATTATCAAAACACGCTGTGTGTCTGGCTTGATAATAGGTGCTAAAGGGCAAACAAGGAATGAAACATAATTCCACCCTCGGGAAATGTACGTCCAAGCTCTACCAGAGTTTAATCTTCCTGGCACTTCTGAAATCAGAGGCCCCGTTCACGAGGCACTTGTGTTCTAGGAAAGAGAAAGAAGCATCTGTCACCGGGCACAGAAAGACACACCATTTTCAAAGCATAATTATTCATGTTTAGCTGAACTGATGGTGTAATTAAAAGAATGAAAAATGACATTTTACTTAACACAAGAACACCTCTTGTTTTTAAAAACACGTTTACCTTTGAAACTCACAGCTTGCCAAGAGAGGTGGCTCGACTGTCCTGAGTGGGTAAGGAGTGGAGCGACCCAGCAGGAGCTCGGGAATCAAGTGTGGGGGCCAATGCAGTGTGGAGTCCCTGGGCTCCTGCCCGGTCAGGGGAACCCTCCTCAAACACTCCTCCACACAGAGGAAGTGGCGCCCACTGTCAGATCCCATTTTGGTTCACTCTTGGGGCCGAGTAGGTGGGGTGGGGTGGGGTGGGAGGAAGGGGAGTGGGGCGATGATCATTCAGGACTACGTAAATGGGAAATGCCTAGCACGTGCTTATTTGGGAATTTGATTTGGTTTATTCCCACTGCCCCCTCGAAATATTAGCATACTCTTACGTATTTTTTAAAAAGCCACGTATTTCCTTGGTTGGCTTAGTGCTCACTGCCCTTCCCAGAAGCCCAGTCACGCCCATTACCTGCGGCCCCAGCCAGTTGTGGTTTTGCCAGTTAGAACCCCCCTTCCTCGGGCACCCAAGGAGTTCCCAAGCCTCTGACCCACTGGCGAGGATGCCGAGTGAACCTGATGCAGGTGTAGACACTTCCCATGCAGTGCTAACGGTCCCCTATGTAATAGTTCATGTTCTAGGCTGACCAAGTAGAAGAATACTTTGACAAAATTGCTAATGCCTTCTGGCTCTACAGTGAGTCTTTTTCGTTTTTGTTTTGTTTTCGCTTTGCCGTCTCAGAGAAGTAATTTGTCAGAGAGTCTTTATGATAAATAACGGGAACATAGAAAACCCTTTCCCTCTGCCTGAGCAGCGAAAGAAAGATTGAGCCATGGGTCACAGAAACGTCCTTAACATGAAACAGACTGCTGATGTCTAAATTGCTTTTCTGTGATGGAACTGCTTGTACTCTATATCCTGTTCATAATGCAGATCAAATAAGATTATACTATTATTTTTCTTTTGCCGTAGCTCAGGACAGTGGTGAGTTTCAGACTCCTCTAGGTAAGGCCCAGCTTGGCGTAGGGGTTGTGTGTGCAGCTGACCTGGGAATGGGCTTTATAGTTCTCTTGCGTGCAACTCTTCTGTGAGCTGAGGTTCCGAGGCTAATGGCGGGCTTGGCGCTCAGGAGCAGTGTGCGGGCTCTGGGTGTGTTGGGCTCTGCTGAAATCCTCTCCAGCCCCTCCGAGGACAGTTCACTCCCGGGCCCTGCCCTTGCAGGTGCCAGTCCAGAGCCGAGGCAGCCACTTTTGCATTTGCATCCTTTTGGTAAAGAGAGCATACACGCTACAGCCATCATAGCAACCACCGACTCGAGCCCGGCAGCTTCTGCAGAGCGAAGCTCAGCACCATCCGTGAACCTGCCCCTCCCTTAGCCTCTTTGCCCCTCTGGACAGCCAGGGGGCCTGGGGGCAGCATAGCCTCAGTGCCTAGGATGGAGAGGCCCAGACTCTGTCCCGGGGCACAGCCCGCCCGTCAGGTGACGGAGCTCTGCTAGAATCTGCCTAAATGACTTGTAGAGACCAGTCCAGTAAGCAATCAGTGCCCACTATGGGCTCCTCTGCCGAGCGCTGCAGAGAATGCAGAAGGAAGTGGAGTCCTGCCCGCTGAGAGCTTATGATCCCTTTGGATGACTATTATTTCCATGATGTAATAAATAACATTAATCATTAATAATGCATTAATGATGTCTTCAAGGTCCAGATAGCAGCTGTCTGCCTCCCCCATCCCTCATTCCTAGACAGGCTGGTGGGTGGGTCTTCTTCTCCTGAGCCCCAGTGACGGTTCTCACCTCCCTTCCCTGATGGAGACCCAGTGCTGTAGGAGAGACAGATTTTAGGAGTCCAGATCTCTGTATCTACAGCACACTTGCTCCCACATGCAGACACACACACACACACAATTTTTTTTTTTTTTTTCACTGTTTCAGTAGCAGTGGTCAAATCCAGTCTCTGACACTCTGTCTTGAAGAGAAGCAGAAGTCTCCTGATGCTAGATTTTCTTGGCCTCTTGATTTGTTTACTACTGCCCTGATGAAGAGCGTAGACACTAGAATCAGACCAAGTGACGCTCTGGTCCACCACGTCCTAGCTGCATGACCGAGGCCACGTTGCCCCGGCTGTCTCCCTTCCTTGTCTGTAAAATGGGGAGGATAATACTGGCTCATTGAATTTTTGAAAGGCTAAGACGAGATCGTGCATTTAAAGCATGACACAGTTCCTAGAACTTGGTAACATGTTCATCTTAGCTATAATTTAAATTATTATAAGACCTCAATAAATACTTGCCAATTGAATATCTACTCTTGGCCCAAGAGCCATATGTATCATCACCATAGGTGACTGGGACCTGGGACCCAGTGCTGGCAAAGCAGGAAACCTCAGTGTTTGCTCCCTGAATGAAGGTGTAGCCAGGAGGCCCCAACTCTTCCCCACCCATGATTGCTATTATTCTAGGGTTTTCATCTCCTAAATAACAGACCTGGGTTTGTTTGTCTTTTTTTTTTTTTTCAGGGGAAGACAGGAAGACCCCCAGTGAATCAAATAGCCCCTCTTCCTCGTCCCTCTCAGCTCTGAGTGATTCAGCCAACAGCAAGGATGATTCAGACAGCTCTCAGAAGAACAAGAGTGGAAGCAACCTGCTGGTCATCTCTGTCATGCCTGGGAGCCAGCCCTCCCTGAATAGTGAGGAAAAGCCAGAGAAAGGTAAGGGAGGAGGTGGGCTGGTCTGCTCGGTCCTGTCCACTCTGCAGGAGTGACCCAGTCTTGAGATAAAGCCCTGGAGAGGAGTGATGTTGGGAAGCAGACATTAGGCCTGGGAACCGTATAACACATAGCCCCCAAAATTTGCATATGGATTTTTGGGTTAGTTTGCATCGGTATATGGAGTGGAATGAAAGGATGGGGAGCGTGACATTGATGCCAAAACTGTGTCTTTAACTCATTTTAGCTCAGAGATGCAGGGAGCGGTGCCTGCAACAGTGTAGCTGGAGGGAAAGAGAAGAGGGAGGGTGGTCTCCATCCTACCCCTGCCCTCCTCTCCCTCTGCCCCCTGCACCCGTACACCCAGCCTCGGTCCTTGCAGGGTTCGAATGCGTTTTTTGCAACTTTGTCTGCAAGACGAAGAACATGTTTGAGCGCCATCTGCAAATCCACCTCATCACCCGGATGTTTGAGTGCGACGTGTGCCACAAGTTCATGAAGACCCCCGAACAGCTGCTGGAGCATAAGAAATGCCACACTGTCCCCACCGGTGGGCTCAAGTAAGGAAAGCAAGTACAGAACCTTTTACTGTGTCGCTTTATTAAACACCCTGCCTCCACCCCTGCCCCGTCCCCTCCCCTGAAGGTTTTTGGGGTCATGGAGAGGGGGAGCTTGGCTTGGGTGGGGGCATTAGTCGGGCACACCTCTGCTGCCTTTAGCCGGATAGGAATTAGACCTGTCCCCCAGGGGGTCAGCAGATGTCAGCACGAAACTCCCATTTCCCAAGATGGTCAACTCGCTAAAGCAGCCCATCATGGGCATGCAAGAGCAGACTCAGCCTGTACCACTTGAGTTCCGTTCAGACTTGTTTGTAAGGGACTTAGGGGTTATAACGTGTCCGCACGTGCAAATCATTACACTGTCACTGCACTTCACCATCCCTATTTTTTAGATGATTTGCCACAAGTCTTTTAAATAAGCACTACAGCTACCCCAGCCACACCTGCCTCCAGATATTGGATACTTGCCAGTGTGAACTGGCAAGAGGCAACACCTTTCATGCAGAGATCACATGCCTCGTGTCTTCCTGCAAACATGCCTTACGCCTTCCCAGGAGCTGGAACTGGGTTCTCGCTGGCGTCGCCTTCGTGAGATCTGACACCTCTGATCACATGTTCTTTGCAGATCCCCAGAGACCTAGACAATGAGCATCATCATTAACCAACATTTGCCAACAAGCCCTCTGGTCAGAAGAGAGACCCATCCGTTATTATCAAAACACGCTGTGTGTCTGGCTTGATAATAGGTGCTAAAGGGCAAACAAGGAATGAAACATAATTCCACCCTCGGGAAATGTACGTCCAAGCTCTACCAGAGTTTAATCTTCCTGGCACTTCTGAAATCAGAGGCCCCGTTCACGAGGCACTTGTGTTCTAGGAAAGAGAAAGAAGCATCTGTCACCGGGCACAGAAAGACACACCATTTTCAAAGCATAATTATTCATGTTTAGCTGAACTGATGGTGTAATTAAAAGAATGAAAAATGACATTTTACTTAACACAAGAACACCTCTTGTTTTTAAAAACACGTTTACCTTTGAAACTCACAGCTTGCCAAGAGAGGTGGCTTGACTGTCCTGAGTGGGTAAGGAGTGGAGCGACCCAGCAGGAGCTCGGGAATCAAGTGTGGGGGCCAATGCAGTGTGGAGTCCCTGGGCTCCTGCCCGGTCAGGGGAACCCTCCTCAAACACTCCTCCACACAGAGGAAGTGGCGCCCACTGTCAGATCCCATTTTGGTTCACTCTTGGGGCCGAGTAGGTGGGGTGGGGTGGGGTGGGAGGAAGGGGAGTGGGGCGATGATCATTCAGGACTACGTAAATGGGAAATGCCTAGCACGTGCTTATTTGGGAATTTGATTTGGTTTATTCCCACTGCCCCCTCGAAATATTAGCATACTCTTACGTATTTTTTAAAAAGCCACGTATTTCCTTGGTTGGCTTAGTGCTCACTGCCCTTCCCAGAAGCCCAGTCACGCCCATTACCTGCGGCCCCAGCCAGTTGTGGTTTTGCCAGTTAGAACCCCCCTTCCTCGGGCACCCAAGGAGTTCCCAAGCCTCTGACCCACTGGCGAGGATGCCGAGTGAACCTGATGCAGGTGTAGACACTTCCCATGCAGTGCTAACGGTCCCCTATGTAATAGTTCATGTTCTAGGCTGACCAAGTAGAAGAATACTTTGACAAAATTGCTAATGCCTTCTGGCTCTACAGTGAGTCTTTTTCGTTTTTGTTTTGTTTTCGCTTTGCCGTCTCAGAGAAGTAATTTGTCAGAGAGTCTTTATGATAAATAACGGGAACATAGAAAACCCTTTCCCTCTGCCTGAGCAGCGAAAGAAAGATTGAGCCATGGGTCACAGAAACGTCCTTAACATGAAACAGACTGCTGATGTCTAAATTGCTTTTCTGTGATGGAACTGCTTGTACTCTATATCCTGTTCATAATGCAGATCAAATAAGATTATACTATTATTTTTCTTTTGCCGTAGCTCAGGACAGTGGTGAGTTTCAGACTCCTCTAGGTAAGGCCCAGCTTGGCGTAGGGGTTGTGTGTGCAGCTGACCTGGGAATGGGCTTTATAGTTCTCTTGCGTGCAACTCTTCTGTGAGCTGAGGTTCCGAGGCTAATGGCGGGCTTGGCGCTCAGGAGCAGTGTGCGGGCTCTGGGTGTGTTGGGCTCTGCTGAAATCCTCTCCAGCCCCTCCGAGGACAGTTCACTCCCGGGCCCTGCCCTTGCAGGTGCCAGTCCAGAGCCGAGGCAGCCACTTTTGCATTTGCATCCTTTTGGTAAAGAGAGCATACACGCTACAGCCATCATAGCAACCACCGACTCGAGCCCGGCAGCTTCTGCAGAGCGAAGCTCAGCACCATCCGTGAACCTGCCCCTCCCTTAGCCTCTTTGCCCCTCTGGACAGCCAGGGGGCCTGGGGGCAGCATAGCCTCAGTGCCTAGGATGGAGAGGCCCAGACTCTGTCCCGGGGCACAGCCCGCCCGTCAGGTGACGGAGCTCTGCTAGAATCTGCCTAAATGACTTGTAGAGACCAGTCCAGTAAGCAATCAGTGCCCACTATGGGCTCCTCTGCCGAGCGCTGCAGAGAATGCAGAAGGAAGTGGAGTCCTGCCCGCTGAGAGCTTATGATCCCTTTGGATGACTATTATTTCCATGATGTAATAAATAACATTAATCATTAATAATGCATTAATGATGTCTTCAAGGTCCAGATAGCAGCTGTCTGCCTCCCCCATCCCTCATTCCTAGACAGGCTGGTGGGTGGGTCTTCTTCTCCTGAGCCCCAGTGACGGTTCTCACCTCCCTTCCCTGATGGAGACCCAGTGCTGTAGGAGAGACAGATTTTAGGAGTCCAGATCTCTGTATCTACAGCACACTTGCTCCCACATGCAGACACACACACACACACAGGCCGCCTTAATCCTAACCACCCTTTAATCAGCACGATTCTGACCCCTACGACTCTCTGTTTGCTGGAGGTAGCTCTCCCCTATAAGCTGTTCTTCAAAACTCTTAGCCTTTCTGCGTGTGCTTGGTGTGGTGCATGAAAAGTCGATTCTTTGTGTTGCTCCCATCTAGAGGGGAGGTCTTGAGGGTGAGCCCTCGGCCGTGGCCAGTGCGGGGGGCGGGGAGGGCTCCGAGGGGCCGGGCGGTGGGTACTGGAGGGGAGAACAGCTTAGCTGGGCGCCCCCCCCAACCCAGCGCTGGCTCTGTTCCCCTTCCTGGGGGCTGGCATCCGCTGGTGCAGCCAGGAGAGTCCCATCCCCGAGCAGGGCAAGGGATGGCTCTGTCCGCAGCAGAGCCACCGAGGGTCCCCAGGAGGCGGCAGGGCCGGGTTGGGCAGGGGCCAGGTCGGGTTTTGGAGCTGGGAGGGCGGCCGAGGGCAGGCTGGCGAGGCGGGGAGCAGCCGGGGAGGGTACCCCCCCGGACCCCGCGGGGCTGACCCTCTCCCGTCCTTGCTTCCCCCCCTCCCCCGGCAGGTGCCCATTCTGCATTTATTCCACCAACCGCCCCGCCGCCATGGAGTGCCACGTGAAGACCCACTACAAGATGGAGTACAAGTGCCGGATCTGCCAGACGGTGAAGGCCAACCAGCTGGAGCTGGAGACGCACACCCGCGCGCATCGCCTGGGCAACCACTACAAGTGCGATCAGTGCGGCTACCTATCCAAGACCGCCAACAAGCTCATCGAGCACGTGCGCGTGCACACCGGGGAGCGGCCCTTCCACTGTGACCAGTGCAGCTACAGCTGCAAACGCAAGGACAATCTCAACCTGCACAAGAAGCTGAAGCACGCCCCGCGCCAGACCTTCAGCTGCGAAGAGTGCCTGTTCAAGACCACTCACCCCTTCGTCTTCAGCCGCCACGTCAAGAAGCATCAGAGCGCGGACAGCCCGGAGGAGGACAAGAAGGGCCCGGCCCCGGCCTCCCAGGAAGCCGGCGGCCCCGGGGCCCCGCTGCTGGTGGTCGGGAGCGCCCGCCACCTGCTGTCTCCGCTCTCGGTCATGTCCGCCTCCCACGCCCTGCAGACCGTGGCCCTGTCGGCCGCCCACGGCGGCGGCGGCTCCGAGCCCAACCTGGCACTCAAGGCCATGCCCTTGAACGGCTCCCCTCTGCGCTTTGACAAGTACCGGAACTCGGATTTCGCCCATCTCATTCCCTTGACGATGTTATACCCCAAGAACCAGCTGGATCTCACATTCCACCCTCCCCGACCTCAGACTGCGCCGCCCAGCATCCCCTCGCCCAAACACTCCTTCCTGGCGTATCTGGGACTGAGAGAGAGAGCCGAGACTGTCTGAGGGCAGCCGGGCTCCGTACCAAAAACCAAGAGACAGAGACAAAAAAAAAAAAAAGACAAAACCCACGAAACTTAAAACACAACCCCAGCAGGTGTACGTTGCTGCAAAAACCTACAGGCCCGCCCGGGTCTGAACCACGTGTACTGTATATCTTTAGTAAGGAATAGAGAATTGGCTCTGTGTGTATACCTATTGCATTGACCTGAAAGCTGCTTTATCCAGTCTTCAGAGAGGTGACCTACTGCACCATCTACCTTCAGAGGCATGCCTCCCCAGCCACCCACTCCCACTCTCGGCCCTTCTCCTTACTTTGAAAGGCAACCTGTCTTGTTAAACCCTAAAGAGAGTGTCCTTAATAGCAATCAGCACTTGTAAGCTTCCATACCGGTGCGTTTTGTTTTCTGTTGGGCGAATGGGGCATGTGGGCGTTTGTGGATTCGGAAAGAGACAGCCGTGTGTCGTGTGCCGTGACATTTGCACCTTCTTTCTGCTGGCTTCTTTGACAGCGATGAGCGTTGTCTGCCCTTCTGGGTGGTTCATGCGCTGCAGGCCCTCCCGGAGCTCCTTCATCGCCTTTCCCCTCTCTATTTTGTGGCTGCAGAGTGGTAGCGCCTGGTGCTTACTCGATGGAGGAATGGTAGACAACTCAGTGCTGCCTGCGATTTCTCCAGAGTCCTGGAGATCTTGCGCTCGCATCTCTGGTTATGAAGAGAGCAATCGAGAGAGCCCCACCTGGAAGAAATAGCTTGCAGCACTGCAGCCAACATCACAAAACTCAAGTGTGTTTTGTGTGTGTGTCCATACATATGCATTGTGTATGGTACACACACAGTGCATCATTTGTTAAGGGCAGATAAAATATATATATATATATATATGTGATGTATTAAGTCAGTGGTTACCATTTGTTTGCAGGAAAAGAAAAAACAATGTATGAGTGAAAATTTTTATGGTTGAGAAATCCAGCCAAGGAGATTAAAAGGGGTTTGGATAAATTCTGGGTATAAATGCTCAGACTAAAAAAAAAAAAAAAAAAAGAAATGGCAGTTTTGCACAGTGCTTTGGTCTTGCACTAGCTTTTGTTTCTCATCTGCAAAAAAAAAAAAAGTAACATAAAAGGAAAAAAATGTACCTTTTTTATGGAATGAGCAGACTGTATGTTTGAAACTTTTGTCATAACCTCTTTGACATATAACAACCCAACGAAAAGGTGCTGTTTAGTCCTACCGTTCAGTTTATGCCCCTGAGACGTTTCCATTGTGTTTGCAAATTGTCTGGCTCTAGCGGTGTTCTCCATGTTATTAGTAATTCTGTATTCCATTTTGTTAACGCCTGGTAGATATAACCTGCTAGGAGGCTAACTTTATACTTATTTAAAGCTCTTATTTTGTGGTCATTAAAATGGCAACTTATGTGCAGCACTTTATTGCAGCAAGAAGCAGGTGTAGATTGGTTGTACAACCCCTCGCTAGTCTTAAAAAGTCAGGGGTGATGTAAAAAGAAGAAGAGAATCTTTGGCTAAACATGTTGATGGCTTGTATTTTTAAGACAACAGAATTTCCAGTATGAAACAGGCTGAAAGAGCAGGAAGCAATGTGCTTTGTATGATAAGGGGAAGCTTGGAATATAAAGTTTATATATTATTTATCTGTTGAAGAACCGGTGCCCAGGAGGAATGCTTTCTTACTGCGATGCTGTTTTCTATCATGTGTTACCCTAGAGGTGGATGTTTTTTTTTTTCCATCTGTTTCATCTGGAGGGAAATAAAAGCATCCCGAATTGTCTTCCTCTAGTCGGTTTGCTTCCCCGAAAGCTCCCCCTTGTACAGTTCTACAGGAAGCCGGAAGTCTGTACCTTCTGTCTACACCACGGTCCTCCCCCACACCCACCCTTCCTCCCCCAGACCTAGCAGGTGTGCTCCGCTCCCCTTGCCAGTCGTCCAGCCCTGGCAAACCTGTTTACACTAAGGAGCTGTCCCCGGGGGGCAGGGAGGCGAGCCAGGGAGGGCGGGACGCTCCCGCACCCTGGGTCATTCTCCGGCAGAGACGCCTGTTCTTGGCCACGTTTGAAATGTCACTCAGCGTTGCCCTGTCAGTGTTTCAGTCAAAGGCACTGTAGACAGGTATGGACAATACACTCCAGGCATACCGGGCTTATGTGTGGGTTGGTGTTTTTTTTCAAGTTACGTCTTTACCCCCATGTGATGGAGAATGTGCCACTTGGCTAATCACGTGCTTTTCACGATTACAAGTTCAGTGATGACAGGAAAGAGGGCCATGGGAAACCCACAGAGGCTGGCAGGAGGGCGAGCCCCACGTGAGCAACGGCAGATTAAAAACCTGAAGGGTGGTCCTGACAGGACTGCGGATTTTACAGCATGCCACTTGTGCAATACGAGGTCCTAGGGTAAAACTTTCAAGATCAAGAGGGGTGTTGGAAGGAGACGGTTACCGCTCAGATGTGTGCCACTGAACTTGGATTTGAATGACTTAGTGATGCTTAATGTAATTGGGCAACTTTTTTAGCACTTTGGAAAGAGTCATCAATCTTCTGGTAAATTATAAAAGTTTTCTGAGTGAGAAAAGGTGTGTTTGGAGTTTGACTTTTTATATTATTATTATTGTTATTAATAAAAATCTACAGCATTTTTCAGATTCCACTGAGGTAATACATACCCCTGAACTTGGTTTGCAGTTTGATACTCAGGGAAGGATGTATTCCATAGATATCCTTTCCGTGTAAAACACTAACATCTTTGAGATAGTCACCTGCCAACTAACTTTGATTCTGTTTTCACTATGCATTCTTCAATGAAAGCTAGCTTATTTTTCCATATAGTGATAACAGTTAGAGTTCTCTGCACTTTCTTCTCTCCTTTTTTTAACTCCTCGTATTATGTTCAGATGATCATACTGTCAAGGTTTATGTACATTACTGAAAATTTGTATTGTATAAAGCTTTTTGCATTACAAGGCTGTACAGGGTCATTTTGACAGTAACTGGTATATTCCTTTGCATCTTATGTTGCATTGCCAATTTCTAGTGTATCCAGTTTGGAAGTATAATATACTCTAATTAAAAAAAGAAAAGGTTGGCTATACTCTTGTTTCTTTCTCTTTCTTGGGTGCCATTCTTGGCTACTTGAGTTTTGTCTCGCTGTGTTCTGATATTCCAGTTTCAGTGTGTTTTAGGTAAGTTTAGTCTCCAAGTCATGTCTGATTCTTTTCGACCCCATGGACTGTAGCCCACGAGGCTCCTCTGTCCATGAGTTCTCCAAGCAAGAATACTGGAGTGGGTTTCCATTCCTTTCTCCAGGGGATCTTCCCAACCAGGAATTGAACTCAAATCTCTTGTACTGCAGGCAGATTCTTTACTGTCTAGGAAACGTTCACTACTAGTTAACAACTATTGCAAAATGCAAATTTTGAACAGCCATGGTTCTGATGCAAACTGCTATTATGTAAATCATTCAAGGCCATTAGTATTGAGACCATCTCATCCATCAGTACAGCTGCAAGCTGGCTCCTTCCAGAAAATACTTAGTGACACTGGCAAGCGTACACCAGCCTTACCCTCTCCTGCTTAACAGCATTTTATTGACCCCATAGCCAAAGAGGGGACTACAGATGAATAATTCTATTTGTCTTAATGAAGTCTAGCAACTATAAGAACTGTAATCAGTGGTATGTTTTCTAAGCTAAATAATAATATATCTGAATGCAAGTACTAGTTCCCCATTCAAAGGAAGGTCCTGGAGAAAGAAACTGAGCACAAAAGAGAGAGAGCAAGTGAGAATGACCAAGCAAGCAAACACACTGATAAATGCAAACAATTTTTAAAAACACCATTTTAAAGTTCTGTTAGAACGTCCCCGTGAATCGGTGATGGTTGATGAAAAATGCAAGGCAGCAGAAGAGAATCTTCTGCTGGTTCACAGCTTGCTCATTAATGTCCTTTACTTGCAAGAAATTACAAACTGCTTCACTTTAACATGTAAAAGATGAAGTTTACTTTTTATAAAATGAGATAATGTAGGAGAAGCCACTTTGAAAACGGCCAATCATTAATCAGACACTATACTCCCCTTCATGTTTTCATCCAGTGACTGTCTTAGGAGACTGAATAATCTTCTCTCCCTTGATTTAAATGCTCAGTTGTGTTTGGTGTTTATTGAAAACATTAAAGTAACTCAGACTTCTTTGCTTTTTGCTAGCACTACAGGCAGACATGACTTCTCATTTGTATGTATTTTTTCCCCTTAGATTTCACATCTACCTCACATTTTCCCTTTGGTTGAGAAAAGCCAGAAATAGAAAGAAAATAATCATCAGTTTGGTAGTCATTTCGCCTGCTAATGAGCTTTCAGTAATGTTGAAAAGTGGATGGGATGGGAACCATCCAGGACAGGATAGGCCTCCTCCTCTTCCATCATCATTTACTCAGATCGATGCTCAGGGACCCCGGCACCCCCACCCAGCTATGTGGCCCCTGCGGGAATTTCATCCAAGATCATACATCCTTTTACTCCTGTCATGTTAACTAGATTGTAAGCTAAGACTCTATAGTGTGTCTACAGCTGACTGGCCCCATATGGTGGACACCAGAAACTGTCCTTGAGAATTTCATAGAGCCACAGAGCTGGTCATGGGAACAAGGAGAGATGCCAAGGCTTGATGACCACTGGTACCTCCATACCCACAGTCAGAAGCGTCACATGAGAGCCGCTTGCTGCCAAAGGTCACATGGGGCTCACGCAGGATTTGCAGCGGAAGGCATGTCTCCTCAGTGGCCCAAACCTCGGTGCGTTCAGTCCTTGGGGGTAACCCATACAGAAGGAGAGGGAGCAGTGGAAGGGGACAGCAGCTGAGTGATTTCATCTGTTTGCAGTGGTTCATAAGCGGCCCACGGGCGCATACGAAACAAACATAAGTTTTTTCATTCGTGCGTGCCAAGTTGCTTCAGTCATGTCCGATTCTGTGATCCCATGGACTGTAGCCTGCCAGGTTCCTCTGTGGGATTTTCCAGGCAAGAATACTGGAGTGGGTTGCCATGCCCTCCCCCGGGGGATCTTCCCAACCCAGGGATGGAAACTGCATCTCCTGCATTGGCGGGCAGATTCCTTACTACCAGTACCACCTGAAAAACCCACTAAGAGAAGATGAAACTGGAATCCTTCCCAGCAGTGCCTTAAGACCTGTGAGCAAAAATCACAGGATCAGAGAATACTCTTGGGATTCTGACTGCGTTCCAAGGTGTCACCGACCTCAGATGTTCAAGAGACCCCAGGCAACACTCTTACATCTAGGACTCTCAGAACAGAAGAATGCCACACAAAATGAGGTTTATTTTGCAAGTAATTAAAATTGACTAAGAAAGCAAATGCCCATAATGCTGGCCCTGGGGTAAAGTATGGCTCTGTGGACCAAGGGGCCCATTCTTCTCCTGTCCAAGGTCTGAATGGTCTGAGGTTATCCATCAGGGCCTCTTCTTTATGAGTTAGCTGTTCTGCCATTCATAATTCTTGCCAGCTGGATCTGTAAAACAGGAAAATGTAAATCCTGCTCATGTTGGTAGGAGCTGCAAAGGAGAAAGGGAAAGTCAATTGCTATATTGCCTTGGAATTCCTTTCTGATGGAGTTAAGGTAAGTGTACGTGAATTTGTTTTCAACAGAATTATAGAACTTGAGCAGAAAATCTATCTCAGTTCATACTTCAATTATTTTCCCCTATACCAGTCCCTAGAGGTGGTCTTGCAGCCTCTTTAGTGAGAATGTCTGGATGACAGAGAAGGTTTTCCAACCATAAAACACATTCCCGTGGAGTTAGATCACCTGAGTTTGAAGTCTGACTCGGAAGCCCCTTATAAAAAGAAAGATTGAACTAGATGGTCTCTAAGATCCCTTCCCACCCTAACAGATGACATGTATGATGATCCCATGACTCTTGCTGAACAAGCAAAAGTCAGTCTGAAGCAAAAGTGGTCACCAAACACAACCCTCACAAGGCGCTTATAGCAACAATGGCACAACATTTTCAAGCCACAACAGACTTCAGGGAGAAAACAATGCCTGAAAATCTATTTTTGCCCACTTCAGAATTTGGGTAGACCTAAAATGTACGTCTTCTGATGAAACAGTAGGCATCATGCTTGGATTGTCTGCGGTCATCTTGAGGGTGGCTTGGGCCTCCCAGGTGGCTCAGGTGAAGAATCTGCCTGCCAAGCAGGAGACGCGGGTTCGATCGCTGGGTGGGGACGATCCCTTGGAGAAAGAAATAGCAACCCACTCCAGGATTCTCGTCTGGAAAATCCCAAGGACAGAGGAGCTTGGTGGGCTGCCGTCCGTGGGGTTGCAGAGTTGGACACAACTTAGCAATTAAGCAACAACAAAATGCTTCACCTAACTATGGGTACTTAACCTGCTTAGATGATTGGGGGTGGCCAGGTGGGATGGGAAGGTTTCGCCCTGGCCATCATCACGCCTCTCACTCCACCCCCTCCCTTCCCCACCACTTGCTTCCAGCCTCCACCAGGTGACTGGTGCCGCTGTGACTGCTAAGCTCTCTGCCAACCACGCGTCAGGTGTTTTCTGGAGAAGAGCAAATGGTTTTCTTTTAAAAGGTAATGAAAGACACTTTAGTTTTAACCTAAAGAATATATTCTTCTCATTTTGTCACTTGTTTAGAAAGACTCTGGACCCAAGGACTCTAAGCACATTATCAATGCTTACATGCACTTTCACTAGTTGGAAAGACGACATGTGCTTTCCAGAGACATGGGAAAATTACTGACCTTTGCCCCTCGTCAGACAAGTAAGACAAGAGCAAACACGGGGCTAGAACCAGGGACATTTATCTAGCCATCCTCCAGCCTGAATTCCAGAATGATGTCTCTCCAGTCTCAAAGATTTCTAGATAGGAAATGTCATCATTTGGCTTTAGAGCTGCTTCTGTTTTTAACTGCAATTTCTAATTAGTGGCCCACAGATTTCTCAGTGTGTATTGCAAAGGACAGTCAAGCGCCCTCGTTCCCTTAGGTCCCTCTTCAAATAGAAGGTCTGTTAGAACATTCTCCACACATTGGGTTTGATCAGCATTTAGTCTGCCCTCTTCTTTTATCTCGGTGTTTTCTGGGTTCCCCTAAAAAGCTGAACCCTGAGATTTGTTTTCAGAAGTAATTCCAGAAACAAAAGTGGGAGACTAGAAAGAGTGAAGCAGGTAAGAGGGGAAAGCCAATCCCAAGGCGCTTTGGCAAGATAGTCACTGCAGTGAACAACCGGCGTTGCGTCACTGTGGGGACCTGCTGAGGAGCTGGGTAGGTGTCTCAGGATTGACAAGTCACGTGAGAGCAGGGGGAAGGGGCCCGAGCAGCCAGTGTGCCAGTGCCCCCGCACTTGCAGCCTTGCCCCTGATCTGGAATGGCTGAGAAGTTCCCCACGGACAGCCGCAGAGGCGGCCAAGAAGCCAGTGGTGCAGCCCGTAAGGGGCTGCTGGTGAAGCCGAGGGGAGGCACTGTCAGCCACACCCGACCGGAGCTGGGTGCTGCAGCGAAGCCTGGAAGAAAGCAGGTAAGTCCGTGAGAGGCTGAGCCATCGGTATCTGATAAGATAGTCATATTTGGCATAAATGTTGACAGCCCTTTATTAGCCTCTAAACCGATGTTGGCTGTACATCCAACCTGTTAGACGTTCTCCTTTTCCCCCACTGGGAGCTGGGAAGAACCAAGACAGTGTTGGCTTGCGGTGCTACGGAAGGAAAGAGGTGGACCTGAGAAGCAAGTATTAAGGCTCTCCCACCTGGATAGCCAGAGAAACTATAAAATCTCTTTAGAGCCCTCCCTCCTTTGGAGTTCCCCTTTTGATTTCTCTAATGAGACCGAGTCCTTCTGGGACTTGACTGAGAGGAAATTGCTTGACAGGGACATGGGCTGTCCCCCACCTCAGAGAGCCTCCTAGACTGGGAAAGCCGCGTGAGAGCCCACACGAAGCCAGGGAAGAGCACCCACGCCTCAGGCCTCACGCAGCCTCAAGCCCAAGCCAAAGGCATCCTGGTGGCTCTCAGAGATCCTAACTGATCGTGAACGCTGGTCTAGCAAAGGGGCTGGCAGCCAGAACTCATCTAGGAATAAAGGAGTTGCATGCACCTGGCATTTTCTCTATGCTTGTACCTCCCAGAGGAACGAACGTGGGGCTGAACAGGGAGGTATCTGCTCTCGTGGAAAATAGCTAATTGAAAACTTCTGTAGAGATGTATTTATTTATTTCGTCTTCTGGCTGCACACGGGCCTTCTCTGATTGTGAAGGGGGGGCTGCTCTTCCTTGCGGTGTGTGGGCGTCTCTTCGCGGTGGCGTCTCTTGCTGCAGATCCTGGGCCCTAGGCGCGCCAGCTTCAGTAGCTGCGGTGCGTGCGCTCAGTAGTTCTGGTGCATGGGCTGACTTGCTCCACACCATGTGGGATCTTCCTGGACCAGGGATCGAACCAATGCCCCTTGAACTGCAAGGTGGATTCTTAACCACTGGACCACCAGGGAAGCCCCCAGTTGAAAATTGAAATGTTCAAGGTATTTCATCTTTTTTTTTTTTTTTCCACCTGTAACCCACAATTGGGCTTTACCTGGTGGCTCAACTGTAAAGAACCTGTCTGCCAATGCAGGATCCCCTGGAGAAGGAAATGGCGACCCACTCCAGGATTCTTGCCTGGAGAATCTCTTGAACAGAGGAGCCTGGTGGGCCGCAGTCCATGGGATGGCCAAAGAGTCAGACATGACTGAGAGACTAAACAGCGCCAACAACCCACAGCTGGCGGTCCTTTTACTAAGGAAGGCTGGGCCGAGCATGGCTACACAGAACACGCACAGACAGCATGCACAGCGTACAGTGCAGACATAAACATAGCAGGCATGCATTTGTGTGAGAGCAGCCAGAGAGACGGGGAAGGCAATGGCACCCCACCCCAGTACTCTTGCCTGGAAAATCCAATGGACGGAGTAGCCTGGTGAGCTGCAGTCCATGGGGTCGCTAACAGTCGGACAGACTGAGCGACTTCACTTTCACTTTTCTCTTTCATGCATTGGAGAAGGAAATGGCAACCTACTCCAGTATTCTTGCTTGGAGAATCCCAGGGATGCGGGAGCCTGGTGGGATACGGTCTATGGGGTCACACAGAGTCGGACACGACTGAAGTGACTTAGCAGCAGCAGCAGCAGCCAGAGAGAAGATCAAGAATTGTTCTATGCTGGACTCACACTATTAAAAGGTAATATTTTTCACTCTTCCTTTGTGCTGCTAAAAATAAATACAGGCTAATGAAAGAGTATCATGTGAAAAGAATAATTACGGGTCGAAGAAATCTTATTAAGAGAATACCCTCTTGACTATCTTTTCTACAATTAAACAAATGGGCATAGCAATGGGTCATCATCATACTATTGGTCAAGGTCCCATCTCTTTATGGCATCAGACAAATACAGCAGCCATCACCGAATATGCAAGGGTTTTGGTTACACAATGAGGCTATGTGTCTTTTTAAATGGGCAGAATAAAAATTCCCTGTTGATGAAGGGACATTATCATTTGGCCTGTCTGCCCATAAGGTAGGCTAAATTGTGTTCACCCATGATTTTGTGGGGCTTCCCTGGTGGCTCAGATGGTAAAGAATCTGCCTGCAATGCAGGAGACCTGGGTTTGATCCAGATGTGTATAAGAGACAGAATTAACTTNTTTCATGCATTGGAGAAGGAAATGGCAACCTACTCCAGTATTCTTGCTTGGAGAATCCCAGGGATGCGGGAGCCTGGTGGGATACGGTCTATGGGGTCACACAGAGTCGGACACGACTGAAGTGACTTAGCAGCAGCAGCAGCAGCCAGAGAGAAGATCAAGAATTGTTCTATGCTGGACTCACACTATTAAAAGGTAATATTTTTCACTCTTCCTTTGTGCTGCTAAAAATAAATACAGGCTAATGAAAGAGTATCATGTGAAAAGAATAATTACGGGTCGAAGAAATCTTATTAAGAGAATACCCTCTTGACTATCTTTTCTACAATTAAACAAATGGGCATAGCAATGGGTCATCATCATACTATTGGTCAAGGTCCCATCTCTTTATGGCATCAGACAAATACAGCAGCCATCACCGAATATGCAAGGGTTTTGGTTACACAATGAGGCTATGTGTCTTTTTAAATGGGCAGAATAAAAATTCCCTGTTGATGAAGGGACATTATCATTTGGCCTGTCTGCCCATAAGGTAGGCTAAATTGTGTTCACCCATGATTTTGTGGGGCTTCCCTGGTGGCTCAGATGGTAAAGAATCTGCCTGCAATGCAGGAGACCTGGGTTTGATCCCTGGGTTGGGAAGATTCCCCTGGAGAAGGGAATGGCTACCCACTCCAGTATTCTTGCCTGGAGAACCGCATGAACAGAGGAGCCTGGCGGACTACAGTCCATGGGGTCGCAAAGAGTTGGACACGACTCAGGGACTAACACTTTCACTATGATTTGGTGTCACGGGATCCTGTCTTTATATATGAACCCCTCACATTGCCCATAACCCACTGCCTCCCTCATTATTATTCTCTGCAGTTGTTCTCCACAACGCAGAGTTCCCATCCCAGTTGCCAGGTTCTAAAGCAAGCCTGTACAATCCATCACTTCTTCCCCTATACCCCAGACTCCACTTCCACGCTGCTGCTGCTGCTGCTAAGTCACCTCAGTCGTGTCCGACTCTGTGCGACCCCATGGACGGCAGCGCACCAGGCTCCCCCGTTCCTGGGATTCTCCAGGCAAGAACACTGGAGTAGGTTGCCATTTCCTTCTCCAATGCATGAAAGGGAAGTCGCTCAGTCGTGTCTGACTCCGCAACCCCACAGACGGCAGCCCACCAGGCTCCCCCATCCCTGGGACTCTCCAGGCAAGAACACTGGAGTGGGTTGCCATTTCCTTCTCCAATGCAAGAAAGGGAAAAGTGAAAGGGAAGTCACGCAGTCGTGTCTGACTCCGTGACCCCATGGACTACAGCGCACCAGGCTCCCCCGTCCCTGGGATTCTCCAGGCAAGAGTACTGGAGTGGGGTGTCATCACCTTCTCCGCCACTTCCACTCTAGCCTTGACCAATTTCTCTCCTTTTCTTTCATTATTTAGTGAGCAATCGATATGTGGAAAGTTATGTGCTAGCAGCTGGTAAGAAACAGGGATAAATGAGGCATAGTCCCTAACATTTAGGCATTTGCTGGGATGTGCTGTGCTCAGTCATTAAGTTGTGTCCGACTCTTTTGCAACCCTATGGACTGTAGCCCGCCAAACTCCTCTGTCTGTGCAATTTTCCAGGCAAGAACACTGGAGTGGGTTGTCATTTCCTCCTCCAGGGGATCTTCTTGACCCGGAGATGGAACCCACATCTCCTGCTTTGGCAGGCAGATTCTTTACCACTGAGCCACCTGGGAAGCCCCTTTTAAAGTGTCTGCCAACCCACAGAAGAAACGCACATTTGAGCAAATGCACTATAATACCAGGAAAAAAATACGCATATATTGCTATAGAAATATTGAATAAAGACTGACTACTTACAACCAGGGTGACAGGAGGCTTTCTGGGGAAGGGAGAAAGCCAACTGCAGTCTCAAGACTGAGTAGGATTCTCCGAGGCGGGAAGAGTGGGGAGGGCATTCCAGATTGAGAGAACAGCTTGAGGAAAAGCAAGAAGGTGAGAAACCGCATGGCGGGCTCTGTTGTGCTAGAAGATGATAATGAAACCAAACAAAGCCAGCTTGGGTAGGGCTTTTGAGTCCCTTGTTAAGGAGTCTGAACGTCTAAACGACTCTCTAGTTAACGAGAACTAAGAAAAAAACATTAAGAAGGACAATGGCAGGATCTGACCCGTATTTTGGGAAGATAATCCTAGCGGTGCTACAGGGAAGGAGGATGAAAAGGGCAGAGAGATGTGGTAGGTTCAGATATGCTGAACTGAAACCACCATCTTCTCCCTGAGATGTGCCGCTTAACCACGTGCTCTTTAGCCCGGGGCTCCCCAGCCTCCGCGATCTAATGCCTGATGACCCAAGGTGGAGCTGATGTCATAAGTGCACAACAAATGTAAGGCGCTTGAATCTTCCTCAAACCATCCCCCCGCCCCCAGTCAGTGGAAAAACTGTCTTCCACAAAACCGGTCCGTGGTGCCGAAAAGGTTGGGGACCACTGGGCTAGATCAGTAAGGGACACCCGCCCTCCAAGTTACCTGAGCTACAGGGGCCAACTTTGCCCCCTTCCATCTCTCCTCTTCCTTTCTCTTGTTCCCTTTCTTTGGACAGCTAATGCATCGAAGTCCTGCTCATTTTATCTGCCAAGTATTTTATGAATCGCTCCTGTCTTTCCCCTCTTAACATCTGGGTGCAGGGCCTCGGCATCCTTGCCAAAGGTCTAGAAGTAATTTCCTGAGTAGGTCATTCTTGGGTGGTAAAGGTTTTGGAAAGTGTTATTCTAGAGCTCAGACAAAGCTCATGATCAGGCTTGTAGGCCCAAAGGTGGTTTTTGGAGCCAGTGGGGCAGGTGATAACACCATGGCAGCAAGAGCACCAAAGACAGAACCTTGGGAGATGCCAGCTTCCCAGGGGAAGGAGGGGGAGGCACCATGGGAGTCCAGAGAGCGACAATTCGAGAAGCCACGGCAGAGCACAGCGCTTCCAGGAATCTAAGTGGAATCCCCAAGGGAGGGGCGGTCAAGGTTGAATCCCACAGCCTTGACCGATGATCCGCTGGCCCTTGGTGATCTTTCAGGATGCAGCGTCAGTGACAGGCTAAGGGTGGAAACCATATTCCAACATGTTCCAGAATGAATTGCTGGGGTCCTCTAAGCGGAATCCCCAAGGGAGGGGTGGTCGAGGTTGAATCCCACAGCCTTGACCGATGATCTGCCAGCCCTTGGTGATCTTTCAGGATGCAGAGTCAGTGACAGGCTAAGGGTGGAAACCATATTCCAGCATGTTCCAGAATGAATTGCTGGTGAGCACCTGGTGACAAGGAGAAGCGTCTACTCTTGCATCAAGTTTGGTTGTTGTTTTTAGTCATTAAGTCAGGTCCAACTCTTTGCAGCTCCATGGACCGTAGCTCACCAGGTGCCTCTGTCCACAGGGTTTCCCATCAAGAGTACTGGAGTGAGCTGCTACTTCCTTCTTCGGGGATCGTCCCGACCCAGAGGTTGAACCCGCATCTCCTGCACTGGCAGGCGAGTTCTTTACCACTGAGGCACCAGGGAAGCCCTATTAACTATGATAGTGAAAGAACAAAAATCACATGTGCCTCATACTTGCCTGAAGATGCTGAACCCTCCTTTCCCTCGCGGGGAGCCCTAACCTCTCCTGATCCCCACTTCACAGTCCTTTGAAGAAGAGAAGAGTAATCTAGAATCCCAGCCACACTCCACACCAATTTTCCACATCATTTTCCGGCATAATTCATCCTTTGAAGTGCATCCGGTCTGTCTTCATGCCCTGCTCTTGCTGTCTGCCTGAACAAGTTTCTGTCAGTCAAAGACATCCACAGGAAAAGGACTGCATAGGTAAAAGTCAGTAGTACTTCTAAATGCAACTGCCCTCCAGCTCAGACGGTAAAGAATCTGCCTGCAAAGCAGAAGCCAGGTTTGATCCCTGGGTTGGGAAGAGCCTCTGGAGAAGGGAATGGCAACCCACTCCAGTATTCTTGCCTGGAGAACCCCATGGACAGAGGAGCCTGGTGGGCTACAGCCCGTGGGCTCACAAAGAGTCGGACACGACAGAATGATCAAGTACACACAGCACACTAAATTACAAGTCTGGAGGACTGCAAAAAACAAATAGTCAAGCAACAGAAAGTTATCCCTGCGCCCACCTTTCTACTATGCCCAGAATGATAAAATAAGGATTCCAGTGTGAAAACTTGAAGGGTTAGAAGGCAATATGATAGGTCGCTTAAAAAACATGATGGAGGGACTTCCCTCGGGGTCCAGTGGTTAAGACTCTGAGCATCCACTGCAGGAGGTACAGGTTCGATTCTTTGTTGGGTAATGAAGGCCCTTAGGGATGCATGGTGCGGCCAAAAATATTTTTAAATTAAGAAAGAAAAAAGCAATGCTGCTGCTGCTGCTAAGTCGCTTCAGTCGTGTCTGACTCTGTGTGACCCCATAGACGGCAGCCCACCAGGCTCCTCTGTCCCTCGGATTCTCCAGGCAAGAGTACTGGAGTGGGTTGCCATTGCATTCTCTGCAACAAACCAATACAACACTGTAAAACAATTGTCCTCCAATTAAAAATGAAAAAAATAAAATAAACTTTGTTGTGTTCAGTCCCTCAGTCCTGTCCGACTCTTTGCGACCCCATGGACTGCAGCACACCAGGCTTCCCTGTTCTTCACCATCTCCTGGAGTTTGCTCAAACTCACGTCCACTGAGTCAGTGATACCATCCAACCATATCTCATCCCCTGTCATCCCCTTCTCCTCCCGCCTTCAGTCTTTCCCAGCAGCAGGGTCTTTTCCAGTGAGTCAGCTCTTTGCATCAGGTGGCCAAAGTATTGGAGCTTCAGCTTCAGCATCAGTCCTTCCAGTGAATATTCAGGGTTGATTTCCTTTAGGACTGATGGGTTTGATCTCCTTGCAGTCCAAGGGACTTAAACTTTAATAAAACAAAACAAATGATGGATATGGCCAGTGATGGATATGGCCAGAGAGGACAGCCTCAGTTACCACCATCCAGAACACTACACCACGGGGCTCTAACCTTGAAGCTCAGCAGAGATTGTTTGTGTTGCAGGCCTGGTCTCATGCTACCTGACTGTTGCTTTCATGCATTGCCTTTATATGGAGCAGTGGCTCTCCAACCTTTCTGGGCTGTACACACTCCAGTTGAGGCAAGAGAGCTACAACCTAGCGATCCTGCTCGCACCCGCTGCCAGCTTGCCAACAGGAACAAAATAACTCTCATCAGACATAATGGAAAGAAAGGTACAGGGTTTTATGAGTTGGAAATGAAATAATCTGTTTCTTATTAAATAGCATGAGAAAATTATTAATTCATGCCAGAAACACAAATATAAACATTATCATATTGAAAGCATTTCTTCTGAAGAAGACCATCTGGCAGGGCCTCACACTTTGACAAACAAGAGTGTATGTGTCACCATGGTGGGCTCTTCCATTAAAGCGGTAAATTAGAGCAAGTAAAGATGGAAGGGTTGTTAAGTGGAGTGTGTTACAGTGATGGCATCTGCCAGATACTTGTCACGTGTTTCTCTGGAGGTAGGCCTGCTTTTAGAAACGCTGTTCTGTGAAAACTTAAATTTTCCAGACAAGGGGTGGTGATTATTTCAGAATTTCTCCCTTTAAAATTAGGTTCTCAGGAGTTCCTTGTTGGCTCAGTGGCTAAGACTTGCGCTCTCAATGCAGGGGGCCTGAGTTCAATCCCTGGTCAGGGAACTAGATCCCACACACTACAGCTAAGAGTTTGCATCTAAAGATTCTGCATGCTGCACCTGGTGCAGCCAAATAAACACTTCTTAAGTTTTTTAAAAATAATGATAAATACAATTGGTTCTCTTCATGGGGACCAAATTCCAGACGCTGGTATTTTTACCTACAAAAATACAGAGCATTCATTGTTTACCATAAACAATGGGAAGTTGGTGGGAAGATGAAGGAAAGTGTAGGAAATTTAGAGAGAAGACACAATTATAGAGTAACCAAAAACTGAAAATATAGTATCCTGAAAACTTAAAGCAAATGCATGGTTCTTTTGCAGTACAGTGCAGTTTTAAAAACCTCACGCTGTCACTTTTTTTTTTTTTTTTGTAGGAAGGCAGGAGAGATCTATAATTTGGAAAACACGCCCCTCCCTGGAGACAGATAGAACAGTGGTTACACACAAAGTGGAGGAACTCTTGCACTCCAGAAAAGAAGAAATGCTGATGGCAGCTTGAAGAAACACCCGATTCCCTTGAGGATCCACACGAATGGTTTTCACTATTTGCCCTACATTCTCAGAAGACTCTGAGGGACTTCCCTAGCGGTCCAGAGGCTAAGACTCTGAGCTTCCAATGCAAGGGAAGCCAGTTCGATCCCTGATCAGGGAACTAAGATCCCACAGGACCACGTGGCAAAAAAGCAATAAAAGATCATCACAGACCGCTCGTTAAAAATAGAAGACTCTGACCTTACTTTTGCTCACATCATGTGCCTTCAGTTGCTCTGAGGTCCTGCTGTTGATAATCAGTGCTATTTTGGTGCCGTTCCCAAATCTCTCTCCCCTGTGTCACACATCACATCACTGGGTAGTCCTAGAGAATCTCCGAAGAACAATTCCTCAGCCTAGAAGAGCAGAGGTCAGCAGAGCTGACCCTGATAGGCTTCTACCACGTGAGAGTTCATTCCCATCTTGGTGCTGACCCAAGACCAGCAGGCATCTACCTCCAAAGTTCAGTCACTATGTACGGAGTGACCTGAAAAGGCCGACACATCAAAATGGTATTCATAGGATGTACTGCATTTCTACTTACTTAGGCAAGTCTCAAATGCTAGTGAGAGTACCGCTAGCATCTATCAACAAGGAGGTCCGAATCTGTCTGGGCACTGGGGCTGCATGGTAGTTGGAACTACTCAAGGCTGTGTGCTGTGTGCTAAGTCGCTCAATCATGTCTGACTCTTTGCAACCCCATGGACTGTTGCCTGCCAGGCTCCCCTGTCTATGGGGATTCTCTAGGCAAGAAGACTGGAGTGGCTTGCCATGCCCTCCTCCAAGGGATCTTCCCAACCCAGGGATCGAACCCAGGTCTCCCACATTGTGGGCGGATGCTTTACTGCTGAGCCACCAGGGAAGCCCATGAATGCTGGGGTGAGGTAGCGTATCCCTTCTCCAGGGGATCTTCCCGACCCAGGAATTGAACCAGGGTCTCCTGCATTCCCGGTGCATTCTTCACCAGCTGAGCTACCAGGGAAGTCCACTCAAGCGCCGATCACGGTTCAGTCGGGAGAGTGAGTAATTCAGTTCATAGGCTGCATATGCTTTTTGTCTCTTCACAGCAGCCACGTTAGTGTGCATATTAGAAGTGGAAGAAACAGCCCCCACACAAGCCAAACCTCCTAGGAGAATTTGGACCTTTAATGTTAACACCTGTATTCTTCATATTTTAAAATGTTTACTAACCATCTTTTGTGCTTTCCGAAAGGTAAGACACGCACATGATAAATAAAAACTGACCCAACGATTATGTTTATGGAAGAATAACCTAATTTTGTTTGCATTTTCTGCTTTTGTTGGTTCAAAGATGCTCTTTGGGGTTGAGCCTTTCCCAAGTCTCTCTCCTGTATGCCACATATCAGCTCCAATGGGTGGCCCAGGAGAATTTATGGAATGAATTCCTCAGGCTAGAATAGCACGCGTCTATGGTGTGGGTGGGGTGGGAGTTGGCAGAGCTTCCTACACCAGAGCTTAAGCCAAGGGTCCTGACCTGCTATAAGCTTGGTCACTGTGCCGTCTTCTTTACCCAAATTTATGATCCGCTCAGGACAGCTCACTTGGTGACAAATTAGATTACAGAAATGAGTGAACCAACTATTTGCCTATGCTTCTTATAAGCCATTAGTCATAAAAAAGAATATTTATGTAGGTAGATGGAAGGATACAGTGGAAACAGTGTCAGACTTTATTTTTTTGGGCTCCAAAATCACCGCAGATGGTGACTGCAGCCATGAAATTAGAAGACGCTTACTCCTTGGAAGAAAAGTTATGACCAACCTGGATAGTATATTCAAAAGCAGAGACATTACTTTGCCGACTAAGGTCCGTCTAGTCAAGGCTATAGTTTTTCCAGTGGTCATGTATGGATGTGAAAGTTGAACTATGAAGAAGGTTGAGTGCCGAAGAATTGATGCTTTTGAACTGTGGTGTTGGAGAAGACTCTTGAGAGTCCCTTGGACTGCAAGGAGATCCAACCAGTCCATTCTGAGGGAGATCAGCCCTGGGATTTCTTTGGAAGGAATGATGCTAAAGCTGAAACTCCAGTACTTTGGCCACCTCATGCGAAGAGTCGACTCATTGGAAAAGACTCTGATGCTGGGAGGGATTGGGGGCAGGAGGAGAAGAGGACGACAGAAGATGAGATGGCTGGATGGCATCATGGACTCGATGGGCATGAGTCTGAGTGAACTCCGGGAGATGGTGATGGACAGGGAGGACTGGCATGCTGCGATTCATGGGGTCACAAAGAGTCGGACACAACTGAGCGACTGAACTGAACTGAACTGAGATGGAAGGATGAGCAGAAGAGAGAAAGAGAGTTACAGAGAAACGGAAGACTTTGAAGTGTCTAATTTCGTTTCATTATATAAAAGAAGAGGGAGACCGGTGAGGAGAGAGACACAGAATGGAACAAAGATATTTGCTTATTTTATAAAAAATAATTGTTTCTATAACTTCCCTGGTGGCTCAGACGTTAAAGCATCTGTCTACAATGTGAGAGACCTGGGTTCAATCCCTGGGTTGGGAAGATTCCCTGGAAAAGGAAATGGCAACCCAATCCAGTCTCTTGCCTTGAAAATCCCATGAACGGAGGAGCTTGGTGCAGGCTACTATCCATGGGGTCGCAAAGGGTCGGGCATGACTTCACTTTCACTTTCATACTAACTCAAGAGAATCTTGAGGTTCAGTTTCAGCATCAAATCACAGAAAAATAGTTTCACAGAAAAAAATATAATTAACAACAATTCGAGCTTCAGCTTCTTCATAAAATACCAAAGAAGGGAGTACATTCTTTATGTATATCCAAAAATCTTAAAGATCCTCTGACGACATTTTCCCTCACCTCGCTGGCAATGAATTCTTCCAAACCTTACTCTTCTCCCTCTCTTTAGAACCCCTTAGAGTTCCCCCAATGTTCAGGCCACACGACCCCTTCTCTCTTCCCAGAACTTTATTATATAGGTCAATATAACCTTTCTGGCTTATTCCTCAGCACCCCACATCCTAGAACTAAAGGCTTGAGCACTCAGATTGAAAGAGCCTATCAGTATTGAGAAGGATAAGCTTGAAAACTAAATTAACACACAGAGATATCATAATAAAACTCCAGAAGATCATGGTGACAAAGACAGTCCTAAAAGAGTCTACAAAAGAATGAGTTAGATCAATCATAATCAAGTTTCAAAAAAAAAAAAAATAGGGCAAATGGCTTCAATATGCTCAGGAAAAAATAAATATGAACTTAGAGTTTCATAATAAGCCAAATTTTTAATACTGGAGAGATGAAAATGAAGTCTCAGACACAAAAGCCCTCAGGAAAATTTGTTATCCACAGGTACTTTCTGGCGGAGAGACCAAAACCTACCAGAGGGTGTACTTCAGCAAGAAGAAAAATGAATCCAAAAGGTAATCAAGGGGGCAAAGGAGAGCATGTTCATTTTTTATTTTTGTAATTAAAAAGTAATTTGTTAAAAGATTGGGGATAAAGAATAATCGGAAATGCAAGTTAATTCTTTACTTTTATATCCATTCCTTTTTACCTTTGTATAACATGTCATTACAGTTTACAAAATGCTTTCAGATAAACTTATCAGTAGCTGTAATCACAAGACCTACAGAAAATATGTTCTAAGATGGACCATGCTGGAACAAATAATAATTCTAGTAAAATCTGAAAATGCCCTTCCTGGGGGTGGTAATGCTCTTCTTGCTGTGGGAGCTGGTTGCCTCGCACCAGTCCCCACGATGACAGTGACAGTGGCTCTGAGAAGAGGTGGTGAACGTCAGGTTTAGCAGACTGATCGCTTTTTCTTCCTCTGTCTACTAAGTTGGACTAGACTATGAATTGGTAGGGAAGGAGCTGAAGAGAGGTAAGAACTCTTGACATTTCAGGCCAGCTGAGGCTCTGAAGAGGGGCTCGTTAGAAGACCAGACTAAGAGGGTGGAGGACTAAAGGCCTCGTGCTGCCAGGATGAAGCCAGTGGGACCCACTTCGTTCAAGAGGCTTGCTGATGAGAGGTCTTGGGCTCTGCAGAGGCTTCTGCTGAGAGGCCCATGGTCCTACTGCCTATGATGACACACACCATGAATCTAGGGCTTGGAATCTCTCGCTTGAACTTTTTGACGCCATCCTGATGTGTGCCAGAAAAAGAGTGGCTGCCAAAAAGCAAGCATTTTCCCATCTCTAAAAATAAAATGCGGGCACCACTTCAGGCCCCGTTGCCAAGACCCAGCCCTTCCCAGGATAAACAATAGGTGTCCAAGCTGACCGGAGGCAGGCACGGGGCCTTGAAGTAAGCCTAGGTCCAGCCTGAAATGCCAAGAGCGGGCATGCGCAGCTGTTAAGCTAGAAGCCAGAGGGGGCCCTCCCTTCTCCACAGCTGATGGAGGGCAGCTCCAGTGCCCCCAGCCAGAGACCAGGTGTGGCCCACTCAGGTTACCCCAGCAACCTTGACCCAGCTGAGGTCACAGAGTTCCCACCAACCCTGCCCCCAGAGCCCTCAGGGTGCACGGTGACAGATCTGAGGGCTTGTGGGGTCTTGTCCCGAGAAAGTTGCCTAGGAAGGAAAGTTCCACCGGGATCTATCTGCATTCATCACTCAGGGCAATGGCCATCACCTGTCAAAAGCCATCACACCCCGCCAAGGGCCCTCACCTGCTGGCCGCAGGCCCCACAAAGCACCTTCGTGTGGGGGTGATGCTGTAATAACTCATCCTTCCCACTCTAATTGCCTCCCAACTCGTCAAATGCTCCTGCACAGCTTGTTCCAGCCCCTGCGCCTTGTCATTAGGGTTCACATCTTTCCAAGACCATAAGCTTGGCTTTTTGCTCATTTGGGGTGTTAAAAAAAAGGCTAAGAGGGGGTTAGGGGAGGAGAGGGACTAAATATAGCAAATATTTGCAGGCATAATCACTCCATAAACATGCTTCAGTGGAAGGGAGTGTAGGGCCGACCCAGATGACGGATGTCATTCACCGGAGTGTCACATCATAAATAAAACTGAAAGAGCCCATTCTCCCTCGGAACCAAGAGTGACGCCTGCTCACACTATAAATATTTATGTAGTCACGGTCCTTAAAAGACTTTATTTTTCCAGGTAAGTAGATTTTAATGAAAAAGTTAAGCAGAGCTTTTCTTGCCATAGTCACTGTAGCTTTTTGACATGGTATTCCACCGGCAAGGAGAAGGGAAAAAAAAAAAAAGAAGAAAAGGGGAAAATCAGGCTGCTCCCCACGAGGCTTCTGCGTGGGATCTCATTTATGCCGGTCAAGGTGCATTCTCATGCAGAAAGTGACAGCCTTCAGTGAGGTGGCGGACACCAGAGGAAGCTCTATGGGTCTCTGTTGGACCCAGGGCCCGTGTAATGAAGGGAGCGCCAACAGACCCTTGTCCCCCAAGTTCAGACCCCCTCCCCCCACTCTGCCAGGAGAGTCGGGCGCCCTAGCTCTCTCAGCTCTCTCCGCCTGCCCCTTAGTAGCAGAAAAAATGTACACCTCAGCCCGTTACTGTGCTCATTGGAGAAGAATTCTCAGAATTCCAAGATGTGTGCCTGAGTGTCTGGGGTGTTTATGTAGATATGCTGCTCTTATCTACCCCTCCTGATCACATGAGCCAGGGCACCCCCCAGAAACCCTGCCAGCCTCCGATCTACTTTTGCTGCACTCTGCACCTCACACCCCTTGTCAATGGGAACTCCCCACCGCGTCCCCCGTCACCGTGGGCTCCCAGCACCATTGCCACCCTCCGCTCCTCCAAGACACTCCTGCCACCTGGAGTCCCCAAGCCATTGTCTCCAGAACAATTCTTGCTGCGTTTCCTGTCACTTTGCAGTTTCCTCATCACTTCAAGGCACCAAAACCCTAGCCCGAGTCCATCGAGCTGGTTTCTTTCCCAGGGATGGCCTTCTGCCCAGGCGCCCTTCCCCTCCAAACCTCAGGGTGGCCCCTGCTATGTCAGCCTGAACTGGCCTCTTTGGGAAAATGTGATGATCCTCTGGCTCTAGTCTCGGGAAGTCTTGTTTCACAAAGAACAAGAGTCTCTGGTTCGGGGCGGTGAGTCACGGGCAGCCTTGACCATGCCTATCTGGGGAGGCTGAGGCTGCCATGTATGGTCCTTGCCCACCCACCTCTCCGGGTAAGTTGGAGCTCTTTGCCAGGACGGCCTGAGTCATAAAGCTCAGCACATTCCTTAGGCGTTGGATAGCCTTTCCTTGTTATTACTTTGCTTTTGTTTTATGTAGCACCTGGTTTCATTTTAAAAATCCAAATAAAAATATCATGGAGGGGGCTCGGGTGGGCTGGGGGGTTAGGAAGGAAGGAAAAAGAGAAAGAAAGGAGTGAAGCCTAGGTTTTGGGATGGAAGAAAGGGCTGGAACTCCCCAAATATGCAAGACCCAGAGCAGGACAGGGAGTTAGCTGCAGGGCAAAAGGCAGGAGAGAGAGGGAAACAGGGAGCATGTGTTGTGATTGAGCTGAATTTGATCCGTCCTTCTTCTGTCCATGATAAAGCACTTGATGTCCAAGTCTTTCCCCACATAAGGCCCCAGTTCTGAGTTAGTCCTTTACTCATGAGCCATGTGGATGGTCCTTAAACCCTACACTTTGGGAGTCTCTCAATAAACTGACAGACTTATCCGTGATGAATGCCAAGGAACTTTTCAGTTCTAACACTGTGATTCTAGAAACCTATCAGCTCCCTTTTTTCTTAGACCACAAACCCCATCCCCAATTAAGGGACTATTTTTCCAGAAGCTAACATTTTTGTGTGTGTGTCTTTGTGGGGGGTTGGTAGAGGAATGGGGCCCAGCAAAAGAGATGGTGTAGACCCAACCATACAAATGTTGCTGGTTAAACTGAATTTCTGTGGCCAGGTTAGTCTGCAAAATCATCTCTAAAACTGTTCACATCAGATTTTTTAACTTAAAGAGTGTTATTCTAATAAGCTATGCCTGCATACAGCAAAAAAAAAAAAAAAAAAAAAAACCCACATACTGAAAGAACGAATAACACCTCTTGACATAGAAAATTGTATTTCCTTGGAGTAGTAAAACATTAATTAAAGCGTAAGACCAGGAGCTTTAGGCAATTAGACCTTCATGAGAAATGGAGTATTTCCTGGCATATCGGTAAACAAGAAAGTAACAGTCATCAGGGATCACAGCCCTCCAACGTAAGCCCCGAGGGCACTCCTGAAGGACACGGGGCAGCCACTAGGCTGCAGCCACTCCCAAGGATGCTCAGGATGTAAAAAAAAAAACACACAAGATATTGGCCCCACATCACTGAGATGCATATGAAAGGAATGATTTCAGTGAGCCCAAAACCAAGATCATGGCATCCAGTCCCATCACTTCATGGCAAACAGAAGCAGAAAAAGTAGAAACAGTGGCAGATTTTATTTTCCTGGACTCTACAATTACTTCGGACAGTGACTGCAGCCAGGAAATGAAAAGACACTTGCTTCTTAGAAGAAAAGCTACGACAAACCTAGACAGCATATTAAAAGGCAGAGACATCACTTTGCCAACAAAGGTCCATATAGTCAAAGTTATGGTTTTTCTAGTAGTCCTATACAGTTGTGAGAGATGTAACATAAAGAAGCACTGAAGAACTGATGCTTTTGAATTGCGGTGCTGGATGCTAGTAGTAAAACTGCCTGTCAATGCAAGAGATATAAGAGATGCGGGTTGGATCCCTGGGTCAGGAAGATTCCCTGAAGGAGGGCATGGCAACCCACTCCAATATTCTTGGCCTGAGAATGCCCATGAACAGAGGAGCCTGGTGGGCTACAGTCCAAAGGATCGCAGAGAGTCAGACATGACTGAAGTGACTTAGCACTCACGCACACTGGAAAAGAACCGAGAGCCCCTTAGACAGCAAGGAGATCAAACTAATCAATCCTAAAGGAAATCAGCACTGAATATTCATTGGAAGGACTGATCCTGAAGCTGAAGCTCCAATTCTTTGGCCACCTGATGTGAAGAGCTGACTCACCGGAAAGCGCCCTGATGTTGGGAAAGATTGAGGGCAAGAGGAGGAGTGTCAGAGGATGAGATGATTGGACGGCATCATCAACTCAGTGGACATGAACGTGAACAAACTCTGGGAGATAGTGAACGGTTAGCCTGGCGTGCTGCAGTCCACCGGGTCTCGGAGTTGGACATGACTTTGCAACTGAACAATGAGAACAGACTCACGCATCTTCCCATACATAGAAAAGCACTAAATTCCTTAACTTAGGATACCTGGTTTTCTTTAATTAACAATAATCATCTGATAGACTACTGCCCTTTGCTGTAAAACTTCTATAGCCTGGCTCCTCCCCTCACCTCTTCTGAGCAATTCTCAGTGTCGCTTGACATGCTGTCTCCTGGGCCTGAAGTCTTAAATTGCCCACCAAATAAAACATAACACTCATTTTTTAGATTGTGAATATTCTTTAAGTCTGGAGAAGGAAATGGCAACCCACTCCAGTATTCTTGCCTGGAGAACCCCAGGGACAGAGGAGCCTGGTGGGCTGCTGTCTACGGGGTCGCACAAAAACGGACACTGCTGAAGCGACCTGGCAGCAGCAGCAGCATTTTTTAAGTGGACATTCAACAGAGGCCTTTACCTCCCTCTGCTCAAGAGCTTCTCCATGAAGCTGGCCAGGGCAAAAATCCTGGAGGTTTCTGAGTGGCTCCAAGGCAGCAGTTTTAAAGCAGTTTGGCGCCCTTAATGGAAACCATACGAAGGGATCCTGGGAATCAGACCAGAAGGCTTTCGGGGACAGTACTTAGCCTAACCTGGGCTAGAGAACAAAAATAACCACTAGGAGGTTTGGGAAGGGTTGCGGGAGGGACGAAGTAGAGGTGGTGCGATTTTTAATTACCTTTTCTATTTAACAGAAACCGTGTGGAGAAGGTCTGTTTGCTAAACGGGAGTATTTACGGCAGCAGGCAGAGAGGAGAGTAGAGGGGTGCGGAGGAAGAGGGGTAGGGGGCAGCTACTTCCATAACCACAGGAGATTCGGCCTCCCCCTCGGCGGGACAGCAGGCGCGGGGGCCCCTGGCTCCCAGGACAGCGGCGATGGCTCCCCCCGCACAGGGTCTCCGCAGGGGTGACCTCCCTCCGGAGCGCTCGGCACAGGCACAGGCCGGGGCGGCGGGGTCGGGGGCCGTGCGGGGCGGGGTGAGGGACTGGCTCGTCGAGCCGGGGTGGGGCCAGAGAGGGCATTGGGAATGCAGTGGAGGAGGGTCGCAGAACTGGAGGAGGAGGAGCCGGAGAAGGCGGCCGACCGGGGCACGGAGGAGGAGGAGGAGGATCGTGGAGGAGGAGGCGGACCTGGAGGGGAGGAGAGGCGAGAGAGCGGCGGAACTCAGAGCCCGAGGCACTCCGAGAGGAAGACCGCGGGGGGGCGGGGCT
>SJYX01017566.1:139323-171728 GCA_006410675.1 Oreotragus oreotragus | reverse complement strand
GGGGCGGGGCGGGGCGTGGGCGGGGCTTGTGGGACGCTCGGCCGCTCCGGAGGGACCCGGGACGAGGAAGGCCGCGATTCGCTCCGCCCCCAGATCCCGCCCGCGCCGCGCCGCCCCCCTCCCCTTCCAGTCAACTTGCTGCTCGCTGCACCTCGCGGGGAAGGAAGCGGGTTGTGAGAGACTGGTTGTGCGAGGCTGCGGCTCGGGCGACGGTTGCTCTGAATACAAAAGAGCCTTTCTCACGCCCTTGCGCCCTTCCCCGCCTGGGGCGCCCAGATGGACGGCACTGGCTCCTTGGATGCTAGAGCCGACAGCTGTCGGCCACACCACCATTTCTGTGGTTCTTGCAGAGAAGCCTGCTTCCAAGTCTTTACAGGAAAGTTTAATGATCAGTATAACGATGACTTTGGTCCCCTCTTCCAATTTAAGAGAAAAAACAAATTGAGGGCTGAAGGCTTTTGAAGTCCGGGAAGTGCCCAAGAAATCCAACCTGCCTAGGTCCGTGTCTTCCCAGGCCCACTCATACCTCCAAGTCGTTAATTAAGCAGACTCGGAGCCGCCAACTTTGTGGCTTCGCTTTCCAGCTCAGCTAAACGAATGACGAGAATGGTCCTTTCCGAATATAAACGACTTGATCAGCTTCTGAGCCTCCAGATGAACTAGTCTGGCTTATAGAATCACTTGGTTCACGAAACTGAAAAAAAAAAAAAAAAAATGGCCAGGTTGTCAGCACTCGCCCATCCGCTAAGGTTAGTTTTTGCACAGTTGGGAATTAAATTGCCAATACATCGATAAGGAGCAGAAATTGGGACTGTTCCTGCATTTTCTTCCAGCTCCTTTAATTTGTCTATTTCATATATCGTGTCTGTGTCAGGAAGGCCAGATCAATAAGCAGGAGAGGAAAGGGGGGCAAGAACTCTTAGAATCAATAACCAAACCATCGATTTCCTGGAATCAATAATGGCACCTGTTCACTGCTGCTATTGCTGCTGCCCTTTAATCATCCTTTAGCGGCAAGATTCTTTCCCCTGTCTTCCCTACTATCCTTTTAGTCCAGATAGCCTTGGGTGTGGATTTCTCTACTTTCCAGTGTTACATCATGAACTTCTTGACGACAGAACCCAGAAATATAAATATTTAGAAGATGGCTACCAAAGGCAATAGACACCAAGCAAGTACTTTTTAAAGTGAAAATATCGTTAATGATGGTTGCAATTTTCATTCAGTCTTTACTTGTTGCTGAAAACTTCATTCAGTTCCTACTTGCTACTGATGTAGAATATAAAAATTGATTTTGCTTTATCATAAGTTAAAAGTCGTGATTTCTTTTATTCAGAATTTTAGGCCCAAGGTTTCCCAAACAAGGAGCCCGTGTTAACTGTGTGGGGTGTGGCTGTGTGTGTTGTACTTTCAGCTTCTGGTTGCACCATAAAAACAAGAGCAGGATGTAATGTCATTAATTTGTCGGGAATTGTTGACTTAAAAGAGGCTACTGTGAGTATAGAACATTCACTTTAGGGGAGGGAGGGCGGGGAAGCCCCTCGAAGAGATAGACAACTGTTCCCCCGAACAGCTGCGGACACTGGCAGTGGAATGGCTTGGCGGGAGTACAACTCTGTGCAGCGAGAGGGGCTTATTTATTTAACAATAGTTAATGATTCTCCCAGGCAACTCCCAGGAGGCCAGCTAGCAGTAAATACACTTTCAGGAAATCAGCTACCCTTCCTAGAAGCCTGCACCAACCCTTCAGTGAAGGGAGGTCCCTGGCTATCTGCATAATATGACATTCAGTGGACTGCCCAGCTTCAAATGCCCCAGAATAATTCTTTCCACAGCTTACCACAGCCCTGCCCTCCTGAGCTAGGAAAGTTACCAAGTCCTAAGGCAGAAAAAAAAAAAAAAGACAAATACACCATTTCTGGAATACCACCATTCTAGTTACCTGGGAACCGAAGTGGGCTGTTCAACCCTGTCCTGTTGGCTAAATGTATCAGATAAGCTAGTTGGTGCCCATAGACTAGCATTTTCCCAAGTGATATCTATCTATACTGTCTGTACTGGTAGTTCTTGTGATAATGTTAGGTGGTACTTGAGTAACATTTTTTATTTTAATGGTCAGAGTTGTGTTTTTTTTTTTTTCTAATGCACATAACTAGCATACCAAACTGATGGTGCTATAAATATAATTACTTAGGGTGAGGCCACATTTTTAAAAGTCAATTTAAAGAGAAATCTTAATAAGCAAAAGTAATAAGATAGCAAAAGTCATTGTAACTTTTTTTTTAATCTTTTTTTTTTTTTTTAAGTTGGATCTTAGTTCCCTAACCAGGTATGGAACGTGTGCCCTGTACATTGGGAGCACTGGATCACCAGGGAAGTCCCTGTAACTTTTATATTAAATGAAGTAAAGTCAGTAGTGTGCTTGTAGAAACTGTTTTTAATCTTTCTCTAGAAGTCTCTGCTAGAACTCTTAAGGTAGAGGAAGAATCCCATTGTCACCTCCCATTGTCACCTCCTGCTTAAAATTACTGGTTTGGAGAAAAATCTGAGCAGGCAAGACAAAGCCTGGCCTCTAGAGGGCCGTGTCAGGGGAGCAGGGCCAGTAGATAGAGGGTGGCAGGATGGGCACATGAGGAGGGTGAATCCAGGATACTGGGCACCCAGGGTGGCTCCCCAAAAGGGAAGGACAGTCTGAGAACTTATTGCTTTTTTCACACGAGGTGGAATCCAGCAGATCCCTGCCATCACTGGTGAGCATTTAGACGGTAGAAGAGACGTTCACGTCCCTGTAAGCCTCTTTGAGGCTTGTTTCCAAAATAAAAGACCTACACAAGAAATGTTCACAGTACTCTTGGGAAGACTGCTTATCAAAACAGTCTGTTTCCAGAGTTGCTTCCATGTGTCATGTGACTGTAAATGCTGGATTACCTTCACACCGACTCTAAACATATACACACCTCCAGGCTCAAGGATACACTGTGCAGAACTGTTGACACTCCCAAGGAGCCACTGTTGGGTGACAAGCAAAAAGATTCTTACATCTTTCAGGAGCTCTCTCCTTAGAAGACTGTACTTCATCAGGTTCTTCGGTGCTGGCTTTTTAATTCTCACGCCTAGCGTAAAGAGACAAGACTGCTAGTGGGTTAGGTACTCATGGTAAAGTCTATTACAATATGAATAGATGAACTGTACTGACATTCCTAAACCATTTTTTAATCAATAGTTCCATACACACTAGGAGAAGGCAATGGCAACCCACTCTGGTACTCTTGCCTGGAAAATCCCATGGACGGAGGAGCCTGGTGGGCTGCCATCTATGGGGTCGCACAGAGTCGGACTCAACTGAGCGACTTAACTTTGACTTTTCACTTTCATGCGTTGGAGAAGGAAATGGCAACCCACTCCAGTGTTCTTGCCTGGAGAATCCCAGGGACGGGGGAGCCTGGTGGGCTGCCATCTATGGGGTCGTACAGAGTTGGACACGACTGCAGTGACTGAGCAGCAGCAGCCATACACACTGCGTACTTCACACACACACTGCCCACCTGCCCCCATCCGCAACTTCTGCCGCCAGCACAACCTTCTCACACCTACAGTCTTTTTCGGAGCTGCCGCTGTCAAATGCCTCTGTGGGAATTCTGTTTTTATGTCTGCATCCTACCATCCTTCCATTTAGGTTAGGAGAGGTGTGTGTATGTGTGTTAGTAGCTCAGTTGTGTCCAACTCTTTGCAACCCCATGGTCTGTAGCCTGCCAGGCTACTGAATTGATGGGATTCTCCAGGCAAGAGCACTGGAGTGGACTGCCATTCCCTTCTCCAAGGAGAAGTGTGTACAATGAAGTAATAAAGTGTGTAATGGGAGGAAGGAGGCAGAAATGCAAAAGGCCTTAAAGGGCTTCAGACTCTGGAAGGTATGAAAATATCCGATAAAGATCCTAATTAAAAGCAAAATGTGGATGTAAAGTGGTAGTTTCAGATCCGACTTACATGGTCTTTCATAACCTGGAGGAGGACGTGCTGGAGGAAAATCCCCAGACAGAATTTTGTGTGCCTGTGAAGAAGAGATGAAAATAAATATCAACCAATTTCACGACAATAGAAATTTAATCACATTCTTTTTCCACTGTTGTCCTTCCCATTCAAAAGGCACTTTGATATTGCTGTCAAAAGCCACCATAGTAAAATACCAATGCTAAAATGAAAAGACAAAATTGGAGAAAATACTTATAAAATTGTACAGCTATCCTTATATGCAAATAGCTATCCTTATATGCAAATATAACACAACTATCCTTATATGCAAATAGCTTATGCAAAGTAGTTAAGAAAAAGCTAAACACCCCAATAGAAAGGTGGTCAAAGGAAGTGAATACGATCGATCCTCATTGTTCATGGATTCCATTCAAAATCAATACAGTGCTTTTGAGATCATTCAAGGACAAGCCCAAAGTGGCAAACAGTTTGAGTCATTTGGCATGCATGTTCTTGGTGGAGGCCGGACAAGGGCACACTCTGGCTTCTTGTTTCAGTTCTGGTCCTGTAAACAAGTGACCCTTTTGCAGCCTATCTAGTGCCACACCTTCTGGCTTTTCATGTCTTTTGTTAATGATCTCACTGTTCTAAATGGCCCCCAGGTGCAGTGCTGATGTGCTGCTTAGTGTTCCTAAGTCGAGAAGGCTGACGTGCCTTACAGAGAAAATACGACTGTTAGATAAGCACAAGTTCGGAGAAGGCGATGGCACCCCACCCCAGGACTCTTGCCTGGAAAATCCCACGGATGGAGGAGCCTGGTGGGCTGCAGGCCATGAATTCTCTAGGAGTCAGACACAACTGGGCGACTTCACTTTCACTTTTCACTTTCATGCATTGGAGAGGGAATGGCGACCCACTCCAGTGTTCTTGCCTGGAGAATCCCAGGGATGGAGGAGCCTAGTGGGCTGCCGTCTATGGGGNTGGAGGAGCCTGGTGGGCTGCAGGCCATGAATTCTCTAGGAGTCAGACACAACTGGGCGACTTCACTTTCACTTTTCACTTTCATGCATTGGAGAGGGAATGGCGACCCACTCCAGTGTTCTTGCCTGGAGAATCCCAGGGATGGAGGAGCCTAGTGGGCTGCCGTCTATGGGGTCACACAGAGATGGACACGACTGAAGCGACTTAGCAGCAGCAGCAGCAGGCACAAGTTACAGTGCTGTAGGATCAATGTTAATGAACCAACAATATATGCTAAATAAGGTGCTGTTAAACAGAAACACATGGAAAACAGACTTAACGTATTGACCAGTTGGTGAAAATCATACGACCAGAGGCTCACAGGAAAGAGACCCTATATTTCTCTTAGTTCCGTATTCCCTGAGTCATGTTAGTAGAGACTTTAAAAAAGATAACTACCTTGAATAATGAGAACTGACTATAATTCAAGAAAAGAGTATGAATAACTAATAAACAGAAGATGCTCAACCTCAATGATAAACGAAAATCAAAAGAAGATTGAGCTATTTTTATCAAACTAGAAAATATTAAAATTATTTTTAAAGCCAGCATTAGAGAAAATATAGGAAAACAGGCACTCTTGTGGGCTGCTGTTTCATAAAGCCAATGTTCTAAAAGGCAATTTGGCCATATATCAGAATTTAAAATAAGTATCCCTTCTGACCCAAGAATTCTGCCTATAGGAAAGTAATCTGAGATGATGATTGTACAATTATAAAAAAGTTACATTCAAATTTACTGATTCCCTCATAATTTGTAAGCTACAAATTTGAAAAGTCTAAATGCCCAGCAATATGGCATATTTTTAAAATGATACATCCAGTCAATAGAATAGTATATATCTATTAAAATAATGATTATGTTAACACTGAAAGAGGTCCCTGAAAACCTTAAGTGATTAAAGCAGATTACAGAGGACAGTGGATCCCATCAGTGTATTCTATGTGAATGACTGTGTACATCTCAAAAACTTTTTAATTGTTTGGCTGTGCTGGGCCCTCGTTGCTGCGTGGGCTCTGCTCTGGTTGTGGTGAGCAGGGTCTCCTCGCTAGTCGTGGCGCCAAGGCCTCTCATTGCCCTGATTTCTCCTGTTGAGGAGCACCAGCTCTAGGCAGGAGGCCTTCAGTGGTTGCAGCTCCCGGCTTCTAGAGCACAGGCTCAGCAGTTGTGGCACAGGGCCTTAGCTGCTTTGCAGCAGGTGGGGTCTTCCCGAATCAAGGATCGAACCCATGTCTCCTGCATTGACTGCTGTCTTCTTTACCACGGAGCCACCAGGGAGGCCCGCTGTGAGCATCTTTATGTACACGTAAGTATAGAGAGAGATTTCTAAGGGCAATCACTAAAATATTAATGGTGGTTCATCCCTGGGAGGAGTGGGAGGGTTTCAGGTAACTTTTACTTTGTTTCTGTTTCTCTGTATTATTTGAGTTTTCAATCAGAGAAAAGCTGCTTTTGTTTTTAACTGTCAATGTAGTATGCATAGTTATTGTCACACATGGGAAAGAGGAAAAATTCATGACTGTGAAAGAAGCAGGGCATCATCATCTCACAACTAATGTTGGTAATCTTATATCTCCATCACCTGGAAGAAAGCTAAATGTATAATAAGCACTCAAAAATAAATGTTCCGTGAATGAATATATTAACAACTTCATTCCGCTCCAGTTTGTTTGTCTTCTAATTAATAACGACAAAGCAGTATGCAATCATTTAAGCTCTACGTGTAAACAATCACTGAGAAATGTTGGACTTACCACTCCATGCTTGACAACAGATGAATTTTTAAAGGAACTGATTATATGCGGTAACAGTCCTGCATGCAAATGAAGAAGAAAAACCGGATCAAACCCCGTGTTAGAATAAAATTTCTTACATTCCCAATTAGGCTATACCCGCAAATTGTAGCCTGGTGGGCTCCTGTCTATGGGGTCACACAGAGTTGGACACGACTGAAGCGACTTAGTAGCAGCAGCAGATTGTCCACACATCACTTATTTCGCTTTAGAATCTGATCAACAGAAAAGTTAGAAGTAAGACAAAGCTGTGACTAAAAATTAACTCATATAGTAAACATTCTGGAGCTCCCAGGGTGAGTGGGTAAAAATGTTGTTTTTTGAAACCACTTTAACATTATTTTTAAAAGAAAATCATATTGGCAACAGCCAAGAAGACATTGAAATTATCTGAATTTACAGCTTAAAAATGTTAACAGAGTAATTCAGTTCTACATGTCCTCGGGCTTTCTCTATCAGGGTTTCCTGAAGTAAGTCTAAAATTGGGCCTGCGTTTCCGTATTAATTTTCTTAAATTTTAATTTAGCTACAAAATAATTCTTTATGTCCCCTCCCCCATGAGAAAGAAAAACTAACCTTTTCTAAGTGTTCCTCTTTTTTCAAGATTTTAATTTTTTAGAGCAATTTTAAGTTCACAACAAAACTGAGAGAAAGATACAGAGTTCCAATATACTCCCTGCCCCAACACAGGCATAGCTTTCCCATTATTGGCATTCCCCCACCAGAGCAGTAACCCCTGTTGCAACTGGTACACCTACAATGTATTCATAACATCATAATCACCTAAAGTCCGCAGTTTCCATTACAGTCCACCGTTGGTGTTGTATATTCTGTTATTATTTAGTCACTAAATTGTGTCCGACTCTTTTGTGACCCCATGTAACCCTACCAGGCTCCTCTGTCCATGGAATCCTCCAGGTGAATACTGGAGTGGGTTGCCACTGCCTTCTCTGCGGGTTCTTCCCAACGCGGGGATCGAACCCACGTGGCCTGCATTGGCAGGTGGATTCTTTAATCACTGAGCCACCAGGAGAGCCAGTACATTCTATGGATTTGGACAAATATATAAAGGCATGCACCCATCATTATAGCATTACACAGTTTTTTCACTGTCCTAAAAGTCCTCTGTGCTGTCTTTATCCATCCCTAATAGAATCCCTTTGTTGATATCCACAAAATAACTTCTTGTGGTTTTGATTGGGATTGCACCAAATCTAATTTCAATTTCTACTTGTTCATTGCTAGTATATAGGACAGCAATCAAGTTTTGTATATTAACCTTGTATCTTGCAATCTTCCTATAATCACTTATTAGTTCCAGGACTTTCTTTTCTTTTTGGTTAATTCTTTTAGATTGCCTACATAGGAAATTGACTCATACGTGAACGGAGAGAGTTTCATTTTTTTTCCTCGTCAATCTCTATACCTTTTATTTCCTTTTCTTGTCTCAATACATTAGCTAGTACTTTCAGTATTATGTTGAAAGGAGAGGACAATCCTTGCCTTGTACCTGATCTTAGTGGGAAAGCTTTGAGCTTCTGTCATTAAATATGCTGTTACCTATAGGTTTTTTGTAGATTTTTTTTTTTTATTAAGTTGAGGAAGTTCCCATCTTTTCCTAGTTTACTAAGACTTTTTATCATGCATGGGTATTGAATTTTGTCAAAAGCTTTTTCTGAATGCATTGATATGATCATGTGATTTTTTTATTTAGCCTGTTGATGTGAGGGATACATTGATTTCTGGATGTTGAACTAGCCTTGTATGCCTGGAATAAATTCCTCTTAGATGTGGTGTATAACTCTTTTATTTGCTAATATTTAGCTGAGGATTTATGAATCTGTGTTCATGAAGTATATTTATCCGTATATCTCTTGTAATCTCTTTGTCTGGCTTTGGTATTAGGGTAATGCTGACCTCACAGAATGAATTAGGAAGACTTCCTTCACCTTTTAACCTCTGAAGAAATTATAAAGAACTGGTATAGGTTCTTCCTTAAATGTTTGATAAAATTCACCAGTGAACCCATCTGGGCCTATTGCTTTCTGCCTGGAAAGGTTATTGATTCAATTTCTTTAATAGATATAAGCATATTCAGATTGTCTATTTTTTATTGAGTTTTGACAGTTTGCGTCTTCAAGGAATTGGTCCATTTCATCTAGGTTATCAAATTTGTCAGCATAGAATTTTTCATAGTATTCCTTTAGTATCCTTTTAATGTCTGTGAGCTCTGTAGTGATTTTCCTTCTTTGATTTATTCTGATAATTTATGTCCTTTCTCTACTTTTCTTAGTTAGCCTGTCTAGAGTCTTACTGACTTTTGTTGATTTTTTCCAAAGAACCAGCTTTTTGTCTCCTTGATTTTCTCTCTTGATTTCCTATTTTCAATTTCATTGATTTCTCCTCTACTACTTATTTCTTTTCTGTTGCTTACTGTGGGTTTAATGTGCTCTTTCTCTTCTAATTTCCTAAGGTGGAAAGTAAATTGATTTTAGATTTTTCTGATAAATCAATGAAATGCTATAAATTTCTGTCTAAGCACTGCTTTTACTGCATCACACAAATTTTAAGTTGTATTTTCCTTTAGTTCAAAATATTTTTTAAATTTCTCTTGAGATTTCTTCTTTGATCCATGTGTTACTTAGAAGTGTATTGTGTAATCTGCATGTTTTTGGGGATTTTCCAATAATCTTTGTATTGATTTCTAATTTAATCCACTGTGGTCTGAGAGCAGACATTCCATGAATGCTATTCTTTTAAATTTATTAAGGTGTATTTTATGAGCCAGAATGTGGCCTATCTTGGTGAATGTTCCATGTGAGCTTGAGAAGAATGTATTTTCTGTTGTTGGATGAAGTTATTTAATAGATGTTGATTATATTCAATTGATATGTGGTAGAGTTCAACTATGTCCTTACTCACTTTTTGTCTTCTAGATCTGTCTACTTCTGATAGAAAGATGTTGAAATTTCCAAACGTGACAGTGGGTTCATCTATTTCTCCTTAAAGTTTTATCAGTTGTCACCTCATATAGTTTGATACTCTGTTGTTTGGTACACATGTGTTACGGATTATTATGTCTTCTTGGAGAATTAACCCCCTTATCATTATTATTATTATTAATCATTATTATTATATCATAATCATTACTATTAAGTGCCCTTCTTTATTTCTGATAAATTTCCTTGCTCTGAAGTCTGTTCTGTGTGAAATATAGCTATCCCTGCTTTAGTTTTAATTGGTATTAACATAGTATATTTCTTCCATTTATTTATCATTTATCTATTTGAGTCTTTATATGTAAAGTGGGTTTCTTGCAGATAACATATGATAGGATCTTGTATTCAGATCCACTGACCTCTGTCTTTTAACTAGTGTATTTAAACCATTGATGTTCAAAATGACTGTTGGTACAGCTGGATTAACCGCTACCATATCTGTCACGCTTCTGTTTGTTTCCCTTATTCCTATTTACGTCTCCCGCTTTTTCTGCCTTCTGTTGCTTTAATTGAGCATTTTATATGATTCTCTCTCTCTCCTTTCTTAGTGTATTTCTTCAGCTTTTTAAAAAGCTCTTTTAGTAGCTTTCCCTAGAGTTGTAAACATATGTTTACAACTATACATTTATACCCGGAGAAGGACATGGCAACCCACTCCAATATTCTTGCCTGGAGAATCCGCATGGATAGAGGAGCCTGGCAGGCTACTGTCCATAGGGTCACAGTCAGACACCACTGAGCGACTCAGCACTAGCACTTACATTTACACTATAGCACGATACAGGCATACCTTATAATAACAACACATTCCTATTTCCTCCTTCCTTTTACTTGTATCACGCTTCTCAGTTAGATAAGCATACATACGGACACATATTATTGAATACAGTTACATTATTTTTGAACTGTTATCTGTTAGATCAATTAATAAGAAAACTAAGTTTCATTTACTTATTCCTTCTTCAGTGCTCTTCCTTTTTATGCAGATCCAATTTCTGACCCATATTATTTCCTTCTCTGTAAAGAACTTTGAACATTTCTTGCAAGACAGGCTTACTGGAAACAAATTCCCTCAGTTTTTTGTTTGTCTGAGAAAGCATTTCTTTCTCCTTCACTTTTCAAGGATAATGTCACAGGGCACAGAATTCTAGGTTAGTAGGTTTTTTCTCTCAGCAACATTACACATATCACTCTACTCTCTTCTAGCTTCCATGGTTTCTCAGGACAAGCTGAATATAATTCTAATCTTATTTCTCTATAGGTAAGGTTTTCCCCTGTGGCTTCTTTCAGAATTTTGTTTCTATGTCTTTTACTTTCTGTACTTTGAAAATTGTATATCTAGGCATAGGGCTTCTTTGCTTCTCTTGTTTGTTTTACATTTATCCTTCCTGATGTTCCCTAAACTTCCTGGATCTATGGTTTGGTGTCTGATGTTAATTTGTGGAAACGCTCAGTCATTACTGTGTTACATATTTTGGGGGTTTCTTTCTTCTTCTTCCTCTGGTGCTCTCATTACACCTTTTATGTTTGTCTCACCGTGTGTTCTATATTTTCTGCCTTTGTTCTCTTAGTCTTTCAGTTTTGTAGGTTTATACGGAGGTAGCCTCAAGTTCAGAGTCTTTTTCTTCAAGCTGTGAGCAGTTTACTGTTAAGTCCAGCAAAGGCATTCTTTATTTATATTATACTGTTTTTGATCTTTAGCATTTCTTTTCGGTTCTTTCCTAAGATCTCCATCTATGTGCAGATGTGTGTGTGTGTGTGTGTGTGTGTGCAAGCCTGAGCATGCAGGCAATGCAATGCAACAATCTGTCAACAATGTAGACAAATCAGTTGTGTCTGACTCTTTTCTACCCTATGGACTGTAGTCCGCCAGGGTCCTCTGTCCTTGGGATTCTCCAGGCAAGAAGACTGGAGTGAGTTGCCCTGCCCCCTCCAGGTGATCTTCCTGAATCAGGAATCGAACCCACGTCTCCCATGTCTCCTCATTAGCAGGCGGGTTCTTTACCACCAGTGCCTCCAGGGACGCCCCTATATGCACATATTGCTCATCTATTCTGTTTTATCAGAGCCTTTAGGATATTAACCATCGTTTTAAATTCCTGATCTGATAATTCCAGCATCCTGCTGTATCTGGTCCTGATGCTCTTAAACTTCAGATTGTGTTTCTGCCTTTCAGCATGCTTTGTGATTTTTTTTTTTTCTTGATAGAAGGACATGATGTACCAGGTAAAAGGAATGCTGTAAATAGGACCTTAATAATGTGGTGGTAAGTTGTGGGGCAAGAGAAGCATTCTGTAGTCTTGTGATTAGGTCTCAGCCTTTTGGTGAGCCTGTGCCCCTGGGCTGTGAACTTCACAAGTGTTTCTAAGTTTTTCTCTCCCATCTTAGATGGAGCAGCATGGCTGAAGAGGGCTGGGTATTTCTCTTTTCCCGCATAGAAGGGTAGAGTAGACTGGAGTTGTCAGTTTTCCTTCTCCCAGCTCAGTTAGGCCATGCTAATACCCTGGCAGATTAGGCCCTGGTTGATGGATGTGAGTCTGAGTGAACTCCAGGAGTTGGTGATGGACAGGGAGGCCTGGCGTGCTGCAGTTNGTAGACTGGAGTTGTCAGTTTTCCTTCTCCCAGCTCAGTTAGGCCATGCTAATACCCTGGCAGATTAGGCCCTGGTTGATGGATGTGAGTCTGAGTGAACTCCAGGAGTTGGTGATGGACAGGGAGGCCTGGCGTGCTGCAGTTCACGGGGTCACAAAGAGTCGGACACGACTGAGTGACTGAACTGAACTATCTTCTCCTGAGGGGTGTGTGTGTGTACAGTCACTCAGTATTGTCCAACTCTTTGCAGCCCCATGCACTGTAGCCCACCAGTCTCCTCTATCCAGGGAATTCTCCAGGGAAGAAGACTGGAGTGAGTAGTGATGCCCTCCTCCAAGGGATCTTCCTGACCCAGGTGGATTCTTTACCACTAGAGTAAAGAATACTCTGGAGTATTTAAAAATGGTTCTTGTCCCCCTCTCCCTGCCGGAAGCACAAGGGAGTTGTGCTCTGATGTTTACTGTGGGTACCTGGTCAAGTTCCTGGAGATGAATTTCATATAATATTGAAAGGATCACCCTTCTCCCGGGTCTTCCTAGAATTTTTAACTCTCAGATGTGTCTGCATTGTTGACAGATTGTTCCATTGCATTGCCTGCATGCTCAGGCTTGTCTGCTCTTTGCTACACTGAGCCTCCGGCAATCTGTCGATTCCTGTTCAGATATTCCAACCCTAAGCACTGGTTCCTGTGGCGGCTTCTCCCGTGAGCCTCTGTTCTGGTAAGCTGTGACTCTGTATTCATCTCTCTCTTCAATCTTGGGAACGGTGGCTTGCTCTGGGTCATCACCTCCCTTATAGATCCAATACAGTTGTTGATTTTTCAGTCTTTTCATCTTTTTACCTTTTGTTAGGATGGAGTAGACTCTTTCAAGTACATTAGGTACAGAAATGGAAGCCAGAAGTCAGGGTAAACTTATGCCTGAAGCATCCCTCTATGTCCACAGACCTTAAACTCTTAGAATCAGAGGGAACACCAAGACTATGCTAAAATTCTAAAGCTATAAATTTTTCTCTGGGTCTAAAGAAGCTCTAGCATACTTTTAATAATTTTCTTGAAGTATAACTTACATGTCATAAAACCGACTCAACCAGTTTCATGATTTCAAGTAAACTTATCAAGTTATACAACTATCATCATAATACTATAAATTAGTATTAGAGCATTTACATTACCCCAGTAAGATCCCTCATGCCCATTTATGGCTAATGACCTTCCCTACCTTCAGACACAGAAAACTACTAGCTTACTTTATCTATAGGTTTGCCTTTATTGGATATTTCATATAAATGGAATCATACACTATATGATCTTATGTGTCTACCTTCTTTTATGTAGCATAATGTTTTTGAGATTATTCCGCATTCCATATTTTGTTCAAAATTTTCATTGATGGGTAGTACTCCATTGTATAAATAAAACAAATTTCGTTATCCATTCACCAACTGATGGATGTCAGGATTCTTTCCAATTCTCACTATTATAGATAGTACTGTAGTGAATATTCATGTGCAAATCTTTGTGTAGACATAAGTTTTCTCTTCTCTTAAGTGAGTACCTGGGTTTCCCAGGTGGCACGAACGATAAAGAAGCCCCTGCCAGTGGAGGAATCAGAAGACAAGTGGGTTTGATCCCTGAGTTGGGGAGACCCCCTGGAGGAGTGCATGGCAGCCCACTCCAGTGTTCTTGTCTGGAGAATCCCATGGGCAGAGAAGCCCGGTGGGCTACAGTTCATTGGGCTGCAGAGAGTTAGACACAACTGAAGCGACTTAGCACACACACAAGTGTGTACCTAGGTGTGGAATTGCTGGATCCTATTGTAAATTTATGTTTAACTTTTAAAGAAACTGTCGAGACGTTTTCCAAAGTATCTGTGCTAACTTTACATTCTCACCAGCAATGAATGAAGGTTCTGGTTTCTCTACATCCTGGCCCACATTTGTTATTTTCTGTCTTTGTGATTATAGCCATTGTTGGACTGCAAGGAGATCCAACCAGTCCATCCAAAAGGAGATCAGTCCTGGGTGTTCATTGGAAGGACTGATGTTGAAGCTGAAACTCCAATACTTTGGCCACCTGATGCAAAGAACTGATTCGTTTGAAAAGACCCTGATGCTGGGAAAGATTGAGGGCGGGAGGAGAAGGGGACGACGGAGGATGAGATGGTTGGATGGCATCACTGACTCTATGGGTGTGAGTCCGAGTGAACTCCGGGAGTTGGTGAGGGACAGGGAGGCCTGGCGTGCTGCAGTTCATGGGGTCGCAAAGAGTTGGACACGACTGAGCGACTGAACTGAGCTGAACAGATGTAAGGAAGTATGTCATTGTGTTTTAATTTGCATTTTGCTAATGACTAATCATGTTGATTTCTCTCGACTATTTTGATTTAAAAAGTAAGGAAAAAATTAAATTTGATTAAAAGTAAATAAAAATTGACTTGAAAAGGAGAAGAGTGTCGGTTTGGCATAATATGATGGGGTCTGGTCACCAGGGATGAATCAAGGAAGAGGAATAACATTTGGGAAATACTCTTTATTTGTGCTGTTTTATGCTGATAAACTTTTTAAAGCAGGATATCTTAAGCTAAAATCAATGAGTTCAATAATTATTTACCTAAATTCAAGAAAAAAACACTTTCACAGTGACAGAGCAGGTAGAAACGAAGTTTATCTTGCACAATTAGCTCTGATTATTTCTGTAAATCCTTAGCCTTTCAAAGCTCTATAAGACTTTTATAAATCCCATAGGCCTGCCAGAGGCTTCCACTAGTTTTTTGTCACTCTTCCTTTCAAAAATTATATAAAAGAGAATCATTAATTAGCAAGTTATATGATTTTAAAATATAAAAATTTTATAGAAAGTGATTTTGAGGCATTTGATAGATTATGGGGGGAAATGGGGATTAGAATTTGTGTATGAGGGATATGTTGGGATTTTATGCCCATCTTTTAGCCAAACTTGTACATTTTTCTCATCAAGCTAGAAACAGCTCTCATTTTCTTCAGTAGTTTCTGGAGAAGAATACCAACAAGCTTGCATATGCTGGTTTTTTTTCTTTGCAAGTTAACAGTTGACAAAATAGAGCCCACAGTTCAACATTACCCTGGCAGTTTCAGCTGGCCTTTCAATTAAGGACATTTAACATTCCCCTAAATTGCCAGCGTGTATCCGCCTCCCTGCTTCCACTTCCTAGTCCTAGAACTGTAACCAAATTGGGTAGTTTTGTTGATGAACTAACAATGTCAGTAACTGCCAGCAAATTCTATCTTACGTATTAGGTCCACAAATCTTGTGCCAACCCTGATGGAATGCTACAGGTATATGGTTTTAAAAATAAGTTACCAAGAAAGCAAGTGTGGGTTTGTGAGCACCTGCTTGTGCGGAATCTCAAGTTTGGAAGTATTCTGGGTCTTCTAATCATGGAGTCCTCTACTAGGTGCTGTGATAGTACAGCTCTCAGCTGTATTTGTGATTCTGTTTTCTTTTCTTAGATTTGGGGATCATGTGATCTTTGACCTACCCATCCCCGTGTTCCTTGAAACTTCGAGTTCCTTAAAATGAAGCATCATGAACACAAAACATAATGTTGGAAAGTGAAGAAAAAATTGTTTTTAACCTTTTCTGAGTGCTGTGGTCTTAAACTGTGTGCATACAAAAGAGGAGAATTTAGATAAAAGATTAAAAGCTCTTAACCAAGAGTCTGTGGACACCCTGGAGAGATCTAACATGTATGCATTGGTGGCTGGTAGAAGTGTCTTGATGGATATTTTTCTGAAGATAGGGCCTAGAGCTTTCATCAGACTTTTCAAAATGTCTCAAAAAATATAAGGTGTCTTAAAGAAAGAATTACTAACCATGGGGATAGATGACAGAGTGAATCTTTTCCTGACAGACTATTAAGAATAAAGCATTTAATGGTCTGAACATTAGGTGAGAATATCCTATCAATCTGAAGTTTCTTGCATGTAATAACAGTATTATGGTTATATAAGATAATAACAGTATTGTTATTAGCAAATAGTATAATGGTTATAAGCAAACATTGTTGCTCCTAGAGGCACATGTTGAGGTATTTAAGGATATACAGTTACTATGCCTGAAAATTTACTCTCAATAGTTCTGCAGAGTATTACATACAAGTATCAATAAGGAGAGACTGAGATAAAACTATATGTTAACAAATGTGGCAAAATGTTAACAACTGGTGAATCTAGGCAGGGAGTAGGCAAATACTGGTTCTACGATTCCTTCAACTTTTCTATGAATTAAAAAATTCATAAAGGATAAAGGGATAAGGCATTCATTTATCTGCTCAATTTCATAATGATAGACAAAGTGCTATTATCATATTTCATAGATGACTAAAACCAGGCAGAAAAAGATTCGGAAAACCAGGCAGCACCATCTCAAATTCCTCCGAGGCCATGACCAGGAACAGACCTACCAGCGAGGCCTTCTCCCCGTCTTCTCCTCACATGCTTGTGGCCCATCCCATAGGGAGGCCCATGGTTTGCCCCCAGAAGCCCACTGAAATCACTGCAGCGCCTGCGCGTCCGGTGCTCAGTCGTGTCCGACCCTCTGTGACCCCGTGGACTGTAGCCCATCAGGCTCCTCTGTCCACGGGATTCTCCAGGCAAGAATTCTGGAGTGGGTTGCCATTTCCTTCTCCAGGGGATCTTCCCCAACCAAGGATCAAACCAGGGTCTTCTGCATCTCCTGCGCTGGCAGGCGGATTCTTTACCACTGCGCCACATGGGAAGCCTACTACTGTGCTCTCTTTTCCTCGTGGATGTTATGCTTGAACAGTAAAGTATGCAGGGTAACAGATGGCATTTTGTGACCTTCTTAATAACAGGCTTAGCTGCCAATGTTCCCTTGTGTCCAGTCTCTGCAGGGAATTTGGACGCTGTTGCCTTACACTTGAATCTTTCCTGGCAAACGCTTTTAACCATTTATTAGACTGTTTTCTAATTTCAAACTGAGCAAAACAAAATTCCCAACACCTGAAAGGGACGGTGGTAGTTCCTGGGTCTGGGGGCCTGTCCTGGGATTCGTTGGGGGTGTGCTGGCCATCAGCTGGTGTACCTGGCATTTTTTAGTGTGGGGAGGACCTCAGTCCCAGGCAAACTGCTTTCCAGGCTGTCTAGATTGATGGGGTAGCCAACACAAGCCTTTTTCTTTCTGTAGTTTAAAAGAAACATATGCACTTCCCACGGCCAGGCATACGAATTAGCCAGATAAATGAAGTCCTGGCATTAGCAGATTCTCTGCCGTGACTGCGCACGCTGGGAGTGAGCTGGGGGACCCTGTGGCGCGGGAGGCTGGTTCTAAGGCATCTCCCCCCCTTCCTCATACCCGTGGACATCCACGCTGTCCATGGGAGGAGGAGGAGGCAGCGATCAGGTTAACAGAGCGGTCCTGAGAGGAACCAGGGAGGACCTCCGTGCTGAAGCCTGAGGCATCAGCCCTCTTTCTCTCCCAACACAATGGACCCCCACGGCTTGTGCCTCCAGGGAGGGGAGTGGTCAGGCCAGTCCCGGTCAGGCAACTGGTGTGTGGCGAGGGAGGGGAGGGATGGGTGGAGAACATGCTAGAACATTATCAGCACAGATGGTAGGAGTGGAAAGTGTGGAAACTCAGGGCGAGATGACCCAGGTGCCAGGCGCAGGATGGCGTGGAGTCACAGGCAGGAGGAGACAGAAATTAGGTTTCTGTGAGGGTGAGAGGGTGGCGGGTGTGTGTGGCGGGGTTGGGGGGGTGCTTCGTTCCAGGGAGGGGAAGCTCCCCCATGCCTCTGCCTGGGGTATGATGGCCTAGGTGTCGGGGAGTCTGGTGAGGAGCCGTGAGTCTCTCTCAGGACGGCTAGGGAAGGCTGCCTGGCTTGACTGCCATCCACCCGCTTACCATGCCATCTGGGGGCCAGCCTACTGCTCCTGCCCCAGGCAGACCAGCAAACCTGCTAAGGATTGCTGGATCCAGCCAACTGGATAAGCCCCTCTCTTCAGGCCTGCCCTAACCCATCTGCTCCCACCTCCACTCTAGGGCCTCAGCCTCCAGGAGCAAAAAGCTTTGGGAATGATCAGCACAAGGATGCCCCATCCCTGTGACGTTATGGAAAGAAGGTGGGCAAAGCTTGGAAGCAAGATACCCACACCACTAAGAAAGGGCAGGCCCTTGGACACCAACGTTTCTGCTCTCTTTCCTCTCTGCCACTCACCCAGATCACACTCACTAGCCCTCGCTTATAGGGCTGTGTCTGTTTCAGATTTGGGGTTCGCCTGGTTGTGCTTCCTTCATTACAGAACCTGGGTGCAGGATGGAGGAGTGTATACAACTAAGGTGGGTGCATACGTGTTAAGTTGCCTCAGTCCTGTCCGACTCTTTTCAACCCGTGGACTATAGCCCACGAAGCTCCCCTGTCCATGGGATTCTCCAGGCAAGAATACTGGAGTGGGTTGTAGTGCCCTCCTCCAGGGGGTCTTCCCCACCCAGGGGTCGAACCTGCGTCTCTTACGTCTCCTGCGTTAGCAGGTGGGTTCTTTACCACTAGCGCCACCAGGGAAGCCCCTACAGCTGAAACCACATACAAAATGCCGCAGTGCCATATGCTACTTGTTACTCAATTTTTAAGGTATTTTATATGTACTACTTTAGAATCCTGCCACTACACACACTAAAGCCTGCCCCTGAAAACACGAGTTTTTGAAAGGTTGCTTCTATAAAAACTACATTATAATTTTTAAAAGTAGTTTTATAAATTTCCTTTGGAAAGACAAATTCTACGTAAGAAACTGTCTCTATAAGGAAACATATTGTGGGAAAGAAAAAGTCAACCATAGAAGGTCCATAAAAACCACTGTTCAACATACAATTAAAGGACTCCTGGTTTGTGTTTAGCCCTGGCCTGGGTGCTGGAGATAGAGACCAATGAGACAGATAAATTTCTGCTCTCTTAAAGCTTATGTTCTAGAGGAGGAAAGATAATAAACGAGTAAACAAATATAATAATACATAGCAAACTAGGCATTAAGATGAAAATTAAAAATGGCAAGTGTGTGAAACACTGACTAAATATAGTGGCCAGGGAGAACTTCTCTGAAGAAGTGACATTTACATTCAAACCTGAAGCGTACAGTTCAGCAGAGCTGGGATAATTGGGTTCTAGCAAAGAGAATGTGTGTGCAAAGGTCCTGAGGTAGGAAATGGCTTAGCAGCTTCAAGTCCCTGAAAGAAGCCAATTAACTGGAACAGAGTGATCAAAAAGCAAAAGGCATGAAATGGGAGCAGAGGATTTGATTGCAAGCATCACAGGAAACCAAGTGACATCATCTTGTTTATGCTTGAAGGCCTCCCGGTGTGAAGACAGGACTCATGGGAATTCTGGCTGTTCCTTTTACTTTCATAAGTCTTTTGAGGTTTGGAGAAGTGAGAGTGAAAGAACAGGAGGAAAAGATGATGTTGAAAATGAACACACTCTTGAAGGAACACGACAAGTCATCTTCACGTTGCCCTCTCAGAATATTACTTGGTTCCTATACGTATTCTCCTGGATGCTGTCATCCTTGTAAAAGGCCATAATGTCGTGGCACCTCCCTGGTGGACCGGTGGCGAAGACTCTATGCTTCCAGTGCAGGGGGCCCAGGTTCGAGCCCTGGTCAGGGCACTAGATCCCACGTGCATCAGCTAAGACCTGGTGCAGCCAAGTAAATAAATAAATATTGTGTGTGTGTGTGTGTGTGTGTGTGTGTGTGTGTGTGTGTTTTAAAAGGCCATACGCCATAAAGACAATTCCAGGTTGCTCTCTAGGGACTTGGAATTTCTTATGTGTGACTAGGGAATATCCCAAGAAAGAAAGCACATTCTCATACATTCTGTCACATCTGGGCTCTGATGATGTCAGTCTAGAGATAACCTCTTCCCTGGTACATATTACATCTCATATTACAGCTAGAATCAAAGAGGCCAGTGTACCCTTTTGCAAGAGTAACTTGCGCTCATCCTGGAGGGATGCACAGAGGTACTCAGGACAAGAAGCGGCAGGGACCGCCTTGAGCACAGCCCCAGAGGCAGCGGGGCCCACATCCCATCTTCCTCTTCATAAATCGCTTCTGCGGGAGAGGAGCTTTCTTTTTTTTTCTGTCTTAGCAGAATGTAAAGAGAGAGGAACTGCTGACCAGTTTCTGTCTGTATTGCAGTTTTAAGACCCTCAATTTTAGTTTTTCTTAGTTATTGCTTTGTTCTTTGAACTTGAGAGATGAGCAGATGGGGCGGTGGTGGGGGGTGGGTCGCCAAAGGAAGGAAAAGCCACAGCCACGTCACTTGGAAAGAAAATTAATAGTAAATCCAAAGGAAATCCACCTTAGATCGGCAGAATAAGACCGAATTCTCTGAAAGGCAGTCTTGAAAAAATCTGAGAACATTTTTCCTCTCATGGTTGTGAATCACACTTAGGAACAGTCCATCTGATTTTTGTATATCTATGGAGGGACACATTCTACAAGGAGACCATCAACAGATCCTTGTCCACAAGTGGTGAGCAAATTTATCCAGTGTGCTTGTATTGATTTGGCTTCACGTTTTAACTCCCTTCACTAGATGCTTCTAGCACAAAGTTGAGAAATCTGTATGCAGGTCAGGAAGCAACAGTTAGAACTGGACATGGAACAATAGACTGGTTCCAAATAGGAAAAGGAGTACGTCAAGGCTGTATATTGTTACCCTGCTTATTTAACTTATATGCAGAGGACATCATGAGAAACGCTGGACTGGAGGAAGCACAAGCTGGAATCAAGATTGCTGGGAGAAATATCAATAACCTCAGATATGCAGATGACACCACCCTTATGGCAGAAAGTGAAGAAGAACTAAAGAGCTTCTTGATGAAAGTGAAAGAGGAGAGTGAAAAAGTTGGCTTAAAGCTCAACATTCAGAAAACGAAGATCATGGCATCTGGTCCCATCACTTCATGGGAAATAGATGGGGAAACAGTGGAAACAGTGGCTGACTTAATTTTGGGGGGCTCCAAAATCACTGCAGATGGTGACTGCAGCCGTGAAATTAAAAGATGCTTACTCCCTGGAAGGAAACTTATGACCAACCTAGACAGCATATTAAAAAGCAGAGGCATTACTTTGCCAACAAAGGTCCATCTAGTCAAGGGTATGGTTTTCCCAGTAGTCATGTACAGATGTGAGAGTTGGACTATAAAGAAAGCTGAGCACCGAAGAATTGATGGTTTTGAACTGTGGTGTTGGAGAAGACTCTTGAGAGTCCCTTGGACTGCAAGGAGATCCAACCAGTCCATCCTAAAGGTGATCATTCCTGGGTGTTCACTGGAAGGACTGATGTTGAAGCTGAAACCCCAATACTTTGGCCACCTCATGTGAAGAGCTGACTCATTGGAAAAGACCCCGATGCTGGAAAGGATTGGGGGCAGGAGGAGAAGGGGACAAGGATAAGATGGTTGGATGGCATCACAAACACAATGGACATGGGTTTGGGTAAACTCTGGGAGTTGGTGATGGACAGGGAGGCCTGGTATGCTGCAGTCCATGGGGTAGCAAAGAGTCGGACACGACTGAGTGACTGAACTGAACTGAGCACACAGTTGATAATTCCAAAATTAGACGTGGAAATTTTCAAAGAAGCACAGAGGCCAAATTAAATAATTCTACCTTGATATATTGTCACCTCTTAATGACGAGAGTAGGCATCAGTTAAACTAAAATGACCATTTGAGGAAAACGAGAAAAGCCACATGGCAAAGTCTCCGCTAGTAAATCATCATTATGAATACATTTGTACACTTACGTCTTTTCTACCTTTCTCCTACCATACTTTACCATAAAGACAGGAGAAGACAGGAAAAAAGCAATATCTATCATACAGTGGTAAATTATTTAATTTCCCCTGCCCTAGACTTGGAGAAGAAGTCTCCAAGTTTAGTCTTCTCTAAACTCATTGAACTGTGGTGTTGGAGAAGACTCTTGAGAGTCCCTTGGACTGCAAAGAGATTCAGCCAGTCCATCCTAAAGCAGATAAGTCCTGGGTGTTCATTGGTAGGACTGATGCTAAAGCTGAAACTCGAATGCTTTGGCCACCTGATGCGAGAAACTGACTCATTTGGAAAGACCCTGATGCTGGGAAAGACGGAGGGGCAGAAGGAGAAGGGGAAGACAGAGGATGAGATGGTTGGATGGCATCACTGACTCAAATGACATGGGTTTGGGTAGACTCCGATAGTTGGTGATGGACAGGGAGGCCTGGCACGCTGTGGTTCATGGGGTCACAAGGAGTCGGACACCACTGAGCAACTGAACTGAACTGAAGGCCTTGTTTGCTTCTTTCATAGTGCTTTTCAAAATTCGTAATTGTTATTTACTTAACCCTCACTTCCTTCTCCTTCTGTATATTCTAATAGGGCAGGAATCATGTGTAAGTTTCTCATCTTTTTGTCTAGATGGGGTCTGGCATGTGGTAGGCTCTCAACACACGTTTTCAGTATTTACCTCGATGATCCCTATTGAAGTAAATAAACAAACTGCCATATTTCAAGCGCGGGAAAAAAAAAAAGAACAACCAACTACAAAGCCAACGAGGCTTTCCTAAAAAAGGCGATTGCTTAGTCAATCAAATAAGTTCTTCGCTTTGCTTCCAGGCTCTTCTCTCAAAGTCTTTCCCCTGACTACTGTCACCAGAACACTTCTAACCACTCCTGGTTTGGCACTGTCAAATATTTGCGAAGATGAACTCTTCTAAATGTTAATATATCACAGTTTATCTTTTAACATCTTTCATTCAAATATTCTCCATTTATAGGTTTCTTTTTCATAAGTTTAAGTAATAAAGACCACCATCTCATTCCTGTTTAAAATGTTTTATGCCTCTAAGAATTACACATTATGTATGTATTATTTATTATATATGCCTTACATGTACCTATGTATACTGTAAAATGTATGTGCCTCTAAGAGTTATAAACACTTCTATTTCAAACCAAAAACCACTATTCAAGTATGTAAAAAATCAAGAGATCATTTTGGTATTCTTACATACACAATAATTGTTTTAATGGAAGACTGTTTGTTTGTTTGCTTTCGTTTGTTTGTCTCTTTTGCTTTTTGGCCACGCTGTGTAGCATGCAAGATCATAGTTCCCCCAGCTGGGATCCAGCCTATGCCCCCTGCAGTGGAAGTGTGGAGTTTTAACCACTGGATCGCCAAGTAAGTCCTTGGAAAACAGTTTATATTTTATTAATCTGAGCTGACTTCAGTTCTTCCTTTGAGCTTGCTTTTCTTTTTGCTTCAGTACCCCATTTTATAATTGTTTCAGTAACAGTATAAGAATGAGAAAATTGAAAGAAAAAAAAGAATGAGAAAATTCTTATAATTTGAAAAGGTCTGTTTAGGATAAAGAAAACAGAAGCGCTAGTTCACACAGCAGATACAGTTATGGAGCAAATGACGAACAGGCAGTATGATGACCAGAGCTCCATATGATGAGGTCAGTGAAATCACAGCTAGAGAGCCCCAAACTCCAAATGTGCTTAACCTTTTTGACAGAAAGTCCTGGCAAGTGTTTTATGTAATGGCCTCTACTGTTAGGACAAATACCCTCACTAGCCAAATGGGTCATTGTTCTCAAGTCCTGGGGTAATTTAAGAGCTTCACGTCTTGTCTTTGAACTTTTAATTGCATTAATACTGTTATTAATAATGTCCTCTCGTTGACAGTTGCTATGTGCTAGGCACTGTGCTAGGTGCCTCTCACATATTTAACTCCATTTTTTACAAAACCACAAAGCCCCCATGAGGCAAGTATTGTTAATCTCATGTTTCAGAGAAGACTGTAAGACCCAAAAAGACTGAATTACTTGTCTACAGTTGGTGCTAGGGAGTGGCAGAGCTGGGACGGAAATCAGTTGGCCTTCTGCTGGCCAAGGTTCAGACACAGTGTTGAATTCAATATGAGTTTAAATGACACTTCCTTCTTAGTGTTAATTCCAACTACCATTTTATTATAAATATACTTATGCTATGAACTTATTAAATGAATAGTTAATATAGCACAGAGATTAAAATGAACACAGTCACAACTATATGTAGAAACTTGTGTGGACTTATTTGCCCATTTTGATGAAAAGTTTAAGCTTAACTGCACACACATGCAAAAATCATCAGATTTGGCACTTTGTTCTTAAAAATCTCTCTTGAGCAATTAGTTTAATGACTTCAGACTATATGTATAAAAATAGGACAAAAGAGCAAGTCTTTGTGTTTTGGGCTCTAATAGATTATGAAATAGTTTAAATGCTTTATTTCATTTGAAAAATGACAGAGTTGATATATTATAAACAATAAAATTTATAATAAATTGATACCATTTAAGCCATTTTGAAATACCGTAAACAAAAATATATGTAAAATTCTTTTATCAGTTGCAGAGTGTTCTACTCAAATTTATTGATGAGAAAAATTAACACATATTCTGCATAAAAAAGAATTTTTTATTGAAGTGTAATTGATTTGTAATATTGTGTTAGTTTCAGGTATACAGCAAAGTGATTCAGTTATTTTTTTAGATTATACTACAATATAGGTTATTCCAATCTTTGAACATGATTCCCTGTGCTATGTAGTAAATCCTATTGGTTGCTCATCTATTTTATGTAGTTTGTATCTGTTAAATCCTGCACTAGGAGTTTGTCTCCTCTTCTCTCCCTCTCCATTTTGGTAACCATAAGTTTGTTTTCTGTGTTTGTGAGTTTATTTCTGTTTTGTATATACATTCATTTTATTATGTTTTAGATTCCACATGTAAGTGATATCATGTAGTGTTTGTCTGATTTACTTCACTAAGTATAATATTCTCTAGGTCCATCCATGTTGTTGCACATGGCAATAGTTTATTCTTTTTAGGGTTGCATAGTATTCGATTGTGGGGCTTCCCTGGTGGCTCAGATGGTAAAGAATCTCTGCAATGCAGGACACCTGGATTCAATCCCTGGGTTGGGTAGATCCCTTGGAGAAGGAAATGTACCTAGCATGGTGCAGCCAATGGAGCTGAAAAGAGTCAGACATGATAAGAAAGTAAATAGCAAATTAGGATAAAGAAAAAATATATATATAATTAATAATTGCTCTGAATGTGACATATAACTAGTTGTGCTAATAGATTTTGAAAGACAAAGCTGGAGAACACCACCTGAAATTTGTTTTTCTTCTCCTTATTTTCAGATCTTCTCAAAGACTCAAAAGACCTCTCCAATTATGGGGCCCATCTTCATGTCTACTATATTCCTATATCCAAATTTCTGTCTTCTTGGAAGGACACCAGTCACTGGATTAGGGTCCAGCCTAATCCAGTATGACCTCATCTTAATGACATCTGCAAAAACTGTTTGCAAATAAGGTCATGTTCACAGGTATGGGGGTGAAGAGTAGGTTTGTTAAGATAGTAACGTATCTTTGGGAGGACACAACTCAACCCACTCTCGGGCCCTCTCCTAGGCTCTCCTCTTTAGGTAATACCCCCAAATACTACACCTAGTGGTCTACAGTACAGTGCTAGTTGCTTGGGATTTGAAAGTGAAAGTGAAAGGTGCTCGTTCAGTCGTGTCCGACTCTGCGACCCCATGGACTGAAGCTTGCCTGGCTTCTCTGCCCATGGAATCCTTCAGGCAAGAATACTGGAGTGGGTAGCTATTCATTTCTCCAGGAGATCTTCCCAAACCCAGGTATTCAAGCCAGGTCTCCCATGTTGCAGGCAGATTCTCTACCGTCTGAGCCACCAGAGAGGTTTGGGATTTGAATAAGTATTATACACCATATTTATATTTATTTGTACATAAATGTAAAATTTAGCTCAGCCAATGTTTAGTGTGTGGATTTTTGACTCTGGCACCCTGTCAGTTCATAACCTCAGTCGTTCAGTGTCAAATATGCTGATCTGAGGAGAGAGAGAGAGTGCCTCCACATGGAGGTATTGAGAGTGGTGCTATCAAACTTTAGACTGTTGGGCTAATTGCAGATTACATAAGCCTAGCTTCAAGATTTGTAGGTTTTATTATTTCGTTTAATGAAACCAACCCTTACAAAATCAACCTTGGCTTTAAAAAGACTCCCGAGACCAGTGATTCTCAACATGTGGTCTGGATACCCACAGAAGATCTGTTAAGTCCCAGATACATAGCACTAAGGAAGCATGTGCCTCTTTCCACTCTCCATCTCTCCTGAGTTTATAGTGGAGTTTTCCAGAGGCTTTGAGACTTGTGATGGCATCAGCACTCTGGTGCAAATAGAATGTGTACTTGTGGATTCTTGCACTTAAAATTTGCTGTTTTGATTTCCAGTGTGATGAATATTAGTAGATCGTTGTTGTTCAGTCACTAAGTCATGGCCGACTCTTTTCAACTCCACTGACTGCAGCATACTAGGCTTCCCTGTCCTTCACTGTCTCCCGGAGTTTGCTCAGATTCATGTCCATTGAGTCAGTGACACTGTCTAGCCATCTCATCCTCTGCTGCCCTCTTCTCCTTTTGTCTTCAATCTTTCCCAGCATCAGGGTATTTTTCGGTGAGTCAGCTCAACACATCAGGTGGCCAAAGTCTTGGAGCTTCAAGCTTCAACATCAGTCCTTCCAATGACTATTCAGGGTTGATCTCCTTTAGGATTGACTGGTTGGAATCCCTTAGCCACACATTAAAAAAAAAGCTCAGTGTTTACAATTTTTAAGAGTAGGAAGGGGTCCTGAAACTGAAAAATTTGAGAAATCACAAATTGAAGATAACACTAATATGTGGGCAAAAACTAATGACAGACAAACTAATAAGTGTATATTTAGTAAAAACTCTTAGAAAGCTACTTTACCAGATAAAAACAATGATCTACTCAGATTTAAGAAGAACAGGGTTAAAAATAGAAAATTATGAGTACTATTTGAAATAAGCGTTTCTATCCATTATCATTATTTGATAAACTTTTCCATATGTGTTTATTGTATTTTAGACCTTCATGGGATACCCTTTTGGCTTTGATAATGATAAAAACCAAGTACCAAACTAAAACTTAAGCACCCGGATGAACTGAAAGACAATATTTTTAGTAAAAATGAAAGTCTTTTCATTTTGTGACTAACAGACTTATTCTAAGCACCTTACGTATTTTGACTCCTTTAGTTTTGTCAGTAACCCATTGACATAAATACCGTTATAATCCCCATTTCATACAAGGAGCTGTGGCACAGAGAAACTAAATTTCTTGTGTAGCAGCACAGAAAATAGTGGAGCCAGGATCGCAGCCCAGAACAGTCTGGCACTCCTGTATGTACTGAATGTCCTTGTGTGAGGCGGGCTTGTTGAGGATGCTGGCAAACAGAGAAGAGGTACTTCTTGTGGAATGAGTTTCCAGTGTGGACAGAGCTTACGCTTTTAGCAGAAGATGAAACTCTGAACTCCTTTTCACAAAATCTTTCAATATTTAGATGTAGATAGCAAAGTAATTTTAACCATGCTTCATCACACACGGTGTGGGTCAAGAGAACATGTCGGTGTGACGAGCTGGATATGGTCTTAGCACCCCCGTGTGGCACCCCTGCCTCGTTCTTCCTCCTCTTCCTTTCAGCGAAGCTCATATCCCATGGCCTCTAGCCTAGCTGTTGCAGTGGATAGCAGTTTGAACATCGAATGCCTCTTTAAATGTTAATGGCTGATAATTTCTTAGTATATAACCCTCAAGTAAAGTATTTGTATTTTTTTTTTTTTTTTTGGCTGTGCTTTGTGGCATGTGGGATCTTGAGTTCACTGACCAAGGAACTAACCCACATTCCCTGCACTGAAAGTATGGAGTCTTAACCACTGGACCACCAGGGAAGTCTCAAGGGTGTGTAATTTTCAAGATGATTTTTTAAGGTGATAATATGAGGAATTTCAAACATATACAAAAGAAAATTTTTGTTTTACTCCCCTGTTCCCGTTACCTAGCTTCAGTAATCTTATCCACTCACGGCCAGTTTTGTTTCACCTGTATCCCTACCCACTCTTCATCTGCACCACTGGGAAATTTCTTAGCAAATCCAGACATTATATAATTTCACCTGGAAATTAAAAATGGCTTATTGAGATTAAAAGCCTCAAAGCAGTGATTTTCTAATGGTGAAATCTCTGCAATGGCGGAAGGATATTTGAACTAGAAGCCTTCAGTAAACCACCAAACTCTTACCATTTAAGTAACTACCTCAGATCTCTAAAAATAAAATGTTTGGTTCTTCAGAGAAACTGTATTTTAGGAGGATTGTAGCTGAGACTGAAAAGGGAAAAGGCAGGTTGTTTATTTCATGCATATGAGAACATAAAGGCAAGCCCTTGAAGACAGAAGAAGACTAAATGGGAAAAAAAGGAAAGGTTGGGTGAAAACTCAAAATGGTTTTAATAATGAGATTTATTATCTCATATAGTGGCAAACCTAGAGATAAGCAGTTTCAAGGTTTGTTAATTCAGTAGCTCAATCATGTTGTCAAAGGCCCAGTATCCTTCCCAACTTCTCCCTACCATCCTTCGTATGTTCTCTTTTCATGAACTCCCTCTTAATTCCCCTCATGGTTGCATCCTGCAGAAAGAAAAGGATTATTCCCTTTTTAAAAATTAATGAATTATTTATTTGGCTGCATCAGGCCCTAGTTGTAGCATGCAGGATATTTGTTGCGGCACATGGACCCTCCAGCTGCATCATATGGGCTTCAGAGCAAGTGGGGCTTCAGTAGTTACGACTCATAGGCTTTGCTGCCTCACGGCTTGCAGGATCTTAGTTCCCTGACCAGGGATCAAACCCATGTCCCCTGCCTTGCAAGGCAGGTTCCTGACCACTGGAGCACCAAGTAAAGCCCAGAAAAGGATTTATTTTTGTTTTGCTTTTTGTGGCAGATCCTTGGACTGGTTCTCTCAATATCCGTTTTACTTCTTTTCTCTTTGGAGAGTCTAGAAAGCTATAAGCTATATTTTCCTTATTCCTTGATGATAGAATTCTGGAAAATCAGGTCCTGCCAACTATATGAAGTAGAGAGAGGTAAAAGATGGGGATGAGAAGGAAACCATTTCTTGTGGCTGAGGCAGAGTGTACTGTGAATTCCCAAGTCTAATCGCCAGTTTTGTGAGTGTGAGGCACTGATAACAGCTTTCTCGTTTTTGAGTTGCAGCTACAGTGATGTGATGTTGAGCTAAAGTCCAGTGGCAGCCTCTTAGTCTGCTCTCCCACCCCTTTCAGTGACTGTCTAAGCACCTTATTCCCTGTATGAAATCTGTTTTTGTTTGATATATTTAGAGTAGTTTCTATTCTTAAACCAGTCACTGGTTGATATACATCTCTCTCTCTCTCTCTCTCTTTAAGGGCAAAAAAGCCATTCCTAAAAGCCCTCTAGAAGAGTTTCTTCATATCTCATTGAGATATGCCTCATTGTCATATGCCTCATTGAGGAGATCTTGGTCATGTGCTCACCCCTAAAGGACCACCATGATTGGTTTAGATCAGTGATTCCTAACATGCTGTCTGGGAAGCCCTCTTTAGGGAGTCCAAACTATTTTCATTGATCGTATTTTCCTTTTCGTTCTCCTATTTCTTAGGAATGTGCAAAGGAGTCCTCCAGAAGCTCTGTGACTTAGGATGGCAATGGATTGAATGCACATACAGGTCTGAGAATCTCTCTTCTATTAAGTCAGACAGTAGAGAGATTTGCAGAAGTGTAAAATAGTGCCATCTTCTAATTAAATATTTTATTTTGGAAAATAGAGTTATTTTTTCATTTAACATGTTATTTAAATGACCATATAGTGGGTGTATTGTTACTTAAAATCAACTGATACATAAATATTTTTCTGGTTTTAATTTCTAAAATGATGGGGCAGAATATAACACGAAAGTTCTTTGAGGTTCTTAACCATCTTTAAGAGTGTCAAGAGATCCTGAAATCAAAAAGTTTGAGAACTACTAGCTTAGATCAATTAAAATATTCCCAAATCATGGAGGGATGATGGATACAGAAACAAAAACTAGGGCCCTGCCAGCATGGAGGAAAAGGAAAATGGTTTCCAGGTGAGCAATGATGTCTGCTACTGGAGGGGGCTGGTTTGGATCTGGGGTATATTGCAGGCGAGGAGAGACGTGTGAGAGTGACCCCAGAAAAAGCAGAACAAGTAGATTTTGGGATTACCCTGGTGGTCTAGTGGTTAGGACTCTGTGCTCTCACTGCCGAGCGCCTAGGTTCAGTCCCTGGTCAGGGAACTAAGGCCCCACAAGCTGCATGGGAAGGCCAAAAAAAAGCAAACTTCTTCTTCTGTTATGTCTATATGAAGCAAGAAACAAGTTTCTAGAAGGCTGTGATCAGCAATGAGAAGTCTGAAACGGGGAAAGTCTTGCTATAGTGTTAATAGCTATAAACGTTAGTAGCATAGACTATTTGTAGTGAGGAAGGCTGGTTATTATGAGACTATAGACTGAGAGACTGTGAGGTGAGGTGAGGTGAGGTGAAGTCACTCAGTCGTGTCCGACTCTTTGCGACCCCGTGGACTGTAGCCTGCCAGGCTCCTCCGTCCATGGGATTCTCCAGGCAAGAATACTGGAGTGGGTTGCCATTTCCTTTTCCAGGGGATCTTCCCAACCCAGGGATCAAACCCAGGTCTCCCACATTGGAGGCAGATGCTTTAACCTCTGAGCCACCAGGGAAGCCTATATTAATAGTAATTTTGTGCCCTAAGTGTGAAATATTTTTACCTTTCTTCCCTGGGTTATGTGTTTTTTGAAACCACAATTTTATATAGTCAAACAGCACAATATAAGGAGAAAACTGTTTAGAAGACATCTGCACTCCTAGGTGAAGACGCTGGGGAATGGGTTCATAGACCTCGAAGGCTCTAAGGTAGAATCCTAAACCAGGGCCCCAGAAAGCTGCTGAGCCTGAGAACCACCTTCTCCTCTGTCCAGGGTGCTGCGCGGGACTCCCAAACTGCTTTAGAGGATAACATGGAAGGACAATGCTCTGTATCTGCAGATCGCCATTATATAATACAGCTACCAATCTGTGCTTTTAAAAGACTTAGGTCTATTCGTAGATCTTATCCCACTGAAAATATTCATAGTAAGCATTTTTTATTTGTTTGTTTTTAGTGTCTCAGCATAATTCATTTCCTGGACACTTCCAGCATCACTCTCTTCTCTAAATTGATTTTCATACTTGCCAGGAACTATGAGCAGATATGTTTGCTTTTATGATATTCAGTTTATTTGTTTTCAGACAGCTTAGATGCCTCATTTCTAGTGGCACTGTATGTGCATATACATAAATATGTGACTGTCAACTCAATTTTCTCCTTGGAACTTTGGACTGGGTTGTAAGAGCTTTGATTCCCTCCAGAAAGTTTTGCTACAGCTGGAGAGTCTGATGTGGCTGTGAGAACTCTTACTCTCCAATTTCTCTCTTTGGCCTTAGGTTTAATGTTCTCTAGTTCTTTCACACATACAAAGAGGGCAGAGGCAATCTCTTGTGATTCATGAAAAAAAAATTTTTTTTTGAGAGGAGCAACTAGTGTAGAAAAAGAAGTATATATTGACTAAAAAGAGTGTGTGTGTGCCCTAGCACTCTTCCTACTGCAAAATGGGGACTCCAGGGTGTTTTCCAAAGCCAACAACCTGTTCTCTGATTCTCCAGACAACAACTGAAATATTCAACATTTCAGTTCAGTTTTAATACCAGCTACCAGGAGCTGACTGTGGCTCAGATCATGAACTCCTTATTTCCAAATTCAGACTTAAATTGAAGAAAGTAGGGAAAACTGCTAGACCATTCAGGTATGACCTAAATCAAATCCCTTATGATTATACAGTGGAAGTGAGAAATAGATTTAAGGGCCTAGATCTGATAGACAGAGTTCTGGATGAACTATGGAATGAGGTTCGTGACATTGTACAGGAGACAGGGATCAAGACCATCCCCATGGAAAAGAAATGCAAAAAAGCAAAATGGCTGTCTGGAGAAGCCTTACAAA
>SJYX01017566.1:122395-134440 GCA_006410675.1 Oreotragus oreotragus | reverse complement strand
GGGAGATGGTGATGGACAGGGAGGCCTGGCGTGCTGCGATTCATGGGGTCGCAAAGAGTCGGACATGACTGAGCGACTGAACTGAACTGAAGCCAGAGTCAGTGCACATCGCAAAGTTCAAGGGCTCAGTCCCACGAGACTGCTCCCCTCCCAGCTTCAGGGACTAGTTGCATGTCCTGGAGAGACTGCCCATGCTTCCGACTGGACTAGGTATAAACTAGGGCTTCGTATACCCCCCTCCTCAGATTTGATAATTTGCTGAAACAGTTCATGGAACTCAGGAAGGCATTTTACGGATTTGTTATAAAGGATATGACCCAAGAACACTTAAATAGGAGACATGCATAGGACTAGGAATTGGGTGGTGGGGTGCAGAGTTTCTGTGTCCTCTGGGGGCTTTTCGTCTCCCAGCACCTTGAGGGTTCACAGCCTGGAAGCTCAAATCTCCTTCGAGAATTTTTATAGAATGGTTCTCCTCCCCTCCCTGGAGGTGAGAGGTAGGGCTGAAATTTCCAACCTTCTCATCGTTTGATCTTTGATGTCTGGCCTCATCCTGAGACAATCTAGGGACCCTAACCTAGGTTAGCCAGGCATATATATAGGGGCTTATTATGAATGACAAAAAGCACTCCTGTTACTCAGGAAATCCCAAAGGTTTTAGAAGCTATGTGCCAGGGACAGGAATCAAAGACCAAATGTATTTCTTATTGTATCAGTACCACCAGGATATACAGCTTTACCTCTTTCACAGTATGGGTTTTTAAAAATTTTATTTTTTTAGTGGACTTGAGTACTTCCCTGGTGATACAGTGGATAGGAATCTGCCTGCTAATGCAGGGAACACTGGTTTGTTCCCTCGCCTGGGGAGATTCCACCTGCTGCAGAACAGCTAAGCCTGTGCACCTGGAGCCTGTGCCCCACGCCGAGGGAAACCAGCACAAGAAGCCAGGGGACTGCAACGACAGGTAACCCCTGCTCGCTGCAGCTAGAGAAAGCCCATGTGCAGCAATGAAGACCCAGTGCAGCCGAAAAAAAAAAAAGGATTTGAATGCAGTGAATGCCAGAAATTAATAATATATATTCCGAGCCTATTACTTTGTTCCTTGTGGCTGCTCAAAAAAAATTGTTGACTGACTGATCTTACAGAAGCTTAGGTGCATTGGCAAAAAACATGCTTCAAAGGAAGTCCAATGGGATGATACAGGTACACACCTATGGTAGATAGTTGTACAATGACTTTAATCTTGCCTCTCTGAATTCTGAATTTGTGCCCAAATGTGGCTGCCTTTCACAATTAATCTGGCCATAAATTCAGTCTCTCAGTTGTGTCCAACTCTTTGCAACCCCATGGACTGCAGCACGCCCAGGCTTCCCTGTCCATCATCAACTCCTGGATCTTGCTCAGACTCATGTCCTTCGAGTCAGTGATGCCATCCAGCCATCTCATCCTGTCAACCCCTTCTTCTCCTGGCTTCAATCTTTCCCAGAATCAGGGTCTTTTCCAATGAGTCACTTCTTTACATCAGGTGGCCAAAGTATTGGAGCTTCAGCTTGAGCATCAGTCCTTCCAATGAATATTCAGGACTGATTTCCTTTAGGATTTACTGGTTTGATCTCCTTGCATTCCAAGGGACTCCCAAGAGTCTTCTCCAACACCACAGTTCAGAAGCATCAATTCCTTGGCAATTTTATATAGTCAAACAGCCCAAAGTCAATCAGGTTTCTTTATGGTCCAACTCTCACATCCATACATGACTACTGGAAAAACCATAGCTTTGACTAGATGGACCTTTGCTGGCAAAGTAATGTCTCTGCTTTTTAATATGCTGTCTAGGTTTGTCATAGCTTTTCTTCCAAGGAGTAAGCGTCTTTTAATTTCATGGCTGCAGTCACCATCTGCAGTGATTTTGGAGCCTAAGAAAATCAAGTCTGTCACTGTTTGCATTGTTTCCCCATCTATTTGCCATGAAGTGATAGGACCTGATGCCATGATCTTAGTTTATTGAATGTTGAGTTTTAAGCCAGTTTTTCACTCTCCTCTTTCGCTTTCATAAAGAGGGTCTTTAGGTCCTCTTTGGTTTCTGTCATAAGGGTGATGTCATCTGCATGTCTGAGGTTATTGATATTTCTCCCAGCAATGTTGATTTGGCCACAGCAATCTTGAATCTGGCCATAGGAATTGCCTAAACCAATAGAATATTGTCAAAACAATGTCATGTGAGTTCTGGAGTCTACACAGCTTATGCCGTAACTCTCTTGGGACTTGCCATATAAAGAAGCTCAGATAGAATAATTAATGAAGAAAGATAACCTGGGACAGAAAGAGGTCTGAGTCTTCTAGTACCTTCAAGGCCCCAGATATATAGATGGAGTCACCTTGGGCCTCCAGCTCTTGCTGACCTACCAGCTGGATGCAGTGGCATGGATAACCAAGAAGAGATCAGAAGAAGAACCACCCAGTAATAATAAATCATTGTTTTAAGCTGGTGGTTTGGGGTTGTTTTGTAGCCACAGACAGCTGAGGCAACACCCAACTTGTGATGACCAGATTATTTAGACATTAGGTGATGATAAATATAGCATTAGACAGGAGGGGAAGGAAGAGAGAAAGAATGAGAACTAAAGAAATGTCTGAGGAGTTGGAAACAGAAGGTATTTATATCACCTTGCATGGTGAGAACTTCCTCTCAGGTGACAAATAGTGTGTGAGAAGAGACATCCTTTTGCTATAAATCACGGCCTGTGATGAGTCAGAAGAACATGCCTTACATGCCCAGAGAATAAGAGATATAATTGTCTGTAATTCGTAATTGGGTGTATCTGCTTCCTCACCATTTTTTTAATCAGGTTATATTATTTATAACATCAGAGTGATGTCACCTTAACAATCCTGTATCATACAGAAACAAACTTGCACAACTGGAAACTGTGTGGTCATAGAAAGCTTGAATATCTTTATAAACAAGTGTATGTGTTGCCTTCCCTCCTCTTTCCCCCACCCTAATTTTTGTTGAGTGGTTTTAAGAGTGCTGATGGTGGTCAGCTTCCTATGTTAATATCTTCTAGCAAGCAGCTGCTTTTTCTCCATGGTCTCCTCGGACCCTGAGTTCCCAGCAGGTACTAGAAGCCCATTGGTTCTTGAGAGGTCAACTTGTGACAGTTTCAGGCAGGGTGTGCAGAAGCAGGTGGTTGTGTAGGTGGTTGTGTGGGGTTTGTGTCGGTGATTCTTAAGACATCCCAGACATTTGGCCGCCCTGAAGTCTGAGTCACTCTAAGAATAAATCTCAAAGGGATTTAATTCAGTTTGAGATCGCCACCAGAGATTCTTGGGAGAGGCTTGATTGATCGAGTTGCGGCTGCCCATAAGCAGCCCCCCACCACGTGGTGCTGCATCTGTTTCTGTGTCAAGTCACTTAAGCTGACTGAGGAGAGGAGTGGGTCTTGCAGGGCAAAGGGAGCAACCTGGGGAAACGGAGGCCTGTTTGTCTACAGCTGCCCAGTGGAGTATGTGCTGGGGTGACTGAACATCCCCTGGATGGGACTGGCCTCAGTTTACAATGCTGTCACTTTAGTCCACCTGTATAGGAGAACAGGTTTAAGCTCCCTCTCATTATCTGCTCAGTGTCACCTACTATGTGCCAGGCACTAATAGAGGAGTGAAGGGTACAAACTATGTCGTCAAGCAATAGAATCCGTTTTCTTTAGCACTGCAACATAAAACTTCTGAAGCTGAGATTAAATTAGAATAATGTGGAATTTATTGACTTCTAAATTTTAAAAGTTCTGACGATTAGGTGTGAGATCCTGAGACTGTCTTAGAACCACTGCAATTATTGGTACAACAACTTCAGAAAACTTTCTGGCAGTGCTTGCCAAAAGTGAACACATCTCCACTCTGTGACCTAGCAATTCCAGTTCATGTATATACATACTTCACCAAAAGATAGGTACAAGAATGGGCACAGCAGCACTACTCATAATAGCCAGTCATCCATTGCTGGTAGAATCATGTGTCCATTAGAGAGAAGGTAGGAAGTATTTACTTTTGTATGCTGCTGCTGCTGCTAAGTCGCTTCAGTCGTGTCCGACTCTGCGAACCCATAGACAGCAGCCCACGAGGTTCCTCCGTCCCTGGGATTCTCCAAGCAAGAACACTGGAGTGGGGTTGCCATTACCTTCTCCAATGCAGGAAAGTGAAAAGTGAAAGTGAAGTTGCTCAGTCGTGTCCAACTCTTCGTGACCTCATGGACTGCAGCCTACCAGGCTCCTCCATCGGTGGTATTTTCNAAGTAAGAACACTGGAGTGGGGGTGCCATTCCCTTCTCCAATGCAGGAAAGTGAAAAGTGAAAGTGAAGTTGCTCAGTCGTGTCCAACTCTTCGTGACCTCATGGACTGCAGCCTACCAGGCTCCTCCATCCGTGGTATTTTCCAGGCAAGAGTACTGGAGTGGGGTGCCATTGCCTTCTCCGTTTTGTATTGCACATTGGCTTAATAACAGCAAAAAAATTAAGTTATTGTCTGGTTGAAGAGATATTGGAGAACCAAAGTGTAAAGGGGAGACAAGTAACACAGTAATAACGCAGGAGTCAGGGTCTACCCCAAGGGCTGGGGAACAGAGTGCAGAGGTAGGGTATTAGACTTCAGAAGTTTAGAGAAGGGATCTGGGACCCAGATGTCTGAGGAAGGACTGTGGCCTGGCACTGACTGTCCTAAGAGGAGACAATGAAGCTGGTTTGAGAGCACCACAAAACTTTAGACTGGAAGCGACTGCTGCTATAAAGACTGTGCCAAGGGTGTCAGGAACAGCCTGCAACAGGAAGGAACAAGTCCCTTCTCGGTCCTCCAGCCTTCCAGGCTCACCCTCTAGCGCCCCCAACTGGCAGAACAAATGGGAATCCACTGGCAAAGAAGAAATGTTAGCATTTCTCCTCACAGCGCCCTCATCACAAAGATGAGAATGGAAAGGTGAGTTTGGGGTTGCAACTGTAATCTAATCAATAGCACCAGTGGATTAAAAAAAAAAAAGTGGTGTATTCATAAAATGGAAGAATCTACAACATTGAAAAGATTACTAAACACAACGCATGATTCAGTCTCACAATATAATATTGAGCAAAAGAGGCCAGATACCAAAGAGTACCTAGTGTATGATCCCATTTCCCATAAAACTAAAAACCGGATAGTGTTATTCAGCAGTGTTAGAAGGTAGAAGAGAGGTAACCTTGGTGGGACCAGTGACTAAAGAGGGACAGAGGGGGCTTTCAAGCTCCTGGTATCAATCAATATTTTTAAACCTATGCATTTTCACTTTATTGTACTCTTGTGATTTATTAATATTTCCGTATGTACATTATGTAATGATCAAAAGTTTAAAAAGCAAGTTCAATTAAACACTATAATAATGAGGATTATAAAGCTGCTTTTTAAAGGTAAAAGTATATTTTGTCTCCAGATAGAATGCCTAAACCTACTTGAAGGTGATAAATACACATTTTGAAGAGCTGATTATGAATTATGCTTGAACAGAATTTGTGTTTAACTGTGAGCAAAATTATATTCAGTTTATTTTTATATTAGATTTCTGAACCAGTTACAGTAAAATGGAAAACCCAATTCTTATATGCAGAGAGTTCAAGTATTTGAGAAATGAATATTCTGTCATGGCTTTATCCATGTCTCAAAGCTTGAAAGAAATGGAGCCCAGGCTTTGGGTAAGTTCAACATAGTTTGTTATGGCCAGCCCATTTAAACTATTTAGATATATTGTGGACATAGTAGCCATTATTCTAAATCCATCCCACCGCAGCCCTGCACAAATCTTCAGGAGTAATTTTTTAGCTGGTTTATGTAAGAGTGACATACAGAAGGCATATTATTCATAGTAAGTTTATTACTGTTGATGTTTTTCCCTAGATAATCTTTCTAGTCTACATTGCTTTTACTTTAGTCTGAATGTTGGACTGAAAGTTCCCTTTCATTTCTACTTTTTAGGCAATATGAATGAGAGGTCTGGAAGGATTCTCAGTTGCAAATCAGAGACACCAAAGGAAAGAAGGAATGACCCCTTGTGGTGGTTTATAAATACATGCACACACTCTCCAATAATCCTCCCTACAAGAAGTGGCTTCATTTCCCTCCTCTAAGCCTGTGCTTTATTTGTTTTCAATGGATAGAATGTTGTAGAAATGGAGGATTGTGACTTCTGAGGATAGGTCATAAAAGGCATTGCAGTTTCTTCCTTGCTGTCTCTGGGGCCACTCCCTCTGGGGGAAGGCAGATACTCCAGCAGCCCCATGGAAAGATCCAGGTTGGGGGAGTAAGGCCTCTCCGAAACAGCCAACAAGGACCTGAGGCCTCCTGCTGACAGCCATGTGAGTGAACCATCTTGGTGACAGATCTCTCAGCCTTCCTCAAGCCTCCAGATGACTGCAGCTGCAGATGACATCGTTTTCCAGCTAGTCTGCTCCCAAGTTTCTGGACCACAGACATTGTGAGATGATAAATTCTTGTTGTTTTAAGTTGCTAAATTTGGGAGAGGTTTGGTACGCAGCAGTACATAAGTAATACACATCTTAATGTGCATATACATGTAAATAGCTGATTTTGTGGGGGGACACTTGGATCCTTCTCTAAGCATTTTATGTGAATTGATTCATTTAATCCTCACAACAAATGTATAAGGTAGGTAATATTACTCTCTGCATTTGTAGATTAGGAAACTGAGGCAACAGAGAAACTAAGAAACTTGTCCAGGGTTACCCAGCTACTGGCAGAACTAGAATTTGAACTTTGACGGTTTGGCTTTATTCTGTACACTAATTTTTGTTATAATTTCTTCTAGTGCCATGGAGAAATATGCTGTAATGAAATAACAAGAGATAGGCTTAACCTTCATAATAGAAGCTGTAGATTAAATATAGAGAAACTTTCCTAAAAATTTAAAAGTTCTGGAGAATTTTTAGAAGGAGGCTAGGTTTTCATCCATTAAGGCAATGGCACCCCACTCCAGTACTCTTGCATGGAAAATCCCATGGACGGAGGAGCCTGGTAGGCTGCAGTCCATGGGGTCGCTAAGAGTTGGACACGACTTAGCGACTTCACTTTCACTTTTCACTTTCCTGCATTGGAGAAGGAAATGGCAACCCACTCCAGTGTTCTTGCTTGGAGAATCCCAGGGACGGGGGAGCCTGGTGGGCTGCCATCTCTGGGGTCGCACAGAGTTGGACACGACTGAAGCAACTTAGCAGCAGCAGCAGCAGCAAGGGCCCCAAGATGAATTACTTGACCTCTCAAGTCTATTTACAATTATATGACATACTCAATATACCTGCTAAGATATATCATGATTCAGTAACTTTCCCTGGAAATACTGAAGTTGGATTTATAGCATTGTTTTTTCTATATTTGATAAAAATTAATATGATGTGTTCATATTGAATTCCATTATGCTAGATGGGGGGAAAATGCATATGTACTACCCTTTTCATTTATTTTGGACTGGTATAGACACCTATATCTAGTTTTAATACTTTCTCTTTTAATTATAATATTCACATGATTGATTTATGTAGAAATGATGGTAGAAAAAATTAAACTCCTACTCTATTACTTTCTTATTTCCTTCAAATGTCATTCTAAATTTTTGTGCATCTCAAAGAAACTTTTAATTTCCAAATTGACAGAGGTTCATAATTTATCATTCTTTAAACATCTAATATAGTATGTGTAAAGTTGTTCACTAATGATTAGGTTGGTGTATTTTAATTCAATAAACTCATAAATATTCTTGGTGGCAAATGTAGTTCTCTTCTAATTTATAGAAATAAAAAGATTGGCAAAATCACCTTAAAGTCTTTAAATAAGTGTTGCCTTCTCAGTGGGGACTTCCCTGGTGGCTCAGCAGTAAATGATCTGCCTGTAGTGCAGGAGACCTGGGTTTGATGCCTGGGTCAGGAAGATCCCCTGAAGAAAGGAATGACAACCCACTTCAGTTTTCTTGCCTGGAGAATCCCATGGACAGAGGAGCCTGGAGGGCTACAGTCCATAGGGTTGCAAAGAGTTGGACACAACTGAGTGACTAACACACACACACCTCCTCAGTGAGATCTTTCCTAAACACCATCCCAACGGGTTACTGTTTTTTCTTTTCCTAGATGCTACTACCATCTGGTAAACAGAGTATATATTTTGCATATTTATTGGGTTTATTTTCTGTCTTTTGGCTGTAGAATGTAAGTAAGCTTTATGAAGCCAGGATTTTTGTGTGTTTCCTATGCTGTCAATTTCATATCTAGAATGTCTATTATATAACAGGTGTTTGATAAGTATTTGTTGAGTGAATGTAAAAGATCCAGCAGATTGGGTATGTGTCTCCCAAATAATGTTCCTGATAATTGCCATCTATTGATTATTTGGTTATCATATTGATCTGGGAAGATTGGTATTGATATTATTACTGTTTTTCAGATGTTGTGATTAAATAACTTACCCAAGGTTATGCAAAGTTAAACCGCAGATTTGTTTGAATATTAAGCTTAGAAAGAAGCCAGTCACAAGGCCACATATGGTAGAATTGCATTTATATGATCTGTTCAGAATAGTCAAGTCTTTAGAGACAGTAAGGTGATTAGTGGTTGGTTAGGGCTTGGTGCAAAGGGAGGTTGTGGGGAATGGGGAGTGACTTCTAACAGCTATGAAGATTTTTACAGGGATGACAAAAATGCTTTAAAATCATTGTGGTGGTGGTTGTGCAGTCATGTGAATATATTAAAAAACATTGAATTTTGTACTGTAAGTGGGTGAATAATATATGTGAATTATTTCTTAACAAAGCTGTTAAAAATAATAAAGTGGTTTCAAACTCAGATTTCTTTAGGAACCAAAACTGGAGAAAAGACTGGTTCTAAAGACCCAGTTAGGGATAGCACAAGGTTTCCTGGAACATTTTGTGCCAGAAAGTAAAGAGGTGCTCAGAAACTGACTGGAACATGTCCAAAGACACTGAAATTTCAAAGCGTCTTCCCTGGTCAAATATGGGACAATTCAAGAAGCAAAAATCAAAGAGACAGTAATTACTGTCAATTGTCAATACTGATACTAAAGAAACAAAAATTAAGACAAAAATAAACAGAAAACAAAGGCGTGGCAGGAGAAGTGAAAGCTCTTCCTTACATAAGCATGTCACCTCATTCCATAGATGGAAGGACAGGATTGTAATATCATTATTCTCCAACCATTATAGTAGTAATTGATTCAGGCAAACATGTTGGATAGATGCTAGGTCATGGAGTGAAGGATTCTTGGAAAAGGGTACTCACATAGTCTCTCTAAGTATTACCCCCGTTTTTTTCTTTTTTAATGAGATGAAATTCACCAAATGTGTTAATCATTTTACAGAGAACAATTCAGTGGCATTTAGTACATTTGGAGGGCTTTGCCACCATCACCTTTCCCTAACTCCAAAACGTTTTCATCACTACAAAATAGAACCCCTTATCCATTGAGCAATTGCTCCTTATTTCCCCTCCCCCCAGTCATGGACCATCACCAGTCTCCTTTCTGTGGATTGGCTTATTCTGAATGTTTCATATAAATGGAATAGAACACTAGATGACCTTTTGAGTCTGGTTTCTTTCACTTGGCATAAATGTTTTTGAGGTTCATCCACATTGTAGCATCTACCAGTACTTCATTCCTTTTTATGGCTGAAAAATATTTCATTGTTTGTCAGTACCACAATTTGTTTATCCATTCGTATTCTGGTGGATATTTGGGTTGTTTCTAATCTTTTGGCCACTATGATTAGTGATGCTCTGAACATTTGTGTGCAAGGATTTGAATGCCTGTTTTCAATTCTTTTGGATATACAACTAGGAGTGGAACTGCTGATGATTGTATATTTAGGCTTTTGAGGAATTGGGAAACAATTTTCCACAGTGATTGCACCATTTTACATTCCCACCACTAATGTAAGTATTCCAACATCTCTTTAGCCTCACTAACACTTGTTTTTCATTACAAAAAAATTATAGTCATGCTTGTAGATGTAAAATGCTATCTCATTTTGGTTTTGCTTTGCATCTGTCTACTCTGATGCTGGGAGGGATTGGGGGCAGGAGGAGAAGGGGACGACAGAGGATGAGATGGCTGGATGGCATCACGGACTCGATGGAGTTGGTGATGGACAGGGAGGCCTGGCGTGCTGCGGTTCATGGGGTCGCAAAGAGTCGGACACGACTGAGCGACTGAACTGAATGATGCTGTACATCATTTCATGTTGATGTATCATCTTTTCATGTACCTGTTAGCCATTTGTTAATCTTTGGAGAAATGTCTAAGTCTCTAGCCCATTTTTCACATAGACTACTTTTTAAATACAAAGGAAAAAAAATGTATCTTTACCATGGAGTAATGATTACAATGTAACATCACCAATAAGAGTATAGACATTGTATCTCTCTTGATTCGGTATACTGCTACTACTGCTGCTGCTGCTGCTAAGTCGCTCCAGTTGTGTGCGACTCTGTGCGACCCCACAGACGGCAGCCCACCAGGCTCCCCAAAATGAACTTAATATCATCTATTTAGTGTAGATGACAAAATTATTTAACTTGAATCTAATAGGGAGCAGATGAATACAAACTGAACAACATTCTGCAAACAGTGGAATTCTTCAAAAAAGTGAATGTGATTAAAGCAAAAAACAAAACTAGGGATTATTCTAGACTACAGGAGCTTAAAAAGGCATGGCAATTAAATGTAATGCATGATCTTTGATTGTACTCCAGATTGAGAAAAAGGAACACTAAAAAGGACATTTTGGAGATTTGAATATGGCTGCTGTATGTTACTCATAATGATAACTAAATTTTCTTGCAGTGATAATGGAATTATGATTATGTCAGAGAGTATTTGTTCTTAGTAGATACTCAAGAGTAACAAAGTCTACAAAAAACTGAAATGATTTATCATAAACAACACACCCCCTCCACACACACAGGGAAAGCAAATCTGGGGAAATATTCAAAATCGGTGAATATGGGTTAATACGGATGTTCACGATATATTTTTCTCAACTTTTCGGTACTTTTGATATTTTTTAAAATAAAAAATCAAGAAAGTATTGTAAAAAGCTCTTTAAGTTCAAGCAGCGCTGTTCAGGTTGGTTTAAGGATCTTTAAAATACAACTAGCTCCTCTGATGAGCTAAGAATACAGTTGACAGAGTAAATGATCAGGATGAGTATCTTTCAAAAACGTGTTTTTCCCCAATCAAGTTGATTAGAGTCAGCTAGGCCTAAATTTGAATCATTGTTGGGTAAACTCTTTAACCTCTTCAGGAGTCAATTTCCTCTTAGTAAGGAATAACTCCTTGGTGGCTTGTGTTAAAATTGTTATACACTTGGCATTTATTGAACTGGACTTTTAATTACTGTGCAAAAGCTTAATCCTACTTTATCCTACTGTTTGCATCTTTTTCTTTACACTCAAGCAATCCTGTGGGGTAAAGATGAGAGATAAAATGACTTTTCCAAGGTCACACAGCTAGTGAAAGACCCAGGTTTCTCAGCTCTTGGTCCTGTGCCCTTTCCACACCCGCCGTAGAGGAGGAAGTGGCGCTCATGGGGATGCAAGGATGTAGAGGAGCAAAGGGGGAGAAGAGGCCGCGTGAGGAAAGGTGGTGTGAGATCCGCGGAGGCGCCGGCCAGGGAAGAGAGCATGGAGAGACGTGTGGCGCGACCGGCCGGGGTGGGTAGGGCAGAGGCTGTGCTTGGAGGGGGAGGGTCGCGCGGGCCGGGTGCCGGGAGAGGCAGGAGGCCTGGGCCAGCCGCGGGGGCGCAGGAGGCGGAGGCCTGGGCGGCGGGCTGGGGCGGGGGAGGCGTGGGAGGGAGTGGCGGTGGTCGTGTGTGTGGGGTCACTTCCGCACAGGTGGAGCAGTCGCGTGGGTGCGGGGCGCGCGGGCGGGACCGGCACGGGGATCTCGACCCCACTGGGAGAGTGGGGGCGGGGCCGGCCGGGGGCGGGTTTTTCTGGGCCCCCCGCGGG
>SJYX01017566.1:89501-118353 GCA_006410675.1 Oreotragus oreotragus | reverse complement strand
GCCGCCGCCGCCGCCGCCGCCGCCGCGAAGCCCCCCGCCCCTCTGGCGCCGCGTCGGGATGAGTTCCCGGAAAGGTGAGTGGCCCACAGCGTCCCCTCCTCTCCGCCACGTGGCCCCGCAGGCCGGCCTGCCCGACCGTTAATGTGTGTCTTCTTTCCTCAGTGCTGGCCATTCAGGCCCGAAAGCGGAGGCCGAAAAGGGAGAAACATCCGAAAAAGTGAGTCCACATAGCGCTAGTCCCCAGACGCCCGTCCCCGCCCTGTCGGGGGTTGCCCGCGACAGAGCAGGGGAAAGTTGCCCGGATTCCTGGAGCCGGCGGGCAGGCGGGCTGATCCCCCGGGACGCCGGCGCTCGCCTCCTGCGCGCCCCGCGGGCGGCCCGGGGGGAGGGGCGGGAGGGCGGGGGAGGGGCGCGCGCGAGCCCGCGGCCGGCCGGCTGAGCATCCCCGGACCCCAGGCCTCCCGGGCCTCCTGTCGCCGCGGCCGTCAGGGGCGGACGGGCGAGGCGGCGTGGGGCGTGCACACCCTCCCCTTTGCTGTCCTAGCTGGCCGGGGGGTCGCGAGCCTTCCAGGAAGGGGCGCTGGCGTCCGGCGCCGCGTCCGGGCGTGAGGCTGCGGCATCGCTCCCACCTGGGCGCCGGGGCGCTAGAGGAAGAGGAGCCGAGTGTGTATGTGTGTGTGTGTGTATGCATGTATATGCATGTTGCCTCCTCTTCCTCCTGGGCCCCCGCCTCTCGCCCTTTTTGCTGAAAACCCGAGCTGGTTGTCAAGTGGTTTGCCTCGGGCGTGTTCTGGCGCGAATTCAGCTCCGAGACCTGTGCGCTTCGGAGCTTGGATTTTTTTTTTTTTTTTTTCCCCCGAAACTTTCTGCCCGGGCCGAGCGTGACTTCGCTGAGCCGCAGCTGCGCCCGGGTCTTGGGCTGCGCGGGGCTGGTGGGCGTGTGCGCAGGCGGTCCCCGGCGCGGCTGCCCAGCCCCTTATTGTGCCGGGAGGAGATGAATAGGGTGGTGATATTTCAAACGTGCCAGCCGCCAGCCACCTCCAGCTTGGCCGCGGACCGGAGTGGGAGCGGCCGGCGCCCGGGAAGCCTTTCCTGGAGAGCTGCTCCGACACCGCAGAGCGCCGCCGCGTCTCCTTTCCCTTTCCCCCCGCTAATTTTGAAGAATCTGCTAGCGTTCAGAATCTTTACTCCTCCTCCTAGATTTGTGGCTTCGCTCTTCCATTTGAGCAAGAGATACTCTATGGTTTATTTGGTATTATAGGGATAGTCCGTGATTATCTTTAAATAAAATCACGAAGCATTTCTCGCTGGTTTGTTTTCTTTGGGGCACTAGCCTGCAGCGTCTTAGACTTTTCCCCTTCTCATTCACTTTGGTGTCTGCCTAGCGAATTTCATAACCATTGGTGGCGTCTATGAAAGCTGCGTAAGTCATTACTAATGTGCTGTATCATGATATTTACTTGAAAGTAAGTTCAGGATGTCACAAAATGTTGATACCTATATAATAAAGCCTTTCTTAAAAACAAGCACCCCGCCCTCAAACAAGCCTACTACTAGAATGAGGGAAACATATTTATTAAGGGCTTAAATTGATGGGTAAAAATTAAATTCTTAAGATTTTATTTTACTTTTTTTAATTCTTAAGATTTTAAATCGCAGTGGATATTTGCTAGATTTAGGTACTTTAAAAATTAACACTATCAATCTTATATTTGAGGTTTCCTTTGGTAAATGATGGAAATTTAGCCCAGAAGTAAGGAGAACTGTAGTATTTTGGCTCTTGAGTTGGTCACGACTTTCAAATTTAAGCATTTCTTCCTACATAGCCCATTTTGTTCAGAAAAGTTAAAAGGAGTAGGAAAAAAGCATGCCCTTAGTTTGGGGGATGGCTGTTTGTGTGAGGGTGTGTAGATGGATATATGTATATGTAGATCTATTTGATTGAGGCAGTGTCATTTTTCACTTAATTCTTTGAATCATGGCAGTATTAAAGGAATCCTTGATATTGCTTTATTCATATATTCAACAAGTATTTGTACTCCAGTCCTAGAATACATTGGTAGAGCTTTGAGCGAGAAAAGCAAAGTTTATGAAGCTGTCTCTCTTCGGGGGCTTCAGAACCGATGACAAAGATGATTCCAGATAATGCTGTGAAGATAGAAAGTGAAGATGGGGTGCATTAAGTACAGTGATAAATAACATTTGAAAACTGTGCCAGTCAATTTGCGGCTCTATTTTCAAGTATCTGTCCCTGGTGGTCATCCTGTGAGGCAGACACTGTAGTTATCACCACTTTACAGATGAAGCAGAGGCATAGCATGAGTAAGCAACATGTCCAGCTCTTAAGTTCAGTCTAGGCAGACTGAGACCAGAGCTCACTCTTAAGTTCTCTGAGGAGGTGGCATTTGAATAGAATTAAGAATAAAGAGAAGATGGGAGTAAGGCAAAGGCCCTGGGGAGGAGTGGGCTAGGAATGTTGGAGGAACCCAAAGGTCCGAGTGGCTAGAGTGCTACTGGAGAGGATGGTGATTTGGGAGGAGTTGAAAGAGGTAGGGCCTGGCCTTGTAGGCCCTTGAGAGGCACACAGATAGGAGTGGTGGGATCTGATTCCTATTAAAAAGTATACTGGCTGTTAATGTGGAGAATGGATTATGAGTGGTGGGAAGAATTACACACTGAGAGCTTGCCTTCCGCAGTAATTGGGGAGAGCTCTGGTGACTTGAAGTGGTGTGGGGAGAGAAGTGATGGTGGAGGGACTTGAGGAGACTGGTAGTCTCAGAGGTTTCCTCATTTTACAGACAGCTCTGATAGAGAGTAAGGTCACACAATCAGCTTGGTTTGAACCAAAATTCGGGTCTCCAGATGCCCAGTGTTTTTGGTTTTTACTTAGTTTTCCAGAGCGGGAGAGGGAGTATAGATCTAATTTTAAACTGTATTAGTATAATGACTGGCACACTTGAATTTTATGACTATATAGGCCTGGCTTGATGCAATATGGTCTACTTTTATCATATTCTGCTTGTATGTACAAGTGCCACTTCATTCATTTTAATTCAGTTCAGTTCTGTGCGTTTTTATGACTTGAACAACTTCCTGTAGGCTCCTTTTTTAGAATGCTAGTATTTGTAGTTGTGAAAAATGAGATTAAGATATTTCAACTGAGATTGTTAGCTTGTCAGATTGTCACTGATTTTAGTTTGCTGGTTATTAATTGTGCTGCTTTCTGAGTAACAGGCAGCAGGGAACAGCTACAGTGTCATTCAAACACAAACTGTAAGAACTGGCTAAAACAAATGTCTTGCGATAGATTTTATTTTGGGGGCCCGTGCAACTGTATACAATCTTTTAATTTAAAGAGTAAAAAAAATTTTTTTCTCACGTGCAACTTTTTCTTGAAACGTAATTCACATACCATAAAATTTTCTTTTTTAAAAATTTAGTTTTTCAAGTATGTAATTTGCTTTTTAAAAATATATTTACAAAGTTGTGCAACTCTTATCTAATTCCAGAACATTTATATCACCTCAAAAAAGAAACCCTATAGTTGTTGCTTCCCATTCTCCCTTGCCCACAGCAGTCACTAATTTGTTTTCTGTTTCTATAAGCTTAGCTATTCTGGATGTTTCATATAAATAGAATCATCAATTAATGATCTTCTGTCTGCTTGCTTTCTCTTAGCATAATATTTCTAAGGTTATCTATGTTATAGCATGTACTGGTGTTTCATTCCTTTATATCGCCAAGTAACATTTTACTGTGTTTGTTTTAGTTGAACATTTGTGTTTTAAACTTTTTTGGCTAAAAATTTTTAACACCTTTTTTAAATTAAAACTTTTTATTTTGAAATAGTATGATTTGCAGGAAGTTGCAAAAACAGTACAGGGTTCCCAGTGTTCGCTTTGTCCATCTTTCCCCAGTGGTAGTATATTCTATAACCTAGAACATTGTCAAAACCAGAAAATTGACTTGGACACAGTACTTAAGTCAGGTTTTGCTAGTTTTTACATGCATTGTGTATGTGTGCAGTTCTATCAAGTGTTATCACTCGTGAAATCATCACCATGATTAGAATGCAGAACTGTTTCATCATCATAAGGTAACTTCTCTTGTACTTCTTAGTAATCATACTCTCTTTTTAGCCCTAACCCCCCATAGGCACTGATCTGTTCATCACTGTAATTTTGCTACTTTGAGAAAATTGTATAAATGGAATCATATAACATGCAACTTTAAAAATTATTACTATTTTCTAAGTTAATGTATGTATTTTGGCTGCACTGTGGGGCATATGGGATCTTAGTTTGCCCACCAGGGACTGAACCTGTGTCCTTGCATTATAAGCATGGAGTCTTAATCGCTGGACTACCAGGAAATCTGAGTTGGTAACCTTTTGAGATTCACTTTTCTCAGACAGCATAGTGCCCTTCCGTCTCATCTTTGTTGCTGGTGTATTGGTAACTTCTTTCTGTTGCTCTTGCTGAGTAGCATTTCACAGTTTGTTTATCCATTATTCATTCATCTGTTGAAGGACACATGGATAGTTTATAAATCTGCTAAACATTCCTGTAACAGGTTTTTAATGTAAACATGTTTTTTTCCACTTATGTAGGGTACCCAAGAGTATGATTCCTGGAGGACTTAGTTTGCATTTTGACTTTCTAGCAAGTTAGCAACTTGGTTTCTTGGTGTCTGTCCCTCTCTCTCTGTTCTTCTCTGCATGACATTTGTGATCTGTGTATGTGGTATTGGTGATGGGATTCTGTATCCTTTGGGCTCTTAACTTTCTGTTGGCTGGTGGAGCTGGTTGGTTATCTATATTCTTAGAGTATGTATGAGTTCTGACTGCCACAGAAAATGGTAGGCATGGAATTGGTGGCATCGGGTCAGTAAATCACAGGTGAGGCAATTTAGGAATGCTGTCATACAAGTTTATATCTTACTAGGTAAGCCTCAAGTATATCCTGTAGTATAAACTCAAGCTCACAAGCCCATGACTTTGAAATTCCTCCCATGGAAGGAAATAACTTATTTTTGACTTTTTAACTTTATTATACTGTTGTGTATTTAACAATTATTTTTGTATACCAACAAAGCTGTTCAATACAACAAATATATGTAAAGCAGATACCTAGTGCTGCAGATACCTAGTGTTTGCCAGTGTGTTGGATGCTAGAAAGAATAAGATAAATCCCTATGCTAACTGGCAAGTAGGGGAGATTACCTGGGCAACAGACCATTGCAGAATGGTGTGATGAGTGCTGTAAGATTTAGGTACAGTGGTGCTTTGGTTGTTAAGGGACGTTGATTGTTAGGAAGAGACCTTGTGGATTTTAACTTTATTGTTATTTTAATGAATAGGCTAATTTTAAATGATAAAAGTAATATGGTCATGGTAGAAAATTCAGGGAATTCCTTGGTGTTCCTGTGGTTAGGACTTGGAGCTTCCATGCAGGGTGCACAGGTTCGATCCCTAGTTAGGAACTTGATCCTGCAAACTGTGTGGCATGGCTAAAAAGGAAAAAAATAGTATAAAACAGTTTAAAGAAATAGACATCCGTTGTAGTTCCACCAATTATTTTGGTGTGTTATCTTTTTATATGTACATACTTTTGTCTTTAAATAATTGAATTATATGTGTATATGTATATTTGATGCATTATCCTTTTATCTGTGCATATTTTTTCCAGCTATATTATTATTAAGATATCATTGCCATATAACGTATGTAAGTTTAAGATGTACAACATGATTTGGTGTATGTATATATTGTGAAGTGATTTGTTGTTGTTTAGTTGCTAAGTCCTGTATCTGACTCTTGGTGACCCCCATGGCCTGTAGCCTGCCAGACTCCTCTGTCCGTGGGATTTCCCAGGCAAGAATTCTGAAGTGGGTTGCCATTTCCTTCTCTAGGGGATCTTCCTGACCCAGAGATTGAACCCTTGTCTCCTTCATTGGCAGGCAGATTCTTTACTGCTGAGCCACCAGGGAAACCTCTGTGAAATGATTACCACATTAAGATTAGTTAATACCTCCTCCATCCTCTGATATAATTACTTTTTTCTTTTGTGGTGATAACATTTAAGCTCTTTGCTTTTGACTTTCAAGTATATAATGCAGTACTGTTAATTATAGTTTGCTTATGCATATTTTTGTTTTCTCAGAACTGAGCTATAGCATATATACAGTCATGTGTGTATAGTAATGTAGTAAAGAGCTCTAATCTTCAGTGTATAGCTTGATGATTTTTACATTCATTTATATTCTTGTCACCACCACTCAGATCAGAATTCAGACCCTACCAATAGTGTGTGTGCTCAGTCTTGCAGTGGTGTCTGACTCTTTGTGACACTCTGTGTAGCCTGCCAGGCTTCTCTGTCCTTGGAATTTTCCAGGCAAGAATACAGAAGTGGGTTCCATTTCCTACTCCAGGGGATCTTCCAGATCCAGCAATCGAGCCCACTATATGGTTCCTCAAACCTCTCCCCAGTTAATACCCTGCTGCCCAGAGGTAACCACTTCACTGGTATGTGTCATTATTGGTTAGTTTTGCCTGTTCTTGAACTTCTTATAAGTGAAATCATATGGTATATACTTTAGGTTCTAGCTTCTTTCATGCAACATTGTATCTGTGAGATTTGTCTGTATTGTTGCAAGTACTAGTTGTACCCTTAGTCTGTTGTTACTACTTTCTGATATTCCATTGAATGAATATACTACCACAATTTTTTTCCTTCAGTTTTTAGTCATTATGAATAAAGCAGCTACAAGTATTCTTGTACTTGTCCCTTTGTGGGCATTTGCAGTTGTTTCTCTTGGGGATATATTCTAGCAGTGGGATTGCTAGGTTATAGAAGAGGTGTATCTTAGTAATACTTGCAAAGATATTTTTCCCAACTTCATGAAATAGTTCTGATTGAACTGCATTACATTCCACCCACAATGTATGGAGTTTCAGTTGTTCCATGTCTTTGTAATATTTGATCGTGTCCTTCTTTTTAATTTTAGCCATTCTGGATGTGTACTGATGTCTCATTGAGGTTTTAACTTGCATTTGCCCGAGTGATGCTTTATTGGTTATTTGAATTTTCTGTTTTGTGAAGTACCTGTTTTATCTTTTGCCCATTAAAAAAAAATGGAATATAAGCCTTATTTCTTACAGAAAATTATGAATTTTGAATTTTGTTGAGATCTAATTTACATACCATATAGTTCATCTGCTTAAAGTGTACAGTTCAGTAGTTTTTAGTAGATTTACAGAGAGTTGTATTAAACTGGATCTTGAAGAGCCAATAATAATTTGCCAAGTAAATAGGAGGGGGCAGGGTGAGGGTCTTCCAAGCAGAAGCTTTGTTGCAGTTAATGTTAACATGTGGGGGTGTAAGTGGCATGCTTGAATTCCTGAAATATCTAGCAGGGAGGTAAGACTGGGATGCAGGTGTGGTGAGTGCTGAGTGGGGTTCATTGCTGAGGGTGCAGATTGAGATATTCTAGAAAGATTACTCTAGCTGCTGTGTGTAGAATGGCTTAGAGGCAAGACAGCCATTAGGGGGCATTGCAGGAGGCTTCAGGAGACTGGTAGGTATTAAGAGAGTAGAATTCACTGGATTTAATGTTTAATGTCAGAGGAGCGTGAGAGGAGACTGGAATGAACCCCAGGTTTCTGAATTAGCTAAATTTATGGGTGGTGTTGCCATTCTTTAAGATAGAGAATGTGTAGCAGCTTTGGAAAAAGCTAATGATGGCTTTTGTTAGGCAGTTAGAGGTGTCTGGTTCACTTCCAGTTAGAGGTATTGGTCACTGTTGACTGCTAGAACACTGGGAGAGCTCCGATTAGAAATGGTAACTGGAGTTGTTGGTAACAGCTGGCTGAAGGTGTTGAACGTGTAGAAAAGAAAGCCATAGGTAGGGTAAAGGAGGAGGCAGAGGGATAGGAGAGCCAGGAGAAAGCTGATTCAGTTACCAAGGACATTTCAAGAAGGGAATGGTCAGTAGAGCACAATCTGCGAGGGGAAAAAAAAATTCAAGTGAGATGAACCCCAGTGTTGGCCTTTTGACTTTGACAAGTAGGAAATTGATAGAGCCCATAGCTGGAGCAGTCTCAGCACAGTGTGTTTGGACACAGAGACCTGTAGCCCCATGAGTGAATGAGATGACAGGGTAATCTTTTTTTTTTCTTTTTAAAGATTGCTAGTTAAATAAGCTTTCTTTATGTCAAGGAGAAAAGGTAAAGAGAAAGTGATTCTGGAGAAGTGTTTTTTCCCTCCTGCCAAATGTAAGCAAATGACTAGGAGCTAGTAGAAAATACTAACGAGGCATTTGGAGCAGAAGGCTTGAGTTGACAGGAGGGGATGGGATTAGAGCACAGGTCTGTTTTGTAAAGAAGGAGGCTATCTTCTTCCTCTGAGAATAGGAAGGCTATAGGTTGCATGCCTTAAAAGCATGCTCCTTAAAAAAAAATAAAAGCATGCTCCTAGACTTTGTTGGTGGAGAAGGCAATGGCACCCCACTCCAGTGCTCTTGCCTGGAAAATCCCATGGACGGAGGAGAGTGGAAGGCTGGAGTCTATGGGGTCGCTAAGAGTCGGACTCGACTGAGCAACTTCACTTTGACTTTTCACTTTCATACATTGGAGAAGGAAATGGCAACCCACTCCAGTATTCTTGCTTGGAGAATCCCAGGGACGGCAGAGCCTGGTGGGCTGCCATCTGGGTTGCACAGAGTCGGACACGCCTAATGCGACTTAGCAGCAGCAGCAGCAGCAGCAGACTTTGTTGGAATCTTACATGGTACATGATATGGGCACCATGCCATATTGTCTTTGGAAAATCCAAATAGAGAAGACCTTTGGCCCTAAGGCTGTGTACTCATGGTAAATGTTCAGTAAAGTTTGGCTGCAGTTATTAGGATTTTGTTGTTGCTGTCTTTTTTTTTTGTTTCAAAATAATTTGTCTTGTCATCCCAACTCTTTTGCGTCTCTCCATATATGAGTATTGAGGTGTTGACTTCTCCGTTCCTGCTTTAGTTCCCTATTGTTTTAATTTCTGTAGTTCTGAGTACTTTTTAGGCTTTTGTAGGGCAAGGGCTCTCCCACATTTCCCATATACACTTTGTCATTCTTGGTTTCAAAAATTTTTTGACTGTTCTTGCATATTATTAAGATTATATTTCTAAGTTCCTCCTCCAGTTTATTTTTGCTGTTTAGTTTAAAATAATACTGAGTTGCTGAGTTCACTGCCAGGGCCTGGGTTCTATCCCTGGTTGGGGAACTAAGATCCCTCATGGCAGAGCCAAAAAGAAGAAAAAGAAGACAAAAATGACTCATGTTGTCACCATCTAGCAAGATACTCACAAATGAAAACTTGTTAATATTTTGGTATTTTTCTTTCAATCTTTGTTTCTTTTGTGTTATTTAATTATCTCGTACATGATTTGGTATCCTGTCATTATTTGCTATTTTGTCATTAACATTTTTAATATTCTTAATATTTTCTCATCAATTATTAAGACAGTGCTTAACTGCTTAATTTGGTTGAATATTTGTTGCTAGAAAATGTTTACTGTCAGGCATTGTAATATTTCACTGAACATCTTTGCATTTCAGATTTTCTTAGATTATATGTAATCTTAGAAATGGAAATATTAACTCAAAGATAGTGAACCTTTTTCAGACTCTCAATTTTGGAACATTCTTAAGAGTCACCAGGGCTAGAACAGGCTAATTATAGAATGTGAAGAGGAAAGCAATAAAAAAAAATGATAAAACTTGACCGAAAATGTTATATCTAATGAGGATTAAGAAAGTTGGGAGTTGTCTGGAGATGGGCAAGAGATTTCGTTTTTGGCACACTGTATTTGAAGTGACATCTATCCAAAGGGAGGTACATTATGGGGAGTTGGTATACGGGTGGGAAGCTGGAACTTAGAATATACCTTTGAGGACAGTTGGGACAGCAAGATCAGCTTACTGAAGAGAAGGGGGTGGAGAGAAGAGGGCTCGAGCCTGAAACTTGGAGAATGCCATTGGACAAAATACGACAAAGGAAGCTAAAGATCAGTTTAAAGAGGATACATAAATGGGAGAAGGAAGTTTAAGGAAACTGAGATTTGAGAAGAGTTCATTAGATTTGTTAATTTAGTTCCTCATTGGTGGCCTTTATATTTCAGAGGTGAGTATTTCTTTCCTCCACCTCCATCTCTCCCTCCTCTTCCTTTCTTACCTATCATTGTCTCATCATCTGGTCCAGGTCGATAAAGTATTTCTTGTGTTGATGACTAAGGTTCAAGACATATTTTTATTGCTCTGTGTTTGTATCAAAGGTCTAATAGGTCCCTAGATTTTTATCACCAAATCTTATATTCTTTTTTTTTTTTTTAAGTCATTACCTGGAGTTGACAGGTTTTTAAGCTTGTACCCTGCCTTGATTCCAGGAGCACTGTCAGCTAAGGATAAAGGTAGCACAGCCTAATCTAAACTCCTGGTTTGTGTGGATAGCTATTAGCCTTTTTTTTTCTTTCTTTTGTTTGTTTTGATGTGGGTGCTCTATTTTGTTGTGTATGTCTCCAAGGGAACATTTCAGATTGTTTGTATTACAAAATTCTTCATGTACCTGACTATAAGACAGCTTTGGTTATAACTCCCCTAATTCCCCAATGAGAAATTTAAAATTTTATACAACTTGAAATTAAAAAATTTATAGATATAGATGGAGTAGTTAAATGTTCACTTATGATATTTCATCTCTAAATTACAAATACATTTAAATTCACACATTATATTGGGTTGGCCAAAAAGTTCATTTGGATTTTTCTGAAACATCTTCCCCAATACATTAATTTAGAAGTACCTCATGTTTCATGAAGCAGTTTTATTCAGACATTTCACATTTGTAACATCAGTGTCTTATCATTAGAAATGCTTTTTTTACTCACCACAAAAAAATGGAAATATGTGTAGTGATGGCTGTGTTAATTAACTTGATTGTGGTAATCATTTCACAAAGATATGTATGTCAAATTATGTTGTACATTTTGAATATATACAATTTTGTCAGTTATGTACCTCAGTAAAGCTGAAAAAAGTTATCAAAATTGTGAAACTGCAGAAGCTGAGTACTTGGTTATGGAGATTCACTACTGTCTTTATTTTTCTGTTTATAAAAATAAATTTAAAAAAATGTTGAAAAGTGTTTTTTGAATCAGTTTTTTCCAGAACACGATACATATTTTTAAAAACTTTTCCCCCAGTTTTATTGAGGAAATAATTGACATAAATTTTTGTGTAACTCTAAAGTGTACAGCACAGCAGTTTGATATTAATACTTGAGTAAATGATTACCACAGTAGATTTAGTTAACTTCCATCATGTCATATAGATAAAGAGAAAGAAAAAAATTTCTCTTTGTGATGAGAGCTCTTAGGATCGCTCTCCACAACTTTGCTGTGTGCACATGATCAACTATAATCGTCGTGTTGTACGTTACTTCTCTATACTTATTTATCTTGTCACTGGAAGTTTGTACCTTTGACATCTTCCAGTTCACCCTCTCCCCATCCCTTACCTCACAAATCTGATTTCTTTAAAAACTTTATTTCCTAGAACAATTAAAATTTATAGAAAAGCTGTGAAAGGCAGTACAGAGAGAGCACGTGGTATTTATGTCAGTCCAAACTGAGATGTATCATCGCTGAATCCATAGATGATACTGTCACTGGATATTTTATCCAAGTATAAAGAACTTTTTGTGAAACTGAGGCCTTTTTGTTTTTCCTTCATTTATTGTTTGGAATTACATTTGTTACCATTTAATGATTGACTCACTTTTCCAAAAAATTCTTAAAAAGATTTGTGTACAGCAAAGTCATGTCTGACACTTTGCGACCCCATGGACTGCAGCACACCAGGCTTCCCTGTCCCTCCCTATCTCCCAGGGTTGGCTCAAACTCATGTCCATTGAGTTGGTGTTGCCCTCCAGCCATTTCATCCTCTGTTACTCCTTTCTTCTGATGCCCTCAATCTTTCCCAGCATCAAAGTCTTTTCCAGTGAGTTGGCTCTTTGCATCAGGTGGCCAGAGTGTTGGAGCTTCAGCTTCACCATTAGTCCTTCCAATGAGTACTCAGGGTGGATTTCCTTTAGGTTTGCCTGGTTTGATCTCTTTGCTGTCCAAGGGACTCGCGGTAGTCTTCTCTAGCACCGCAGTTCAAAAGCATCAGTTTTTTGGCACTCGGTCGTCTTTACGGTCCAGCTGTCACATCTGTACATGACTCCTGGATGATACGGACCTTTGTCAGCAAAGTGATACCTCTGCTTTTTAATATGCTGTCTAGGTTTGTCATAGCGTTTCTCCCATGGAGCAAGCATGTTTTAATTTCATGGCTGCAGTCACTGCAGTGATTTTGGAGCCCAAGAAAATAAAGTCTGTCACTGTTGCCATTTTTCCCCCCACCTATTTGCCGTGGATCAGATGTCATGATCTTAGTTTTTTGAGTGTTGAGTTTTAAGCCAATTTTTTCAGTCTCCTCTTTCACCCTCATAAGAGGCTCTTTAGTTTCTCCTCACTCCTCACTTTCTGCCATTAGAGTGGTATTATCTGCATATCTGAGTTTGTTGATATTTCTCCCAGCAATCTTGATTCCAGCTTGTGGTTCATCCAGCCTGACATTTTGCATGATGTCATCTACATAGAAATTAAATAAGCAGGGTGACAGTATACTGCCCTGACCTACTCCTTTCTCAATTTTGAGTCGGTTCCGTGTCTGTTTCTGTTAATTCTTGACCTGCATAGAGTTTTCTCAGGAGGCAGGTAAGATGGTCTGGTATTCCCATCTCTTTAAGAATTTCCCACAGTTTGTAGTGATCCACATAGTCAAAGGCTTTAGCGTAGTCAGTGAAGCAGAAGTAGGTATTTTTCTGGAATTCCCTTGCTTTTTCTGTGATCCAGCGGATGTTGGCAGTTAGATCTCTGGTTCCTCTGCCTTTCCAAATCCAGCTCATTCATCCAGGAGTTCTCAGTTCATGTCCTGCTGAAGCCTGGCTTGAAGCGTCTTTCTAATTCCAAGTATATGTTGGAATTATTTGCCTGCTTTTAAATTGATTTTATTGGGTTGATGTCTCTAAGCCTCCCAAATTAGTATTGATTAAAGTGATTTCAGACAGTTCCCCAGTCAGTCATCAGTAAAGAGTGTTTTGACCCTTCCCTCTCTTCTCGGTCTGACCAAGACTCCTCTGAGTCGGGCTTCTCTGGGAATGATCATTATGTCGCCCTCTGCCACCAAACCTCGCATTCCTATAATCCTGATTGTTCATTTCCTCTGGAAAATTCTTTTTTTTTTTTTTTTGCCTTATTATGTTAAAAATAAGATACCTGAGAGCAGTCTATCTCTTTAAAGATTTTATAAGGACTAGAATCTAAGGCAACTACCTCTTTTTTTGAGGGATAATTTTTGTGAAAAGACCATGGCTTATACTTTGGCTTATATGATACTTTATTCTGAGTCCTTAGCCTTACTGGATAAATCCTAGAAAATGTAGCTTTGTCCCTGATACTTGAATTCAGTTCAAAATTAATTGACCTATCAATTCCAGAGTGTGTTTTCCAGCTATTTTTTGGATATATTCTTTTTTTTTTTTTTTTGTATTTATTTATTTTTTTACACGAACTCCCAAACATGAACCCCCCTCCCACCTCCCCCCCAACATCTTCCCTCCAGATCATCCCCATACACCAGCCCCAAGCATCCTGCATCCTGCATTGAACATAGACTGGCAATTCATTTCTTACATGATAGTATACATATTTCAATGGTATTCTCCCTGGATATATTCTTAATGTAGATATTTTTAAGCTTTATAATTCTCAAGTTAGGGTCTTAGAATGTGGATCCTAAAAGGATAGGGACAAGAGGGACCATCTGTATGAGATTGTTGATTGCTGTAAACTTGGCTGTGTGTCCCTCAAGAGCACAGTGTGGGTGCCGTGTCCCCTGTAGGACGTCATTGTAGCAGAGGTGCCCCTCGACAGTGGTGTGCACCAGGCAGGGTTGGGAGGGAGGGAAGACAGATTCCACCCCAGGAAGCAGAAATGTGAGATCCTGGAGGGGCGAGGACAGTGCACTGGGAATTGGCTCCTGGCTCGTGGGCCTCCCATGCCCGGGGCTTCCTTTGGTCACCAGGTGCTGCTGTTGCTTCTGGCGCGAGGGACAGAGCTTGCTGCTGCTGTTTCTGCTATCAGTCGGTCATTCCCGCCAGTTACACAGGGAGTCTGCAGTTATTTTTACGTCTAGAATATTCCAGTGAAAGTTTTTTTTCTCCGGGAGATGGGTTGCATGATGTGTTTTATCCTAAAATAGAATGTACAATAAGTCTCCTACATATGAACGTTCAAGCTGTGAACTATCAAAGATGTGAACATGTGTGCCATCAGTGTCAGATGTGAGTGAAATTTCAGCTTGCTGTCGGTCTTCTATTGCTGACGGTCCTTCAGCTCTACCATCTCCCACCTCCTCTCCCTCCTCCAGTCAGTAACTCTTCTTGCCTGTTCACTTGATGCCAGCCAGCCCCTGTATGCCAGCTGTTGTACTGTACTACTGTACTTTCCAAGATTAAAAAATTTTTTTGTTGTTCATTTTTTATGTATTAATATTATTTGTGTGAGAATATTATAAACCTCTTACAGTTGAGTACTAAAGCCCAAGGCTAACTTTGGACTTAACATGCTCTTGGAATGAAACTTGTATGTATGTATGTAGGGGACTTTCCCATGTGTTATTTGTATCACTGATGTAAAATTGACTGTCCTTTTCACAATTGAAATGTATTGCCTTAGGTTGTGGATCTGAGAATGCAGCAAAATAGCCAGGACTTTAGAGAGCACCTGGACAAGTGTTTTTCAGTTGGGACTTTCCCATGTGTTATTTGTATCACTGATGTAAAATTGACTGTCCTTTTCACAATTGAAATGTATTGCCTTAGGTTGTGGATCTGAGAATGCAGCAAAATAGCCAGGACTTTAGAGAGCACCTGGACAAGTGTTTTTCAGTCTCTGTAGTAGGAGAATGTTTTTTAGGCAGAGAGCCATGCCGTGCAGCTTGTGGGATCTTAGTTTCCTGACCAGGGATTTAATCGATGCTTTTGAGAGTGGAAGTGCAAAACTCTAACCCTGGACCACGAAGGAATTCCTGCAGAATGCTTTTAAAATAAAATTTTTACCTAGAACTCTATTATATGTAAAGTGGAAAAACTGTTTCTTGGTCTTTCCCTCATATACTATAGTGCTTCTTCAAGGCAGCTTCTTGAAAAAGAGCTTAAAATTCTTCAGTCCTTTATTCTTTTGTCCTTCAGTACAGAAGTTCCAGTGAAGGAGTAGTGAGGGGGACTGAAGAAGCAGGTACTTAATTAAGGTCACCTGTCTTTAGTTTCTGAGCCAGTTTCGTGCTGGTTAGGCTGCTAGATTCTGATTCACTGGCTTTCAACATTACCACATAGTCTGCAAAAAGCAAATCTTTCTGGGACAAACACAGAAGGTAAAGTTTTTAGCCCCTAGAGATTGTTGCAAGAACCTTATTTTTATTTTTTAAAATTTATATTTATTATTTATTTAATTAACTTGGTTGCACTGGGTCTCAATCATAGCACGCAGGATCTTTCAGTTGCAGCATTTGGTGTGCTAGACCTTTAGTTGCATGTGGGAGCTAATTCCCTAACCAGGGATCAAACCCAGACACCCTGCACTGGGAGTGCACAGTCTTAGCCACTGGGCCACCAGAGAAGTCCCCAGAAATCTACTCTTTTCCAGTTCTAGATGCTGGAACTTGAGATCAAGGTCTCAGCATGACCAAGCTCCTTCTGAAGTCTCTAGATGAAGGTCCTTCCTAGCCTCTTCCAGCTTTTGTGGCATTTCTTGGCTTGGGGCTGTGTCACCTAACCTCTGCCTCCATTATCACATGATGTTCTTCCTATGTGCCTATGTCCAACTTCTTTCTTTTTTTAAAAATTAATTTGTTTTAATTGGAGGCTAATTACAATATTGTGGTAGTTTTTGCCATACATCGACATGAATCAGCCATGGGCGCACATGTGTTCCCCATCCAGAACCCCCCTCCCAGCTCCCTCCCCATCCCAGTGCACCAGCCCTAAACACCCTGTCTCATGCATTGAACCTGGTCTGACGAGCTGCTTCACATATGATAATATACACGTTTCAACGCTACCCTATCAAATCATCCCACCCTCACCTTCTCCCAGAGTCCAAAAGACTGTTCTTTACGTCTGTGTCTCTTTTGCTGTCTTGCACATAGGGTCATCATTACCATCTTTCTAAATTCCATATATATGTGTTACTATACTGTATTGGTTTTTTTCTTTTTGGCTTACTTCACTCTGTATAATAGGCTCCAGTTTCATCCACACCATGGGAACTGATTCAAATGTATTCTTTTTAGTGGCTGAGTAATACTCCATTGTGTATACGTACCACAGCTTTCTTATCCATTCGTCTGCTGATGGACATCTAGGTTGCTTCCATGTCCTGGCTATTATAAACAGTGCTGTGATGAACATTGGGGTACACGTGTATCTTTCATTTCTGGTTTCCTCGGTGTGTATGCCCAGCAGTGGGATTGCTGAGTCATATGGCAGTTCTATTTCCAGTTTTTTTAAGGAATCTCCACACTGAAGAACCTTATTTTTAAATTCCTCCCTTTACTGTCAGAAAAAGAAAGGTGAAAATACATTTTTTTTCCTTTGAATGGAAACTGCTCTTAGCATGTGACATGGATGTGAACTGTTTTATCATATGGATATATGGTAGGAGTGGGATAGAAATTGCTTTACGTAGGAAATTTTAGTATACAGTAAGATACTTTTCTTTTTTAAGGGTTAGTTATGTTTTCTGTCTTAGTTTTAGAAACTTGATTTTTCAGTTCCTACAACACTAAGGCTTTCTGTATCCTTTATCTATGTAATAGACAGCCAGCACCCTGTAGGTTTAACAGTAATAACAGATCTGTTCCCTTCCTCTTGACTCCACTGATGCCCACAACCTTCACTGTCTTTGCAATCAAGTTAAGGGACACCTGAGGATATGTTTACCTTTCAGGATCCTAGGGGGTATAATTTTACTCTTAAAGTTTGAATCCTGATACTTGGTGTAGGCAAAACCTGTCTTAGCTAAAAAAAAAAAAAAAGTCATAGTTTCCCCTTTTCTTGAAGTCTGGTTACTCTTTGAATATTCTTTGCTGCGGCTGATCCTGCTGTCAGAAGGAGGTGACGAGGGTTCAAGTTTTGAAGGCATCACTTTCCTCAGGGGTGTAAGATAAATTATTTAATTCTTCTAAGTCTTATTTTCTTCTTCTTAAAACAGAGCTAATAATATGTCTCAGAAAATAAATGTAAGGATTCAATAAAGCAATTATATCTGTGTAGTACATAATAAACTGGAAGTAGCAGATGTTAGTTATTTTATAGTGTTTCAGTTGTATTTTAGGATTTTTTTTTAATAATAGGCAAAAGAAAAGCTGTGGAATTAGTATAAAATTTTATTAAGCATCTAAATATGAACATGTCTTTAGTTATTTTGTCCAGCTTAATTTTTTTTTCTCAGTAATAATGCCTGCAAGTTATGGATAGGACATACGTTGTCTGATAAGTCCTCGCGGTGAATTAGAGCAACAAAATTACCATTAGATCTAGAAATCATTGTTTGTAGCAGGTGATCTCTAGGTCTATAATTTGAAACTAGACTAAGGGGACGGGGCGGGAGAAGGCAATGGCACCCCACTCCAGTACTCTTGCCTGGAGAATCCCATGGATGGAGGAGCCTGGTGGGCTTCTGTCTATGGAGTCGCACAGAGTCGGACACGACTGAGCGAATTCCCTTTCACTTTTCACTTTCACGCATTGGAGAAGGAAATGGCAACCCACTCCAGTGTTCTTGCCTGGAGAATCCCAGGGAGGGGGGAGCCTGGTGGGCTGCCGTCTCTGGGGTCGCACAGAGTCGGACACGACTGAAGCGACTTAGCATAGCAAGGGGACGCAGCAGGGAGACTAAGACGTGATAAAAGGAATGGGTAATTCTGGTAGTGGTTTTAAAAATTCATTTTTTATTTTTAAATTATATTTAGGCTGAGTCTAGGGGCTTCTCCGGTGAAGGCAGCGGCACCCCACTCCAGTACTCTTGCTAGGAAAGTCCCATGGACGGAGGAGCCTGGTGGGCTGCAGTCCATGGGGCGCACAGAGTTGGCACGACTGAGCGACTTCACTTTCGCTTTTCACTTTTATGCATTGGAGAAGGAAATGGCAAACCCACTCCAGTGTCCTTGCCTGGAGAATCCCAGGGACAGGGAAGCCTGGTGGGCTGCCGTCCATGGGGTCGCACAGAGTCGGCATGACTGAGCGACTCAGCAGCAGCAGCAGGGGCTGCTCTGGTGGCTCAGACGGTAAGGCATCTGCAACGCAGAAGACTCGGCTTTGATCCTTGAGTCAGGAAGGCCTTCTAGAGAAGGCAACGGCACCCCACTCCAGTATTCCTGCCTGGAGAATTCTCATGGACGGAGGAGCCTGGCAGGTTTTAGTCCATGGCGTCACAAAGAATCAGACATGACTGAGTGACTGACACACACACAGGCTGAGTCCAAGGGGGAAATAAACATTTAGTATTTCTTGTTTTATGAGATAAAATTATTTTGGGTGAGATTGAAAAATTACTTCTTGTTAAAGGAATTCTAGTTTCCTGTTAGCTTATATTAGGAAATCAAAGTGATATTTTCCCACGAAAAGAATTCTTAATAAACTGAATTGAGAACTTTGGCTAATAAAGGATTAAGGTGGCTGTCAGGCCTGAACCACAGCATGTATTGTTGTTAGGGTAGGAAATGCTTCGCAGACTACCAGTCTCAGAGACTTCCCTTTCCCATACCTTGCCTCCCGTGTTTTCCACAAGACTAGAGAAATTCCTCTAACTCCATAATCTGAAGTTTAAAAAACTTTGAAAATAAGCCCCATTCCTTCTGTTTGATATAGTTGCAGTCTTACATTGCCTTATGGAAAAGCAGGCTGAACATGATTTATTATGTTTAATTTTTATCAACCTTAGATTGGGTTTTTATATTTAGAATTTACTTATTTTTAAAAATTGGGCTTAAAATTTTTTAGCTGTTTAGAATCCATTTATCCTCCCAGAAAGAGGCCTCAGTTTTGTGTGGGGTTTATCTCTTATGTGTTTTTGGTTCACATACTTTGGGTCCTTTCCACATTTCCCAAGGACAGATCACAGCCTATTTCAGTTGTACAGTCTAGGGCCACAGTGAGACCGTCCACCCAGAGCTAACTCCAAGGCTTTGCTTTCTTCTATTGGCTTGACTGTTAGAGAAAAAAGGAGTTCTGAAGCCATTTTGTCACCAGGCAGATCTCAAAAATGAGCAGAGAACAGAGCCTAGCCAATAAATGGAGAAAAAGTCAGTCCTGATGATGATGTTTAAACGTCTGCTGGAGCATGGACTGCCTGCTGGACTTTTAGTTATTTGCTTAAGCCAGATTGAGTTGCATTTTCTGTTACTTAAGACTGAAAGAGCAACATTGTTCATAATGACCAAGGGATAGAACTGAATGTCTATCAGCCGATAAACAAAATGTAGTATTACATCCACACGGTGGGATATCAATTAGTAATAAAATGACTGACGTCCTCTTACAACAACATAGATTTACCTTGACAACATTTTGCTAAATGAAAGAAGACAGTCATAAACATATTCCGTTGACATGAAATGCCAGGCATAGGCAAAGCCATACAGTGTTTGCCTAGGGCTACGGGAAAAGGGGAATGATTGTTGATATGTGTTTCTTTTGGGGGTGATGAAAATATTCTAAAACTGATCATGATGATGGTTGTACAGCTCTGTACCAAAAGTCACTGAGTTGCATATTTTAAATGGGTGTGAATTATGTCTAATATGGCTATTTAAACAAAATTTAAAAACAAATAATTCTGAAAGATAACACTTATTATTCTCATTTTGCATATGAGGTACTGAGGCACAGAATACAGAAGGTCCGTTGTTGGGAGATGGTAGGCTGTAGAGCTGGGATTCAGAACCACTGGTCTGACTACCAAGGCCACGCTTACAGTTGTGCTGTTCTGCCTTTTTCAAAGACAAGGCTCATCTGTAGGGAACTTTGAAGTTGGGAGTTGCTTAGCACTTAGTCAATCTAACCTTTCATTTTACTGATGAGAAAATTAAACCTTGGATAATGTAGTGGCTTATAAGATTGCCAAGTAAATTAGTGGCAGCCTGGGATTTATGACCTACCCAAAGAGATAGGCAAGTAAACAACTAACAGTGACAGAAAGTGGAGGGGTTAGTAGCAAATAGAGATACAGGCCTTGTGCATGTAAAATAAGGGAAGGGTCAGTTAGTTCGGATGACTGCATGAGGGGATTTTCATAATAAAGCCATGACATTCTGAGAGGATTGCGGGTGTAAACAGATGTATTGGGGAGAGAATGGGGTGCCCTAAATATACAGTGGGGTGCAGGTGATTCCCAGTGGGAAAAATCATTAAGTGCTATCAAGATAATGTGAGGGAATTCTGACTTTTGCTGTAAGCAGTGAGAACCATTGAAGATTTTTGGGGAGCTGAATAGCACAAACACATGCTTGAAGGATGGATTGAGGTGGGGGCAAAAAGTGGAGAGAGAAACTTCAGCACGTTGTCACCTCTAGGTGCTAGAGGAGGGTGGTTGTGGTAGAAATGGAAAGGAGGGGATGGATATGAGAGTTTGCACAGGTGGAGTCCCTGGGACTTGGCAGTCAATTGGAAGCATGCTAGATTGTAAGTTCTTGCGGGGGTGGGGCAAGGGGGGTGCAGTGTGGCCAGCTTGCAGTGTATCTCTGGCACCCAGCACAGTGTCTCATACATTTATTGAAAGCAGAAGGGGTAAGATCTTAATAAGACTTTGGACATCTTCTCTGACTTCACAGAGTTTGGTCTGTTAACAGAGCAGGACTAGAGATGGGAAGAAGAGAAAAAAAGTATAAGGAGTAACAGGAAATGCAAAAAATTCAGGTTTTGTTGCATTTGAAGTATTTGTGGGACATTCACATGGAGCTTTTGAGCTGGGGAAACTGGGATCCTGACTCAGATGGGAGGGAGAGGCTGCAGCAGGTTTTGGAGCATTTGCAAAAGGGTCACCATTGAGGTGATGAGAATGAATGGGAGAGAGCTTTGAGGATAACCTGCATTTGGAAGGGGCAGGCGGAGGAGCAGCAGCAGTAGCGGAGACCAGAAGAGGACCTTGTTGTTATTAGTTCCTTCTCTGGAAGCCCAAGGAAGGGACAGTTTTAGATGAGCGTTAGATACAGCCCGGGAGTGAGTGAAGTAAGTGAAGACCAGTTGGGTACCATGGCAAGTGCTGGACCCATTTTTGATTTAATCATAGTGACTCTAAGAGGTAAAGTAATGGAAATATTATTGTAAAATGGGGGAGTGTTCTAAAAATAATTTAAAAAATTGTTATGTATCACGTTACAGATGGCCAAGTGAGCCTGAGAAATTGCCCTTAGCCCAGGTCACAAAGCTTCTTTTGACAGGTGACCTGCAGAGCCTACACTCTTTACTGTTAGTTGTTTTTTTTAATTGAAGTATAGTTGAGTTTTCAGGGGTAGTTTTGATAGCAAAGTGTTAGTCACACTTTGTTGAGAGACTTGTTTTCCTTCCTCTTTGTTTTATTTATTACTGTGTAACAAATTGCCTTAATTACCAAGATGTACACATTAAATATCATAGAAGTTTTTGTTTGTCTGTTAAGCTTAGAGCTGAAAAAAAATCCCCAACAAACCATGGTGTCTTAATACAACAAACATTTATCGCCTCGTAGTTTCTGAGGATTAGGAATTCAGAAGCAGCATAGCTGGGTGGTTCTGGCTCAGGTTTCAGTCATTTGAAGGCTTGGCTGAGGCTAGAGCAGCCGCTTCCAATCTGGCTTGCAATGGCTGTTGGCAGGAGGCCTTGCTTCTTTGCCATGTGGACCTCTCCTTGAGTGTCCTCGCAACATGTCAGCTGGCTGCATCCAGAGTGAAGAGTAGAGAGAACAAGGAGGACCCTACAGTGTTCTCTATGACCTACTCTGGCAAGTCTCACACCTACCCTTGGAAGTCTCACACATGTCACTTCTGCCACATTTTATTTGTTAGAAGTGAGACAGTTGAAATTGGAACACAGTTAAAAATAAAATAAAAGCTATCAGAAAAAAAAGTGAGTTACTGAGGGAGCCTTAGGTTCTGCTCTTTGAGGAGAGTTGTATTAAATAATTTGTGAACATATTTTTAGAGCTACCACACATATCAGGTATACTGCAGAAGAAAGGCCCTGGGTGAGGAATAGGAAGACTTGGGTTCCAGCTAGTTCTGCTGATTGCTGCCATGTCTGCTGATGATGTGATTTATTTTCCCTCAGTGTCTGTCCCCTCTAGGGAAAAAAAGGTTGTAACACTGCAATCTACTGCACAGTGTGTCCTAAAGGTGGCAGCAAGTAGATGGCATCTGTGTACTGCAAAGTGGTGTGGGCGTCTAATCCCGGTCCTGCTGCTTAGTGACTATACAGTCTTGAGCATGTTATTTAACCCATTGGTCCTCATTTCCTTGTTTGTGAAACAGGAGATAGATTTGTATCTCCTGGGGCTCCTCTGAGAGTTAAATGAGAGTTCATGTGACATATTTAGCATGATGCCTGCATGTTTTAGGCCAGGTGTGACTTAATAAAGAGTGACTTTAAGACTCTTCTGCTTGTGTGCATCCTCTCTTTCTTGGCCTTCACCCAGTACTTGGAACTTTCTCATGGTTATTCATGAAGAATCCCTGTTTTATAGAGTATTAAAGTACGATTATAGTTTAAAGCTGCCACTATTATTCTCACTTTCATATATGTTTTTGGCAAGCTCAAGTGTATTTCTTTAAATAAAACTCTTTTTAAGAATTTATCACCTGATTGTACAGAACTGATTTGGTTAGAAAGTATTTCAAACTATTATGTACCACATAGTGACTTAATAAAATTGTCAAGTAATTATAGTCTCATTAGTATTAACATATGTCATTTGTGTGAACCAGTTTGAAACTGATTTGGTTTTCTGAACTTTCTTTTTCTGAGGGAAATTTCCAGTTGTGATGTAATTGCCTCTTTCATGCATAATTGAAACCTTTGAGATTTCTTTGCTAGTGGTAAGTAGGATTAATTGTGCAAATGATCACATGACTTTTCTTAATAGCGGCTCATAAACTGTTGAAGATGACATACATATAACCTCTTACTGAAACTTTAGATTTTATTATGTTAAAAAATATATATCATAAACTATCTTAACCATTTAAAAAATATTTGTATATTAATATGGCTGCACACATGAATCTTGTGGCATGTGGGATCTTGTTCTCTGACCTGGGCCCCTGCATTGGGAGTGCAGAGTCTTGGCCACTGGAACACCAGGGAAATCCCCATTTTAATCATTTTTAATTGTACATACTGTTCAGAGGCATTAAGTACACTGGTATTGTTATGCAGTCATCACCACCATCCATCTCCAGAACATTTTCATTATTCCAAATTGAAACTCTGTACTTGTTAGAATCTGGGATTTTATTAAACATTTTTTTAAACTGGATGCCATTATGAAAACCATCTGATTTTTAAAGTTTTAAAATGACTGATGCAAGATTCATTGCCCCTCCATTTGCTACAGTAGAAAATGACAAATGGACACTACCTACATAGAGTAGCAGTGTATTTGTAGTAAAATATCTTTATGAAGGTCTTAGAGAGCTCATTTTATATAACAGACATATTCAATAGCAGCAAAATATTATGGCTGTCTCTTTGGAGATTATTGTAGATAATTTAATACATAACAGAATACAGAACTTTTGCTTTAAGTTCTCTTTGGAAAAATTTGTATCACGTTTGCTGTAGAACCAGTTTCCTATCACATGTAAGAAATGTGGTTGAGGTGAAAAGCTGAAAGCCTTTCTGCTAAATTCAGGAACAAGACAGGGATGCCCACTCTTACCTCTTCTGTTTAACATCTTGGAATTCTTAGCCACAGCTGCAGAGAAGAAAGAGAAGTAAAAGGTAGCCCAGTTGTAAGGGAACAGGTAAAAATGTCACTCTTTGCAATTGACAGTTACTTTCTATATAGAGAACCCCAACATCTCCACACAAACGCTAGAACTAATAAATGAATTCAGCAGAATAGCAGGATACGAGATTAATATTACAGAAATCTGTTGTGTTTCTGTGTACTAACAATGAAAGAGAAAGTAAAAAAAAAAAAAAATCCTGTTTAAAATATGCTGTGAAAACCACCCCAGAAACTTAGGAATAAACAAACTTAGCCATAGAGGTGAAAGATCTGTATGCCAAAAGTTTTAAATCACTGATAAAGGAAATTAAAGATGATTTTTAAAAAATAGATAATTCATGCTCTTGAATTAAAAGAATATTGTTAAAATGGTATACTACCCAGAGCAGTCTACAGATTTCATGCAGTCCCTATCAAATTACCCTTGACATTCACGGAACTAGAACAGATAATCCTAAAATTTATATGGAGTCACAAAAGAACCATAAAGCAGTTCTGAGAAAAAAGATCAAAGCTGGAAGCATAACATTTCCAGATCTCAGACTATCCTTCAAAGCTGCAGTAGTCAAAACATTTTGGTATTGGCACAAAAACAGACAGTAGGTCAGTGGAAGAGAATAGAGCCCAGAAATAAACCTGTCACACTCTTGTGGTCAGTTAATTGTAGACAAAGGAGGCAAGAATACACAGTGGAGAAGAGGCAGCCTCTTCAACCAGGGGTGTTGGGAAATGAAATTAGAACGCTTCTTTACTCCATGTACAAGGATAATTTCAAAGTGGTTGAAAGGCTTAAATACAGGACACGACACCATAAAACTCCTTGAAGAGAACATAGACAAAACATTTTTTGTAAATCATAGCAATGTTTTCTTAGGCCAGTCTCTCAAGGCAAAAGAAATAAAAGTAATGATAAACAAATGGGACCTCATCAAACTTAAAAGCTTTTGCATAGCAAAGGAAACATCAACAAAACAAAAAGTTAACTGATAGAATGGGAGAAAATATTTGCATGGTATGACCAAAATGTCATACCAAATGGTATGACCAAAATATGTAAACAGCTCATACAACTTAATATCGAAAGAATAAATGGGCAGAAGATCTAAATAGACATTTCTCCAAAGAAGACATACAGATGGCCAATAGGCACATGACAGGATGCTCAGCATCATTAAATGCAAATCAAAACCACAATGAAGTATAACCTCACACCAGTCAGAGTGACCACCATCAAAAAGTCTATAAATAATAAATGCTGGAGAGGGTGTGGAGAAGAGAGAACCCTCCTGTAGTGTTGGTGGGAATGTAAATTGGTGTAGCCACTAAGGAAAACAGTATGGAAGTTCTTTAAAAAGCTAAAAATAGAGCTGCTATATGATCCAGCAGTCCCACTCCTGAGTATATATTCAGAAAAGATGTAAACTATTAATTCAAAAAGATACATGCACTCCAGTGTTCAGAGCGGCACTGTTGACAACAGCTAAGACACGGTTGGGGGGGGGCGGTCTCTGCCCCAACCCCTGCATTGTACACGGGTTAACTTAGTTTACACATAGTCACTCTTATTATGATAAAAGCCACAGTGTAAAAACTTTCTCATCTTATCCATTTTACCTGTACAGTCCAGGAGTGTTAACTCATTATTGATGGTTTTTTTTTTTCTTTTTTCAATAACTAGTGCCTTTGGCCAGTGATTTGTTATGTAAGTGAATATTGAAATGTCTCTGGTGAATAACATTTGGGTCACAAAAGACATATTAATACATCTCTGGTCAATACTGTGTTAATAACTATAACAAGTTGTGTAAAATAACTCTAGAACTTTTTCATCTTGGCAAATGGAATTGTCTGCTTACTAAACAACAACTCCTCTCACCCTACACTTCATTCAGTTCAGTTGCTCAGTCGTGTCTGACTCTTTGCGACCCCATGAACCACAGCATGCCAGGCCTCCCTGTTCATCAGCAACTCCCTGAGTCCACCCAAACCCATGGTAGCAGTCACCATTTACTTTCTGTTTCTGAAAGTTTGACAATTTCATTGTTATTCAGTGGCCAAGTTGTGTCTGACTCTTTGCAAACCCACAAACTGCAGCATGCCTGGCTTCCCTGTCCTTCACTATCTCCCTAAGTTTGCTCAAACTCATGTCCATTGAGTCAGTGATGCCATCCAACCATCTCATCCTCTGTTGCTGGCCTCTTCTCTTGCCCTCAATCTTTCCCAGCATCAGGGTCTTTTTCAATGAGTCAGTTCTTTGCATCGGGTGGCCAGAGTACTTAATCTTTAGCTTCAGCATCAGTCCTTCCAATGAATATTCAAGTTTGCTACTTTTTATAAATGGAATCATGCAGTATTTCTCTTTTTGTGACTGGCTTATTTCACTTAGCATAATATCCTCAAGGTTCATCCATGTTCTAGCATGTGACAAGATTTTATTCTTTTTAAAGTCTGAATAATATTCCAATGTAAAAAATAAATCCATTGTATTTATATATATTTATTTAAAAGTTAGTCTATTTCATAGATAAGTAACTGAAAATTTTATATTAATTTTGTAGTCCTGGTGTGGCATATAATACTTTATTTTGCCTTGTAAACTTTTCACTTTTTAGTCAGTCCTTGATTTTTAAGAAACAAAAAACGTGTCTAAAAATATGTTGTGCCATTTAAATTCTATAGTCAGCAAAGTGCTTATAAAATAATCAGCAAAAGACTTAAAGCTGCTTCATTGGTACAATCACTATGGATAACAATATGGAGCTTACTTGAAAAGCTAAAAATAGAACCATCATATGATCCTTTCATGGGCATATATTCAGAGAAAACCATACTTGGAAAGGATATGTGTGTACCCCAGTGTTCATTGCACCACTATTTACAATAGCTAAGACATGGAAGCACCCTAAGTGTCCATTGACAGAGGAATGGATAAAGAAGATATGGTACATATACAATGGAGTATCACTCAGCCATAAAAAAGAATGAAATAATACCATTTGCAGCAACATGGATGGACCTAGAGACTATCGTATTATTTCAGGAAGGGAGACCCCTTCCAGGGCCCGAAACTGGGCTCTTATCTAACACTCAGAAATGAATTGTCTGAGGAGACACCTGTGCTGACAAAGCAAGAGATTTTATTGGGAAAGGGCACCGGGTGGAGAGCAGTAGGGTAAGGGAACCCAGGAGAACTGCTCTGTCACACATCTTGCAATCTTGGGTTTTATGGTGATGGGATTAGTTTCTGGATTGTCTTTAGTCAATCATTCTGACTCAGAGGCCTTCCTGGTGGTGCACACCTTGTTCAGCCAAGATGGATGCCAGAGAGAAGGATTCTGGGAGGTGGTCAGACATGTGGTGTCTTCTTTTGACCTTTCCTGAACTCTTCTGGTTGCTGGAGGCTAATTAGTTCCTGTTGCTTACCAGGCCCTCCTGTCTTAAAACAACTCATGCAAATAGTTACTATGGTGCCTGGGCAGGGTGGGCGGTTTCAATCAGTGTACTTCCCCTAACAATACTAAGTGAAATTAAATCAGACAGGCAAAGACAAAAATATGAAATCACTTATATGTGAAATTTAAAAAAAATGATACAGATGAACTTATTTACAAATAGAGATAGTCACAGATGTAGAAAACTTAAGGGGGAAAAAGGAAGGGATTTAACTGGGAAACTTAGGACAGATACAAGTACAGTACTATACATAAAATAGATACTGAATACGGACCTACTTTATAGCACAGGGAACTGTACTTAATACTCTGTAATGATCTATGTGGGAAAAGAATGTAAAAAAGAGTGGATATCTAGATGTATAACTGATTCACTTTGCCATACAGCAGAAGCTTAACATTGTAAATTGACTATACTCTGAAAAAATTAAAAATGAAAAAGGTTTAAAGCTGCTTAAATATTAAATGCACATAGTTAGGCAATGGAGACTGGCTTTTTTGTTTTTTACAATTCCAGAGACTGAGTTCATTGACTTTTCATGAAACAGTTATTTGAGTGATTTCTATATTTCACGCTCTGGCCAAAGGTGACAAGAAGAAGCTATTTTCCATTTCAAAGAAAATTGTGTGATAATCAGAGTAATATAGAGAATTCTTCTTCACTTTCCAGGACAATGAGATGTTGTAGTTGAGAATGTTAAAGATGCAGTTGAGAGTGGTTTAAAGCTAAGGATGCCAAAATAGTTATTGATGAGCTACTCATTTTTCCAGAATGTTGTAAAGCTTTTAGAACCCTGGTAAAAGCATTCAGGATGATTATTTTCTTTATGAGTTCTCCTAGGAAGAAGGTTTTTTCAGCTTTTAATACAGTAAATACTTGTACCAAAAGAGTTACTTGGTACTTCCCACATAAGGTGGCAGGAAGTAAACATTTTACACTTTTTCTTCTGAAGGAAAGGAGAAGTTAAGTTTCATTTTTATGTTTATTTTATGTTTATGAGTCAGGGAAGCATGTAAAAGGGCTGTCTGATAGAACTTTGTGTGATGGGTGATGGTAGAGATGTTCCGTATCTGTCTTGTCCAATATGGTGGCCACAAGCAAGCTTTTGAACATTTGAGATACATGACTAGTTTGGCTGAATAATTTTGCTTCAGTTCTGTTCAGTCCCTCAGTCGTGTCCGACTCTTTGCGACCCCATGAATTGCAGCACGCCAGGCCTCCCTGTCCATCACCAACTCCCGGAGTTCACCCAAACTCATGTCCAATGAAT
>SJYX01017566.1:63130-87896 GCA_006410675.1 Oreotragus oreotragus | reverse complement strand
GATGTTGGCCATCTGGTGATGTCCATGTGTAGAGTCTTCTCTTGTGTTGTTGGAAGAAGGTGTTTGCCATGACCAGTGCGTTCTCTCAGCAAAACTCTATTAGCCTTTGCCCTGATTCATTCCGTACTCCAAGGCCAAATTTGGCCGTTACTTCCTACTTTTGTATTCCAGTCCCCTATAATGAAAAGGACATCTTTTTTGGGTGTTAGTTCTAAAAGGTCTTGTAGGTCTTCATAGAACTGTTCAACTTCAGCTTCTTCAGTGTTCCTGGTTGGGGCATAGGCTTGGATTACCGTGATATTGAATGGTTTGCCTTGAAAACGAACAGAGATCATCCTGTTGTTTTTGAGATTGCATCCAAGTACTGCATGTTGGACTCTCTTGTTGACCATGATGGCTACTCCATTTCTTCTAAGGGATTCCTGCCCACAGTAGTAGATATAATGGTCATCTGAGTTAAATTCACCCATTCCAGTCCATTTTAGTTCACTGATTTCCTAGAATGTCGACGTTCACTCTTGCCATCTCCTGTTTGACCACTTCCAATTTGCCTTGATTCATGGACCTAACATTCCTGGTTCCTATGCAGTATTGCTCTTTACAGCATCGGACCTTGCTTCTATCACCAGTCACATCCACAGCTGGGTATTGTTTTTGCTTTGGCTCCATCCTTCTTCCATTCTTTCTGGAGTTATTTCTCCACTGATCTCCAGTAGCGTATTGGGCACCTACCGACTTAGGGAGTTCCTCTTTCAGTATCCTATCATTTTGCCTTTTCATACTTTTCATGGAGTCTCAAGGCAAGAATACTGAAGTGGTTTGCCATTCCCTTCTCCAGTGGACCACATTCTGTTATACCTCTCCAACATGACCCGTCCTTCTTGGGTGGCCCCACAGGGCATGGCTTAGTTTCATTGAGTTAGACAAGGCTGTGGTCTCTGTGATCTGATTGCCTAGTTTTCTTTGATTATGGTTTCAGTGTGTCTGCCCTCTGATGCCCTCTCGCAACACCTACTGTCTTACTTGGGTTTCTGTTACCTTGGATGTGCAAAGTGCAGCAGCTGCTCCTTACTTTGGACGAGGTCGCCCCTCCTGACCTTGAACGTGGAATAGCTCCTCTCGGTCCTCCTGCACCTGTGCAGCGGCTGCTCCTTGGACATGGATTGCTCCTCTCAGCCGCCGCCCCTGACAGCGGACGTGGGGTAGCTAATTTTGTTTAATATTAGTTAAATATCAGTAGTCACATGGAGCTAGTGGGTATGTTATTGGCTAGAGCAGACAGAAAATTTAGCCCATATGATCAGAGACCATGTCTGTTTCTGACACTTGTTTCTTTTGCAACTTTGTGTTCCAATCACATTAATTTCTTCATGTGTAAAATAAATATGAATGGTTGTGAGAAAAGTTTTCATCCTTCCAAGGATGTGGTGTTTCAGGTATCTTTTGCCTTAGTCTCCATTATAACTTACTAATTGTTAAAAAATAGAATGTCTTTTTAATATATATATTATTTTCTCATTTGTTGCCAAATACTTGGTCATATTCATTTCTTTAGTCTGGTTTTATGCATTTTTTTTAAATGTGAGAATGAGTTTAGAGTATCTCATTAGCAAACTCAAGGTACACTTGAATTTTTAGTTTTTGAAACTATGGGAGAGATATCAGGACTGAGAATTTTGAGAATCATCATATTGGACTTCTTTTTTTTTTAAACACTCGACATCAATATGAGTTGTCCTTGTTCTCTGTTCCATTTTCGTAATTATCAAATCCCCTTTTCCTTCCTTCAGTGTTTAAATCAGAAACTAGATAAGCAAGTTGTTTTTTCCAAAGTGTGAATGTGGGTGAAAGTGAATAGGTTTAGGGCAGAAGAATGCTTAATTGTTCATTGTCTAGAGGCGATATCATACAGTTGTGCTAAGTCACTTCAGTCGTGTCTCACTCTTTCCAACCCTGTAACCTGCCGGGTTCCTCTGTCCGTGGGATTCTCCAGGCAAGAACACTGGAGTGGATTGCCATTTCCCTCTCCAGGGAATTTTTCCCACCCAGGGATCAAACCGTCATTTTTTGTCAACTGCATTGACAGGCTGGTTCTTTACCACTCGTGCCACCTGGCACTACAGTTGGAGCTTAGCAAAATGACTTGCAAACAAAGTTATGGGAATGCTGTAGAAATAAGGAATAATGGAAGGGTTGTACTATTGAGCCTTTAAGAGGGCTTAGGTAGGTGTCTGCAAACTGTAGAAGTCTGGCTAAATACAGCCTGCCACCTGTGTTAGCGTGGCCTGTCAGGTAAGATGGTTTTTATATTTTTAAATGACTGAATAAATTCAGAAGAAAATTTTGTGACATACGGAGATTATATAAAATTTGATTTTCAGTGTCCACAAATAAAGTTTTATTGAAGCACAGTCACACGCATTTGTTTTCATATTAAGTGTGTGCTTTTGTGCTATAACAAAGATCATTTGCCTACAAAGTTTAAAATATTTGTCTGGTTCTTACAGAAAGTTTGCCAGCCTCTGGTCAGAATGTTACTGAAAGATAGGGGGCTATGAGACTGTAAGCTAAAAAGTAGTTTTTTGAAAAGTAAAAGGCACATAACCAGTACTTAAAGCCTTAAATGGAAATACACTCATAGTGAGTCAATAAATATGTATGAAGTAAGAGATGAATATGGGTTTTTTCTTCACAGAGCCTGAGTTCTGATAGAAAACTTGACAGGTGAATGCAAATTTCTGCAGGTTTTCTGGCCTTTACTTTCTCCTGTTAAAATTTAAGACTCTGGTACTGCTGAAATTCTGTCTTTATCCTAATTTATCATAAGTTTTATGCATGTTTGCTATTTGGCCGTAGCTCCTTTGAGTCACATGTGGCACCCAAGGCCTCCGCATAGCTTTCTACTTACCTGACTTAAGCATCTCTTACTGCTTTCTGCTAAGTCACTTCAGTCGTGTCCGACTCTGTGCGACCCCATAGACGGCAGCCCACCAGGCTCCCCCATCCCTGGGATTCTCCAGGCAAGAACACTGGAGTGGGTTGCCATTTCCTTCTCCAATGCATGAAAGAGAAAAGTGAAAGTGAAGTCGCTCAGTCTGTCCGACTGTTAGCGACCCCATGGACTGCAGCCCACCAGGCTACTCCGTCCATTGGATTTTCCAGGCAAGAGTACTGAGGTGGGGTGCCATTGCCTTCCCCTTACTGCTTCCTACAGGTTTTTTTTTTTTTTTTAATGAACTTGTGAACACATCTTGCCCTCAAGATTCTCCGAGAGTAATTCTAGGCTTAAATAAATTATTTTTCAGTTCCTTAGCAAAGGCCTGTTCTTGTTCAGTCACAAACTCATGTCTCACCCTTTGTGGCTACACAGACTGCTGCATGCCAGGCTTCCCTGTCCTTCACTATCTCCTGGAGTTTGCTCAAACTCATGTCCATTGATTTGGTATTGCCATCCAACCATCTCATCCTCTGTCACTCCCTTCTTCTCTTGCCCTCAAACTTTCCCAGCATCAAAATCATTTCCAGTGAGTTGGTTCTTCGCATCAGGTGGCCAGAGTATTGGAGCTTCAGCACCAGTCCTTCCAGTGAATATTCAGGGTTGATTACCTTTGGAATTGACTGGATTGATCTCCTTGCAGTCCAAGGGACTCTCAAGAGTCTTCTCCAGCGCCACAGTTCAAAAGCATCAGTTGTCTAGGTTTGTCATAAGTTTTCTTCTGTGGACCAAGTGTCTTTTAATATCATGGCTGCAGTCACCGTCTGCAGTGATTTTGGAGGCTAAGAAAAGAAAGTCACAGTTTCCATTTTACCCCCCATCTATTTGGCATGAAGTAATGGGACTGCAACAGAGAGTTCCAGAAAAACATCTACTTCTGATTTATCGACTATGCCAAAACCTTTGACTGTGTGGATCACCACAAACTGTGGAAAATTCTGAAAGAGGTGGGAATACCAGACCACCTGACCTGCCTCTTGAGAAATCTGCATGCAGGTCAGGAAGCAACAGTTAGAACTGGACATGGAAAAACAGACTGATTCCAAATAGGGAAAGGAGTACATCAAGGCTGACATATTGCCACCCTGCTTATTTAATTTATATGCAGAGTACATCATGAGAAACTCTGGGCTGGAGGAAGCACAAGCTGGAGTCAAGATTGCCGGGAGAAATATCAATAACCTCAGATATGCAGATGACACCACCCATATGGCAGAAAGTGAAGAGGAGCTAAAAAGCCTCTTGATGAAAGTGAAAGAGGAGAACAAAAAAGTTGGCTTAAAGCTCAACATTCAGAAAACGAAGATCATGGCATCTGGTCCCATCACTTCATGGGAAATAGATGGGGAAACAGTGGAAACAATGACAGACTTTATTTTTTGGGGCTCCAAAATCACTGCAGATGGTGACTGCAGCCATGAAATTAAAAGACGCCTGCTCCTTGGAAGAAAAGTTATTACCAACCTAGACAGCATATTAAGAAGCAGAGACATTACTTTGCTAACTAAGGTCCATCTAATCAAAGCTATGGTTTTTCCTGTGGTCATGTATGGATGTGAGAGTTGGACAATAAAGAAAGCTGAGCACCAAAGAATTGATGCTTTTGAACTGTGGTGTTGGAGAAGACTCTTGAGAGTCCCTTGGACTGCAAGGAGATCCTACCAGTCCATCCTAAAAGAAATCAGTCCTGAATATTCATCGGAAAGACTGATGTTGAAGCTGAAATTCCAATACTTGGGGCTCCTGATGCGAAGAACTGACTCATTGGAAAAGACCCTGATGCTTGGAAATATTGAAGGCAGGAAGAGAAGGGGATGACAGAAGATGAGATGGTTGGATGGCACCACCGACTCAATGAACATGAGTTTGAGTAAACTCCAACTCCTGTTGGCGATGAATAGGGAGGCCTGGTGTGCTGCAGTCCATGGCGTTGCAAGGAGTCAGACACAACTGAGTAACTGAACTGAACTGAATGGGATTGGATGCCATGATGTTAGTTTTTTGAATGTTGAGTTTTAAGCCAGCTTTTCAGTCTTCTCTTTTACCTTTATCAAGAAGCTCTTTAATTCCTCTTCTCTTTCTGCCATATCTGCCATATCTGCATATCTGAGGTTATTGATATTTCTCCTGGCAAGCGCTTGGGATTCATCCAACTCAGCATTTCGCATGATGTACTCTGCATATAAGTTAAATAAGGAGGATCGCAGTATTCCACCTTGACATACTCCTTTCCCAAAACTGAACCAGTCTGTTGTTCCATGTCCAGTTCTAAGTGTTGCTTCTTGACCTGCATACAGGTTTCTCAGGAGGCAGATCAGGTGGTCTGGTATTCCCATCTCTTTAAGAATTTTCCACACTTTGTTGTGTTCCACACAGTCAAAGGCTTTAGTATAGTCAGTAAAGCAGAAGTAGATGTTTTTTTGGAATTCCGTTACTTTTTCTATGATCCGGCGGATGTTGGCAATTTGATCTCTGTTTCCTCTGCCTTTTCTAAATCCACCTCGTACCTCTGGAAGTTTTTGGGTTAATGTATTGAAGCCTAGTTTGAAGGGTTTTGAGCATTACCTTGCTAGCGTGTGAAATAAGTGCAATTGTGGGGTAATTTGAACATTCTTTGGCAATGCCTGTCCTTGGGATTGAAGTGAAAACTGACCTTTTTCAGTCTTGTGGCCACTGCTGAGTTTTCCAAGTTTGGTGGCATATTGAGTGCAGCACTTTAACAGCATACCTTTTAGGATTTGAAATAGCTCAACTGGAATTCCATCAGCTCCTCTAGCTTTGTTTCAAATAGTGTGGAGAAATAACTTTTGTTTATATGGATTATGTCTATCAATACTTACTCTATGAAAATTTTAACTTGAGTTAAAAATTTATTTATAGGTAAGTTTATTGTTACTTAAAAATGATGGCATCATAGTCACATTAATAACATTTTAAAAAGAAAAGTAACTTTTCCAAAATAAACATTTACTGAGGAAAATGGCATTGTTTTACATTTTTTACAAGACTCAGTGACTTAACAGAAGACGGTTGGATTCTCACATTTACTTCTTCTTTCAGTCTATTGTGAGGTACTGTTTGAAGTATATGTGAAGGAAATCTGGCCCTGGACAGATTTATTGTTAGAAAAAAATTGTGTTTTTAGAGCCTTTCACAAAAATGTGGATACTTTTTGTTATCACACTGAAACTTGGCAAATGTTAAAGGTTGGTGGAAGAAAGATTGTATTGTGGAATCTGAACCCATATTGATGGACTTAGCATAAGTCTTGTTACTTAAAAATGTAAATTTTTGTCATCGGCTACAAATACTTTTATCTGTTTTTCTTTAATTGGTAGGCTTGCTTCACTCACTTTTTAAGAAGATGTCTACCATACCCAAGTGTGAATAAGTACAGTTTGTATATATGTTCTTTTAAGTAAAAATGATGTGTCATGAAAAAAGTAGCTTGTTTAGCTGACAACTCGGTGGTCAGAATGCTTTTTCTTGAGTGATAATGAGTGATATCTTGAATGATAATATAATATGATGTCATACTATTCTATGATAATATTTTTGTGAGGAGCAGTAGTTTTTGGTGTGTATTCTGTCACAGAATTTTAAAAGTATAAGGGTGAAGATTAAAACTTTATTTTTTTTTACTTCTTCATTAAAGATCATCTTAAGTGAAAAACCTTTTTTTCAAAAAATAATGTTGACGTTTACACTGACTAGTACAGGTAGGGATTGTTGGGTTGATTCCTGCTAAGGCACTGGCATTTTTATCTACCACTATTAGTGCACCATCAGTGGAAGAAAGCAAACAGCATTTTAGTATTATTCTCAGGGCCCACAGGAGTCCCTTAAAATACATCATCTGAACATAATCAGGTTTGTTTTTTTCTAATTTATGTGTGTTTTGTTTGGGCCCTGCTTTGAGAACTGCTGTTGAACAATCTCACTCAGTATTCGAGACTCAGTTATTACTGAATTTTTCTGGAAATCTCAGTTTGATTTTTTTCTTCCTTCAGCATTTTGTTAGAGTATTTAATACAATGTGATGATGTGAGCTGCTTGAGAATATATACTTGGTGCATAGTCCCTGGATCATAGTACATGACCAAAAAAATGCTTGTGGAATGATTGAGGTAGTTGATTCAGATATTTAAGAGAACTCCTAACCTAGCCTGGAATCTTTTCCAAAAGAAAAAATGGCCCTATATACCTCTGTTTAGAATTCTTGAAGAAATGTTTTTGCTCATAGAACATTAAGTATTATTTACCGTGATGACCCACAGTTATACTACATAAAAGATAAAATTATACTTAATTAGTCTGTTTGTGAGAATAGGACTTCCATTACTAGTTAATGCAGAAATGGATCAAAGGAGCAAGTTTGAATATCTCTGTTGAAAACCCTTTTAAATTAGGAATAGAAAGACCCTTCCTTAATCATTTTAAAAGGGGACTTCCTGGCAGTCTAATGGCGAAGACTGTTCTTCCAAGGCAGGGAACGTGAGTTCCATCCCTGGTCAGGAAACTAAGATCCCACATGCCTCATGACATGGGCCCCCAGCAGCCCCCCAAAATAAAATAATCAGTCTTAACGTGATAGACTTGGTCTTATTAAATGTTGTAAATATACCATTCCCATTAGAGTTAGGAAACAGATTGGATTGACAGCAGTTGCTTGGTGTTAATTCTGTTAGTGCAGTCAGATAAAATGCTAAACTAAAGATACACAAATTAGAAATGAGCATAGTTTATTTATTTTCAGGTTATATTGTCCACTTGAAAAATTTGAGACCATTTTGAAAATTATAATCATCAAAGAGAGTTAAAGAAAGCTGTTCTAAATGGAAAGAATCAAATTTTTAAAGTATTTCAGGAGTAATTTATTGGATATATAATGAAAAATCCTATTTACAAAATGATCTCAAAGTTATGATTTCTCTTTTGTAATTGAGGTCATTTATGCAGATAAATAATTTGCACAAGTTATTTACTTAGAACATGGACGTTTAATGTCAGTGTTTTTAGCCTGAAACTCAGGTGAGACCTGTTATTTGAATAAATTTGTTACAGAATTTTTAAAAGATAAAGTTTTAAGTCAGCTCTTATTTTTGCCTCATAATACTTTCAGATTAGTGCTTTGTTTATCTTAAAACATTTTTAGGTTTCAATTACAGGAATTACATTGAAAAGCATTTTCATAACATTTCTTTTTTAAAGTTTTTTTTGGTTACAAGAAATTTCATACTTAGAAATTGAGCTAATAGCATATCAAATCCCAAGCATCTGTTAACGTAAATTGAAAAAATTACTAGTTTTGCTCAATTCTATTTTTTTCCCCCTTTTGTGAATGTTTTAAAGCATGTATCAGATATATTATTTCACTCCTATATACTTCCATATACATGCTGCCATAAGAAAATACTATAGACTGGGTGGCATGAACAATAGACATTTATTTTCTCATATTTCTAGAGGATAGAAGTCTACGATGAGGGTGCCAGAATGGCTGGGTTCTGGTGAGGGCCATCCTCCTGGTTTGCAGATGGCTTTCTTGCAGCATTCTCACTGTGGGAGACAGAGTAAATTCTCAGATTTACCTTCTTTTCAAAATCACTGCAGATGGTAACTGCAGCCATGAAATTAGAAGACGCTTACTCCTTGGAAGAAAAGTTATGACCAACCTAGAGAGTCTATTCAAAAGCAGGGACATTACTTTGCCGACTAAGGTCTGTGTAGTCAAGGCTATGGTTTTTCCTGTGGTCATGTATGGATGTGAGAGCTGGACTGTGAAGAAGGCTGAGCGCCGAAGAATTGATGCTTTTGAATTGTGGTGTTGGAGAAGGCTCTTGAGAGTCCCTTGGACTGTGAGGAGATCCAACCAGTCCATTCTGAAGGAGATCAACCCTGGGATTTCTTTGGAAGGAATGATGCTAAAGATGAAACTCCAGTACTTTGGCGACCTCATGCGAAGAGTTGACTCATTGGAAAAGACTCTGATGCTGGGAGGGATTGGGGGCAGGAGGAGAAGGGGACGACAGAGGATGAGATGGCTGTATGGCGTCACTGACTCGATAGACGTGAGTCTGAGTGAACTCCGGGAGATGGTGATGAACAGGGAGGCCTGGCGTGCTGCGATTCATGGGGTCGCAAAGAGTCGGACACGACTGAGCGACTGAACTGAACTGAAGGGCACTAATCCTCTCATAAGAGCCGTATGCTCATGATCTCATCTGAACCTAATTATTTACCAAACGCCCCATCTCCAAATACTGTCACAGTGTTGGTTTTGGCTTTCAGTGTATGAATTTTGGGCTGAGGAGATGGGAGACAATTCAGTTCATAGCTGTATCTATAAGGCTTGTTCATGTTCTTATACATAATTCCAATGCTTTATCATACCTCACTGAATTAATAAAAATCTTTGTTGTCATCTAAAACCCAATCTATATTCACCTTTCCACAGTTAAAGGTTTTTTTTTTTTTTACAGTGGATTTGTTAAAATTGGGATCCAGAAATAAGTCTGTGTGTTCCGTTCTTATGCTTTTCGAATCTGGGTAACTAAAAGAATGACTTTAGAAGCAGTGCAGTGGGACAGCTGGTGTTTTATTCCATCAGCAGTTGTATAGAGAACACAATGAGGAAGGAGCCGGGGGAGGGACTGCTATGGAGTAAAAGTTACTTAAGAAACCAATGTAATATGTGAGCCCCTCTTTATATCTTTATTTTAATAGCTCAGTTGTAAAAAGGTGGCAATATCATGAGTTCTCTAGCTCCAATAGTCTACAAAATAGGAGCATCTAAACATTTGAGTTGTGAAGAAGAAAAATTCTGAAAGTATCAATGTTTTAATTAAATAAGCATTTTTGTAGTTCTCACAGGTTTATAACAGTCCTAACACACTAATGAAAAATTTATGTGAGGATATTGTTAAAAGACAAGGTACTGTTAACTCATGATACAGCTTTAGAAACTTCTCCAAAGCTGAATTCATCACAGTAGTTTTATAAAATTTTACAAAGAACACTAAGATATTTTTGACTGTAGTGAATATTTGAGGTGAAATGACATTATCCAAATATGATTTTAACCAGTAGGTGGCAACAAATCAGTATCTGAATTTAGTTTTTAAAAATTGTTAGAGAAATAGTTTGTCATTGACAAGGTATATTTGATTTTTTCCACAAATATTTTGTGCTTATATCTTTAATATATGATTTTTAATTTGAAAAATTAATATAGATTTTATTTTATATGATATGCATAGTGCATTGTAAAAGTGTGATTGATTTTTGATAGTTGAATGATTATAGTTGCATTTAAAAACTGAGCAATATTGCAGTTACTTGATATATTACTTGATAGAAACCAGTAATTGATTTGAAGAATTATTTTTTTGCCTTGCATTTTTTAAAGTTTAATAAGTAATGATATTTAACTTAATGCAAATAAGTTTATGCTTTTAAGGAAAACTTTGTAGAACTGTGTGATAGGAAAAAATTGGGAAAAATCAGTGTTTGTCAGTAAGGGTTATATTTCTGTGACTATTGTAAATGCTCTGGATCTATTGGCATTTTTATCAGCTATACCTAACAGCATTGCATCAGAAAGTTTGACACATGACACAGAGTTGTAGCATCCTGGTGAAGTTTTCCAGTGACTCAGTTCCTTATTTTATTGATGGATATTTGTATATTTTCTTCTTTCTGTTTCTCTCTTATAAAACTCTATGAAAATGGATTGACTGGGTTACACCAGAAAGTTAATGGTGTAACTTTGGAAGTAGAAGAGGAGGTTGGGGTTCAAGAGTTTGCTTTAAAGAGTTAACTATTTTTTGTAATATTAGCTGTTGTTCATTCTGAAGAGGGAGAATGAATCTTTGTTAAAGTACTGTTTGTTTTTTTCTGTGTCATTTGAATTAAAATAGACACAGTTGAACATAAATAATTCTGATGAGAGCAACTAATGATTATAAAATGTTAATTGTGATTTCATATTAAAAATGTAAAGATATATACATCTCGCATTTTGTCCATTATCTGTATATATAAACTAAATGTCATTATTTGATACTTGGTAGAGTAAACATTTGGGGGCATTATTAAGTCTATACTCATCTTTTTGATGTAAATTTAATGCATCATAATTTGTATGGATACACATTTGTAGGCTTTTGGTAGTTTCTTATTTTATGAATGTAATTTCTGTACATATCTTTTGTGCAGTTATTATCCCCTTTTTATAGTTGATTTATAATGCTCTATTTTTGCTCTCCAGTGAAGTAATTGACTTATATATACAGTTTTTTAAAATATTTTTTTCTGTTGTGGTTTATCATAGGATATTGAATATAATTCTCCTTGCTATAAGTAGGACCTTGCTGCTTATCCATTCTGTATATAGAGGCTTACATTTTGATTGTCTTTATAAAGGGTAAGGTAATGTATAATTCTGCTGATTGTGTGTATGTACTGACTGCCACTTGAGTTAATTTTGTTAGTTAGATAAATGCAGGTGGCTGTCAAGAATGTATTTTACTCACTGAATGATGTATTGTGTAGGAACTTGTGTGCTTCTTCATACTTTAAAATCCCATCTTATGTAACTTACCTTTGTTTTGTTTTCTCATTCACAGTAACCCTGGGTTCTTGGCTGCCTGTGGCCTTTGCACTGCTGTTTTACCTACCCTTCATTTGGCTAGTTTGTTTCTTTTAATATTAAAAAAAATTATTTGTGCCAGGTCTTAGCTGCAACCCTGGGATCTTCAATCTTGGTGTGTGGCATGTGGGATTTTTTAATTGCGGCATGTGAGATCTGATTCCCTAATCAGGAATCTAACTCAGGGCCCCTATATTGGGCACCGAATCCCAGCCACTGAACCACCAGGGAAATCTCGTGGCTGGTTTCTTGTTCTTCCTCCTTGCCTCAGCTTTGATGTGCTTTAAGAGAGTTTTTTATGACCATTGCACCTACAGTGTCTCTTCAGTTGTGTTCTCTTGGAGCAGTGTGTCTTTTCCTCTGTGTTTACAGGAAAATTCCATTGCTTTTTATGGTTTTTGCCCACCTGCCTACTAGACTTGAGCTCTGTGAGACCAAGGCTCTATGCAAACCCTACAAAATTTCAGGGCCTACTGCACTGCTTGAAATGTTGTGTGCATTTAATAAATAGTTGTTGAATGAGTGAACTTGAAAGATTTAAGATTTACATGTCAGAACTCATTTAACTGTCTTCTCTTCTTTCTGTATTAATAAATATTTCTCTCCAAAGTTAGAGTATGCTCTCAGGATCAAAATTTTGTTTTATGGATTATTCTTTATGTTTAGCTCTCTGTCTGACACAGCTGGAAGTTATTGTAGAATGTCGTGTCAGGTATAATCCAGAGTGATAATGTAATACCTGTTTGCTGTAAACTACACTTACTTTGCATTTCTTATTGTTAGTTACCGAGGACTTAAAATGTAAATCTGTAGAGAAACCGATTTAGTCCATTAGTTAATATCTTTACTGTTTCAAAAGAAAAATCTTTTTTTTTTTTTTTTTTGGCCACGTGGCTTGGATTTTAATTTTCTCCCAGAAATTGAACCCAAGCCCTCTGCAGTGAAAGTGTGAAGTCCTAGGCACAAATCCACTTTTAAGCTAATAATTTTGAATTAGCATGGTAGCATGAATATATAATAATTACCATTTAAATTATTTACTTTTGATCAAACCTATCTAAATTTTACCATCAAAGGAGCAAGTTACAGAAAATACATAGTTTCAGCCTGTGTTTCATGTAAGCTCTAAATTTATAGTATTGTCCTTTTCACATTTGAGTAGGTTTTGAGACGGTAACAGGCAGGAAGGCCAGGGGTCTCCAAATGGATGAAATAGCCTGCAAGTGTCAGACATTTTCTCTCTCTTAAACGGCAGGAGGAAACAAACTAGCGATATTTTTTTCCTTCTCTATACAAATTTAAAAGGAGATTTCTCTTAAGATTCTGTGTTGCCATAATGATACCTGGTTTCACCTGAAGTTAACCAATGCCTTTTTCTTATGGAAATGTTTATCTTAAGCTATGCTAATGTACTATGCATTTACCCCAAACTCTGTCTTCCGCCCTTTGGGCTCAACCTACTTGATAATCCAGTATGTTATACTCTGATATTGTTCCTCTAATCTATGTAAATGAAACTATTTGTATGGTGATCTGCCCTTCTTCAAGATTCAAGTTAATCATTTTATGGCCCGAGATAAACCATTTGGAGCCAAGGTTATCCCAAAATACATCTTTTGGGTGAGGGGCCTAGTGCCATTCTAAGTTTTGAGACATTCCTTTCTTTCATTAACAGACTGCTGGTGACTATATAACATCCAGCTAAAGACTAGCAGGGGGGTACTCTTTCTGCCCCCTTCTGATGCCTATGTCAGAAGCTTTCTCTATCTCCTTTATACTTTAATAAAACTTTATTACACAAAAGCTCTGAGCGATCAAGCCTCGTCTCTGGCCCCGGATTGAATTCTTCTCCTCCGGGGGCCAAGAATCCNCTCATCTTTTTGATGTAAATTTAATGCATCATAATTTGTATGGATACACATTTGTAGGCTTTTGGTAGTTTCTTATTTTATGAATGTAATTTCTGTACATATCTTTTGTGCAGTTATTATCCCCTTTTTATAGTTGATTTATAATGCTCTATTTTTGCTCTCCAGTGAAGTAATTGACTTATATATACAGTTTTTTAAAATATTTTTTTCTGTTGTGGTTTATCATAGGATATTGAATATAATTCTCCTTGCTATAAGTAGGACCTTGCTGCTTATCCATTCTGTATATAGAGGCTTACATTTTGATTGTCTTTATAAAGGGTAAGGTAATGTATAATTCTGCTGATTGTGTGTATGTACTGACTGCCACTTGAGTTAATTTTGTTAGTTAGATAAATGCAGGTGGCTGTCAAGAATGTATTTTACTCACTGAATGATGTATTGTGTAGGAACTTGTGTGCTTCTTCATACTTTAAAATCCCATCTTATGTAACTTACCTTTGTTTTGTTTTCTCATTCACAGTAACCCTGGGTTCTTGGCTGCCTGTGGCCTTTGCACTGCTGTTTTACCTACCCTTCATTTGGCTAGTTTGTTTCTTTTAATATTAAAAAAAATTATTTGTGCCAGGTCTTAGCTGCAGCCCTGGGATCTTCAATCTTGGTGTGTGGCATGTGGGATTTTTTAATTGCGGCATGTGAGATCTGATTCCCTAATCAGGAATCTAACTCAGGGCCCCTATATTGGGCACCGAATCCCAGCCACTGAACCACCAGGGAAATCTCGTGGCTGGTTTCTTGTTCTTCCTCCTTGCCTCAGCTTTGATGTGCTTTAAGAGAGTTTTTTATGACCATTGCACCTACAGTGTCTCTTCAGTTGTGTTCTCTTGGAGCAGTGTGTCTTTTCCTCTGTGTTTACAGGAAAATTCCATTGCTTTTTATGGTTTTTGCCCACCTGCCTACTAGACTTGAGCTCTGTGAGACCAAGGCTCTATGCAAACCCTACAAAATTTCAGGGCCTACTGCACTGCTTGAAATGTTGTGTGCATTTAATAAATAGTTGTTGAATGAGTGAACTTGAAAGATTTAAGATTTACATGTCAGAACTCATTTAACTGTCTTCTCTTCTTTCTGTATTAATAAATATTTCTCTCCAAAGTTAGAGTATGCTCTCAGGATCAAAATTTTGTTTTATGGATTATTCTTTATGTTTAGCTCTCTGTCTGACACAGCTGGAAGTTATTGTAGAATGTCGTGTCAGGTATAATCCAGAGTGATAATGTAATACCTGTTTGCTGTAAACTACACTTACTTTGCATTTCTTATTGTTAGTTACCGAGGACTTAAAATGTAAATCTGTAGAGAAACCGATTTAGTCCATTAGTTAATATCTTTACTGTTTCAAAAGAAAAATCTTTTTTTTTTTTTTTTTTGGCCACGTGGCTTGGATTTTAATTTTCTCCCAGAAATTGAACCCAAGCCCTCTGCAGTGAAAGTGTGAAGTCCTAGGCACAAATCCACTTTTAAGCTAATAATTTTGAATTAGCATGGTAGCATGAATATATAATAATTACCATTTAAATTATTTACTTTTGATCAAACCTATCTAAATTTTACCATCAAAGGAGCAAGTTACAGAAAATACATAGTTTCAGCCTGTGTTTCATGTAAGCTCTAAATTTATAGTATTGTCCTTTTCACATTTGAGTAGGTTTTGAGACGGTAACAGGCAGGAAGGCCAGGGGTCTCCAAATGGATGAAATAGCCTGCAAGTGTCAGACATTTTCTCTCTCTTAAACGGCAGGAGGAAACAAACTAGCGATATTTTTTTCCTTCTCTATACAAATTTAAAAGGAGATTTCTCTTAAGATTCTGTGTTGCCATAATGATACCTGGTTTCACCTGAAGTTAACCAATGCCTTTTTCTTATGGAAATGTTTATCTTAAGCTATGCTAATGTACTATGCATTTACCCCAAACTCTGTCTTCCGCCCTTTGGGCTCAACCTACTTGATAATCCAGTATGTTATACTCTGATATTGTTCCTCTAATCTATGTAAATGAAACTATTTGTATGGTGATCTGCCCTTCTTCAAGATTCAAGTTAATCATTTTATGGCCCGAGATAAACCATTTGGAGCCAAGGTTATCCCAAAATACATCTTTTGGGTGAGGGGCCTAGTGCCATTCTAAGTTTTGAGACATTCCTTTCTTTCATTAACAGACTGCTGGTGACTATATAACATCCAGCTAAAGACTAGCAGGGGGGTACTCTTTCTGCCCCCTTCTGATGCCTATGTCAGAAGCTTTCTCTATCTCCTTTATACTTTAATAAAACTTTATGACACAAAAGCTCTGAGCGATCAAGCCTCGTCTCTGGCCCCGGATTGAATTCTTCTCCTCCGGGGGCCAAGAATCCCGGTGTCATAATTCAACAACAACCTTTCAGTTTCATGTTTTTAGGTTACGTAGTACTTTGTATTTTATCTGTTCATCCATCCTACAACTTTATTCTTTGCTCAGCTGTTTGAGAATATGTTATAGACAAACTAACTTCACCCCTAAGTAATTCAGCGTGTCTCCTAAGAACAGAGACTTTTCCAACAGTTCAGTCACAACGTAAGTGTGACCCTCAGGAGATTTAGTCTTGGTAGTACGGTGTTTTCATCTCATGTATGTGTCGTGTCCTCAGTCGTGTCTGACTCTTTGTGACGTCATAGACTAGCCCGCCAGGCTCCTCTGTCCATGGGATTTCCTAGGCAAGAATACTGGAGTGGGTTGCCATTTCCTGCTCCAGGGGATCTTCCTGACCCAGACCCACGTCTCCTGCACTGGCAGGTGGATTCTTTACTATTGAGCCACCAGCGCAGCCTCTGTGTGTGTGTGTCTGTGAAGTGAAGTGAAGAAGTAAAGTGAAGTCGCTCAGTCGTGTCCGACTCTTTGCGACCCCATGGACTGTAGCCTACTAGGCTCTTCTGTCCATGGGATTTTCCAGGCAATAGTCCTGGAGTGGATTGCCATTTCCTTCTCCAGGGGATCTTCCCAACCCAGGGATCGAACCCAGGTCTCCTGCATTGTAGACAGACGCTTTACCATCTGAGCCACCAGGGAAGTGTGTGTCTGTAAGCATAAAATTTAAATCCAGGATTACACACTGCATTTAGTTGTCCTGTTTCTTAGTTCTCCTTAATATAGAGTAGTACTTCTGAAATTCTCTATGATGAAGGACCAGTTTTTCCTTTTTTCCATTTTCTATGAACCTGTAAATTTGTAAAATATTTTTATTGTATAATTGTATTTTATTATATATATCTTTATAAAATACAGTTAGTAAAAAATTCTTAGGAAAATAAAATGAAAGAAATAAAGACTAAAAAATATAACTTATTTTAAAAATTAGATTCTACTATGAAGTTGTTTTAAAAAACCCTGACCTGTAATTTTTTTTTTCAGGTTTCAATTATTATTCTTTATTTTTTTACTTTTACTTGTATTTCTTATTACCTATGTATATGCATACAGTTATGTATCTAACAATATCTTGGTAACATCAAATACTGAGCGTGTGGTTTTACCTGTAATTTTTTTCTAAACGGTCGTGAGAGTTTAGAGAGGTCCAGACCAGCTGTTTTATAGGTGCATCTTTTCATTTAGATTTGAGTGGTTGTTTTGTCATGATAAAAATCGGATTAAATACTTTGACAAGAATACAGCATAGGGGATTTTATATCCTCAGTGCCTCACAGATGGGGTACATAATTACTGCTAATGTTAATAACCACTTGATTAAAATGATGTCTTCCAGATTTTTTGATATTGTAGTGGTTTCTTTTCCCTTTTAAAATTAGTAAGACACTTTGAGACTGTGTGGATATCTGTTCTTTTAGTTATGCTGTGGCTTTAGTACACCACGATGTTTCTTGCCTGATTCACTCAGCTGTGGGTTGCAGGTGATAACTGTCTAATTGTTATTCTTTTACATTGACTAGTTATCATTCTTTTGAAGAGAAGAGCTTTTTCTGGTCTTACAGAGTTTTTAAGCCACTGAGTAAGAGACAAGCCCTGTCTTTTTCTTTTCCGAAGGATGAATGTCTGGCATGAAGATAGAATTGGATTTTTGTACTGGCCATCTCCTACTCCCCTTTCTTTATGCTTGCTATTTGTCCTGTTTCCTGGTGTTCTTTGTTCTCCCTGAACTCCCTGGCTCAGGACTGTATCTAGGTCTCTGAAGGCTCTATCTCCTTAAAATATCTGTCTGCCTCCTTTCTTTTCCTCACTGTCAAAATTGACTTATTCAGTCCACATTAATGCATGAGGTTTTGTTGTTTTCTTTAACTTTTCATATCTGTTTGTATTTTAAGATATTTCTAATAAGGTGAATGAATAGATTAGATGACTAGTAGCTGGTGTGACCTGGTGAAATATGAAGGAAAAAAATGAAACTTTGTAGGGGGTGGTTAATGCTGGGAAGCAGCCCATCCTCTGTCATTTAGGCTCATTTCTGAGACTGGGACCCTAAGTCACACCTTTTTTTGTTGTTAATACCTTTTATTACTGGACTGCAGATTAATTTAAAGCCCCCGACCCCTCACCCCTAATCTCCTGTATGATCCCAGTCTATTTGTATGATGTCATTACAAAGGTCTGTACAGTCAAAGCTATGGTTTTCTGAGTGGTCATGTATGGATGTGAGATTGGGCCATAAAGAAAGCTGAATGCTGAAGAATTGATGCTTTTGAACTGTGGTGTTGGAGAAGACTCTTGAGAGTCCCTTGGACAGCAAGGGGATCAAACCAGTCAATCCTAAAGGAAATCAGTCCTGAATATTCACTGGAAGGACTGATGCTGAACCTGAAGCTCCAGTGCTTCGGCTACCTGATGCAAAGAACTGACTCATTGGAAAAGACCCTGATGCTGGGAGGGATTGAAGGCAGGAGGAGAAGGGGACGACAGAGGATGAGATGGTGGGATGGCATCACCGACTCAATGAACATGAGTTTGAGCAAGCTCTGGGAATTGGTGATGGACAGGGAAGCCTGGCGTGCTGCAGTCCATGTGGTCACAAAGAGGCGGACACAGCTGAGTGACTGAACTGAGCCAAGAGGTAGATACAGTTATTTGTGTGGCCCCTTTGGAAAGTAACAGTCTGTATATCTGGTATCTTCTAGAAGAAACTCTTGTTTGTTTGAGAGTTCTTTAAATTAACTCATCTAAATTTAGTACATCTGTCTTCCTCCTAATCAGCAAATATTAGGGACTTGGTAAAAGTGGGCATTGCTTGGCACTGGGGGTACAATAATGGGCGAGCAGGTGTGGCCTTACCCTCCACCATCGTGTATTCATTCTAGCTGAGGAGTCAGGTGAGTAAGACAGTTACACTTCTCAAAGTGAATGAAGAGTGATGGGAGTAGAATAAGATGCTATGGGAAAACTACCTGAATTTGGCATGGAAAAGGAACATTTCTTGAAGACCAGGATGTTGGGGAGAGGTGAAAAATCAGGACACTATGGCACTTCTTCTGTGAACAACCAGATAGTACGTGTTTTTGACTTTTCTGGCCACATCTCTGTTGCAGCTACTTGACCTTGTGATTGTGCAAAATCGGCCATACGCAGTGAAAAAATGAATGAGTGTGGTAATGTTTGAGTCAGACTTTATTTCTGGACAGTGTACTTTGAATTATGTTTAATTTTCAGGTGTAATGAAATATTATTTTTATTTAATTCCCCCCCTCCACCATAACCATTTTAAAATGTAAAAACCAGTCATTAAAAAGAATACATTTGAATCAGTTCCAATGAGGTGGATGAAACTGGAGCCTATTATACAGAGTGAAGTAAGCCAGAAAGAAAAACACCAAGACAGTATACTGACGCATGTATATGGAATTGAGAAAGATGGTAATGATAACCCTGTATGCGAGACAGCAAAAGAGACGCAGATGTATTGAACAGTCTTTTGGACTCTGTGGGAGAGGGTGAGGGCGGGATGGTTTGGGAGAAGGCATTGAAACATGTATACTATCATATGTGAAATGAATCGCCAGTCCAGGTTTGATGCAGGGTGCAGGATGCTCAGGGTTGGTGCACTGGGATGACCCAGAGTGATGATACAGGGAGGGAGGTGGGAGGGGGGTTCAGGATGGGAACACATGTACACCCATGGTGGATTCATGTCAATGTATGGCAAAACCAATACAATATTGTAAAGTAATTAGCCTTCAATTAAAATAAATAAATTTATATTTAAAAAACTGGAAGTAAAAATTAAAATCAATAATTAACAACAAAAAAGTAAAAACCATTTTTAGCTCACGTGTAAGAAAAGAATATGGTGCTAAAGATCCTGTTATCAATTCTATAAAAATGATGCTGTTATGTCATATATCTGTAGTCAGTGCATGTGTTAGTCTGTTAGTAAGATATACATTTGTAGGTAGGGTTGAAAACTATGGTATTTCTGCACCTCTTGCTATTTTTTTTGAAACATTCCCATAATTCTTTCAGTTGGAAGTAAAGGATGTTGAGTATTAATGAAGGTACACATGCAGAGACACTGCTGCTGCTGCTAAGTCACTTCAGTCGTGTCCGACTCTGTGTGACCCCGTAGACGGCAGCCCACCAGGCTCCCCATCCCTGGGATTCTCCAGGCAAGAACACTGGAGTGGGTTGCCATTTCCTTCTCCAATGCATGAAAGAGAAAAGTGAAAGTGAAGTCGCTCAGTCTGTCCGACTGTTAGCGACCCCATGGACTGCAGCCCACCAGGCTACTCCGTCCATTGGATTTTCCAGGCAAGAGTACTGGGGTGGGGTGCCATTGCCTTCCCTGGCAGAGACACTTGCCTGGTATAATTAATAATAAATTTAGAAGGCCCTGATTCCAGTCATGATCTTGTCAGTTATTGGTTTAATAATGTTGAGCAGGTCATTACACTTTTCTGAGCCTTGTCTGTGAAAAAAAAGTTTAACACTGCTACTGCTCAGAATTACTGTAAATAATAGCAGACTTTAAAGCATCATGCAGTTTCAATATATTAAAACTACACAGCCATTTCTGTTATCTTCAAATATCATATAGATGTAAGATGGCAGTGTGATTGATTAGTTTTGTGTTCTTGAAGAATTCAGGCACCATGCAGATATTCAGTGTCTGCTGTGTGCTAGGTACTATTCTAGGTGTTTGAGGGTACAACAGTAAACAGAAATTGTTCTGTCCTTGTGGGTTATAAATCGATGTGATGTAGTATCAGTCACAAGTGCTGTGAAGAAAGGGAGGGGATAGGTAGGGATTGTGGGGGTGGTAGATGAGGAAGAAACTGGGAAACTGCCTCTGGAAATGATGTTTGAACCGAGACCTTGTGGATTTGGGAAGTGGAAGAGCTTTCAAAGAGATGGAACATACAGTGTAAAGACCTCAGGTAAGAAAGAGTTTGCTGTATTTGAAAAGCAGAATAAAGGCCAGCAAGCATAGATTAAATCAAGTGATGTAGGAAGGTAGGGGACAGATTTATAGGGCCTAGTGGACCAAGAAGAAGAGTTTGGATTTTATTCTGAGATTAAAAAGCTATTGGAGGATTTTGAGCAATGGAGTGAAATAACCTAAGTCCATTTAAAAGTGATAAATCTCCCTTTCCCCTTTCTCCTCAGCAATTTTTTGTCCTAAAGCCATTAGGTAATGCATGGCAACATAGGTACTCACAATGTGAGGAGGGGATATGGGAGGCTGTTGTGGCTCCTGAGCAGCTTGTGTGTGCTAAGTTTCTTCATTTGTGTCTGACTCTGCAACCCCATGGACTGTAGCCCGCCAGGCTCGTCTGTCCCTAGGATTCTCCAAGCAAGAATACTGGAGTGGAATGCCATTTCTTTCTCCAGGGGATCTTTCTAACGTAGGGTTTGAACCTGTGTCTCTTACTTCTCTTGCATTGGCAGGCAGATTCTTTACCACTAGCGCCACCTGGGAAGCCTGAGCAGCTTATCTGGTCCCAACTGGGATGAGGAGAGGGTGGCCTGGAAGAGTGTCCATGCTGGGAGGGCCTGACAGCTGTCACAAGAGTCAGAGGCCAAGCAGGGTGAAGACAGGATTTCTCCTATATGGTGGCCTGATATGGGATGCCACAGCTCAGTCAAGGTTAGGATAGGGTGTTAAGGGAGAGTGGACTGGATGGGGAGCCCAACCATTGCCTCCACCATGTATAAGGGATGGAGTTTAAGTCATAGATTGAGTCATAGCAGTCTAATTTTCTGATCTTGATGATTTCATTGTAGTTACATAGACTATCCTTGTTCTTAGCGTTTGAGTATGATGGAACATCAACATTGGCAACTACCTCTGAGGTGGTTTGCGGAAAACATTTCTTTGTACTGTACTTTAGTGCAATTTTGTTGTTTCAAAACTGAAAAAGAGAAAAAACCAAAACTCAGTAATGTCACTCTGGTCACTGTGTAGGATGTGGACTGTAGAGTGACAGGACTGAAAGTGTGAAAATCAGGGAGGGAAACTGCTACAGTCTAATCTGGGCAGATTGTGATAGTGGAGTGGGCAGGTGATTTCAGTGGAGGAGGTGAGAATGGTCAGATGGCAGACTTATTTTGAAGGTAGAGCTAACTGGATTTGCTGATGAAGTATGGGGTAAGAGTCAAGGATAGCGTCTTAGTTTTTTCTTGTGTGTGTGTTTGCTTAGTTTTCTTTAAGGTGTGAAGATCTAGAAAAAGATGATGCCATTAAATAATGCAAGAATTCATTTTTTTTAAAAATAGGGTTTATGAAAGCAACTGATTTCTAGTCGTAGCTTACCCACTAAGAATGGTGTGTGAACTTAACTTCTGTCTTGACATTTCTGGTTCTCTGTTAACTTCGTGTGGATAGCATAGTATAGAATGTTTACAGTGGGACCATTAGTCTACTTTAGCCATGGGAGGTCTTGATAATGGATTAATTGCTGACTTTTAAAGAGCTTGTTAAGCCTGCATGGGTCCAACTGTAAAGAGGGAGACCTGGGTTCAATCCCTGGGTTGGGAAGATCACCTGGAAAAGGAAATGGCCCACTCCAGTACTCTTGCCTGGAAAATCCCAAGGATGGAGGAGCCTGGTGGGCTACAGTCCATGGGGCTGCAAAGAGTCGGACATGACTTAGCGACTTCACTTTCATTTTCAAAGAGCTTATTAGTGATGAAGTGAAATACTTTGTATTTGAAACTATTTTGTTAAATATTTTTATCATCGACTTGGATAAAGACATAGATTACCTAATTGTTAAATTAGCACATGTAGGGATCTTGAGAGCTGCCCTTTGAGAGAAGTTGCAGTTAGGATTCATAAAAGTCTTGCTTGACAGAAACCACTTCTAAGTGATTGTTACTGAATACCATCAGTTAACCTCCAATGTACTTACTTAAGTGTACATGGTGGGCTTTACAATAGGAATAATAGGATTACTGGTATTAAGTGAAAATTAGTGGGAAACTCAAGGCATGATGCCTGATCAAGTGTGCTGAGTGTGTGCTTAGTCGTTCAGTCGTGTTCAACTCTTTGCAACCCCATGGACTGTAGCCCACCAGAGTCCTCTGTCCATGGGGTTCTCCAGGCGAGAATACTGGAGTGGGTTGCCGTGTCCTCCTCCAGGGATGCCTGATCAATGTACCCATTAAATGTCAGTAGCATTTCTCCCCAGTCAGAGTGTATCAGCTTTGCTTATTCCCACTGTACATTCATTTTTTTTTTCAGCTATGAATCATTTGGTCAGAGTGCTTTTAAGGAAAGGCATTTGAATATTTTCAAAAATCTGTTTCTATTTTGCAAATTTGAGTTGGCATTTTTGAAAAAAGCTTTTATAAAGGTAACATTTTCAGCCAGTTAGCTTGACTCCACTGTGGAAGGGTGTGAGTGAAGGGATATGTTCTCAAATTAGTACAATAGTATTAAAGATAAAAATAATATTCATATAATACTATGCATAATGTCGGAGCAGGCAATGGCACCCCACTCCAATACACTTGCCTGGAAAATCCCGTGGACGGAGGAGCCTGGTAGGCTGCAGTTCATGGGGTCACTAGGAGTCGGACACGACTGAGCGACTTCACTTTCACTTTTCACTTTCATGCATTGGAGAAGGAAATGGCAACCCATTCCAGTGTTCTTGCCTGGAGAATCCTAGGGACGGGGAGCCTGGTGGGCTACCATCTATGGGGTCGCACAGAGTCGGACACGACTGAAGTGACTTAGCAGCAGCAGCAGCATGCATAATGTATTTTTACCTCTTGGAAGTTAATGTATTATTTTTTCTTTGTTCTTCTTGAAATAGTCACTCTAAATGCAAGAAACACAGGTTCCCTCTGTTGTTAGTATGTAGCATTTCTATGCTTTAGTCCTAAGTTACTTAGTAACTAAATTTAAAGAAAGATTTTATTGTTCTTAACATTCTGTATAGTGCCAGCAGTATTTTATTTGCATTAATAAGGTCAGTTCTTGCAAAAAGTACTAACTTTATGCTGTGTCTCAAACATGAAATATGGGTGTTTCAGAGAAATTTTTGTCCAATTCTGCCTTGTGGTTTGAAGTTTGAAACTCAGGAGGAAGTCATTTGATGCCTGAATTTTCTGATGTTTTTGCTGATCCTTCACTTTTATTTGTTTTTGAATTTTATTGAAGAAGTTTTAGGCTTCCCAGGTGGCAAACAGTGGTAAAAAATCTGCCTGCTGAAGCAGGAGACGTGGGTTTGATACCTGGGTTGAGTAGATCCCCTGGAGGAGGAAATGGTAACCCACTCCTGTATTACTGCCAGAAAAATTCCATGAATAGAGGAACCTGGTGGGCTATAGTTCAGGGAGCAGAAAGAGTCAGACACGACTGAATGACTGCATGCACGCACAAGGAAATTTTGGTGTGTACTCTTTGGTGTTTTTCCCCTGGTGCAAAATTTCAATATTTGTATAAATGTACATTTTTACTATGTCTTTTCATAGTTCTTTTTGAGTGCCTCCCCCCACTCCCCGCTCCCCGCCACGCTTTTTATTTTTCCCTGGTGGCTCAGATGTTAAAGCGTCTGCCTGCAGTGTGGGAGACCAGGGTTCGATTCCTGGGTCAGGAAGATCCCCTGGAGAAGGAAATGGCAGGTCTACTCCAGCACTCTTGCCTGGAAAATACCATGGAGAGAGGAACCTGATAGGCTACAGTCCATGGGGTCGCAAAGAGTTGTATACGACTGAGCGACTTCACTTTACTTTTGACCACCCCGCCCCGCCCCCCCCCCCCCC
>SJYX01017566.1:0-59620 GCA_006410675.1 Oreotragus oreotragus | reverse complement strand
TCGAGTCAGTGATGCCATCCAGCCATGTCATCCTCAGTCATCCCCTTCTCCTCCTGCCCCCAATCCCTCCCAGCATCAGAGTCTTTTACAGTGAGTCAACTCTTCACATGAGGTGGCCAAAGTACCAGTAAAATCTTTTCTTGAATAGAAATTGTGTCTAGGAGTCTTAATTTTTTAAAATAAAAGGCAGATGATTGAAATGAGAGCTGTGGGTCTGAAATTCTGCTGCTTGTTTGGCAGGTTCTGTTTGTTGCTGCTGGGAGCCATTGGTTAATAAACATTAACAGGGACTGAGTGTTTATTCTGGTCCAGGTACTGAAACACTTTACATGCATGATTTCACAGTTGGAAAGCTGCTCATCTAGTTCAGCTTCCGAATTTTATCTCTGAAGCAGCACGCCCAGAGAGCTACTATGAGTTGCCCAGGGTCTGAAACTCTTTAGTTCCTCTGGGGTCTGAAACTAGTTTATAGTTATTATTAAAATCCTTCTAGTCATTTGATCTAACAATACGTCTGTGTAGTGTGTTATTTTTCCAAATGTGAAACTAATAAGTGTTCATTGCAAAAAAGCAAAAACAAACTTGCGAGAGTATAAAAGGGAAAAAAAAATAGGTAACCTCAGTATTTAAGATTAACCATATTTTGGGGTTGATTTGTCTAGTCTCCTTTATAAATTGTTTATTTGAAAATTAATATACCTATCATACCATCTTGTTAGGAGTCTTTTATGGTTAACAATATATTCTAAGCATATTCTCTTTTTTTCAAAATGTTCTTTGTGAGAATGATTACTTAGTGAAGCTTTACTAAAGTTGAGCAGTTTATTTAATGTCCCAATATTGAACTTTTTTGATCTCTCCATTTTTGCTATTATATTCAATGCTTTAATAAGCCACATATCATTTCTGGAGTACTAACTTCTAGATTTCAAATTACTGGATCATTTAAAATATATATTTTGACATTTATTTTCATATTGATCTTTGGAAAGTGTTGCTAGTTTATACTTTCACAAGTCAAAAAACATTTTAACTCTTATGTTGGAGGGTAGTTTATTGACAGTATTGTGTAAGTTTCAGTTGTGCAGTAGTGATTCAGTCATACATACACATGTATCTATTCTTTTTCAAATTCTTTTCCCGTTTAGGATGTTGCATGATATTGAGCAGCGTTCCCTGTGCTGTACAGCAGGTCTTCCTTGGTTATCCATTGTAAATAACAGTGTGGCACATCAGTCTCAAACTGCCCAACGTTTCTCCTCCACATTCCTCCCCCTGCTGAACCATAAAGTCAGGCTCTTAAGTCTGTAAATCTGCTTCTGTTTTGTAGATAAGTTCATTGGTATCTCTTTTCATTTTTTTAGATTCTGCATATAAGCGATATCATATGTTTCTCTTTGTCTGACTTCACTCAGCGTGACAGTCTCTAGGTCCATCCGTGTTGTTGCAAATGGCATTATTTCATTCTTTTTTATGATTAAGAGTCCACTGTATATATGGACCACATCTTTATCCATTCTTCTGTTGATGGGCTCACAAGTCATTATTAAACTCCCATGAGTTCTGGACAGTGTCATTAAAACAAATAAGTCATTATTTAAATCTGCATTTGTTTGATTGTAGATGAGGCCAAACTTCCTTCTTTATTAGCTATTTCTGTTTTTTTCATTTGTAAATTCCCAGTATTTTTACTTTGCTTATCTTTCTATTTGGATTTTTTTTCCTCTATTAAAATAAAAGAGTTCAAGAAACACATATTCTTTTGACTCACTACTCTGCACCTCCCCACCCCCACAATATTTTAATTTTTCAGTGTGTATGATGTCTGATTATCCCTTCTTTTATGATGTTGTCAGCCACTGATGACCATTGACACATCCATTAATTCATTAGGTGTTCTGAAATGCTGATATTGTAGTTTTGTCATTTTTTCTTTTATTTATGTCCTGGAATATTTTGTAAAGAAAAGTGTCCTCATTTCAACTGTTTGGATACATCATGTACAGTTTGTATAGGCAAGTAAATATACATGCTTGATTCTTTACTATTACTTAGCATTTTTGAAATAGTTGATTTTACTAGTTTCTTCCAAAAGGACTAAAAGGATTAAATCAGTAGGTTTAAATATGTTTGTGTATTATTATATTTATTAATGCGTAAACTCTTCCATCTGTGGCCAGCAGTAGCTCCTTGAACACAGCTAATAAGAGACAGGGCTCTGCTTTCCACTTGCTCTGACCTCTGCTCTTGCTTTTCACAGGCCACATACAGTCTGTAGATTTGAGCTGGATGTTCTGAGACGCCTAGAAGAGAGGGGAGGCTCACTGAAGGTTCCTGGGGAGTTGAATTAACTAACTTGTTGCTGATCAGCACAACAGATACATGCCAGGGATATAGTAGCGACCATGAATAATTAATTTCAGATTAGTGCTCTGGGGAATATGAAATAGGGTGACATGTTAGAGAATTTACTGGTTTGGGCATCAGTGAACAGAATAGTTTTTAGCTGTTGTGCACCTGGAGTCTGTAAGATAGAATCTTGCCTTTTATGACCCCAAAACAAACCGTGGAGTCATTGATTGGGGCTGTGTCGTATGATTTTGAGTAGAGAAGGAACCGTCTCCTGAAAGAGCAGTTGAAAATTGAGCTTAGAAATGTGTGTTTAAAGCTTTAAGGTGGATTTAAATTTATTAAGATTTGGGAGACTATGTACTTCTATTAATAATTCCTCAATAATTCCTCTAATTACATGTGGTAAAAGTAATTCTGTAGTTAAAATGGCAACCTGTCCTCCAGTGATACCTCAGGAGAGAAATCTCTTGACTGTAAAGTAAAAGCCTCCATATTTACAGTCTAAGTTTTGTAGTCTTTGAAGAACTAACTTTTTGACTTTCTTTTCTGAGGTAATGGCTGTTAGAATTTACTGGAAGCAAGGAGAGGGGCATGGTACTATCTTCTTTTGGGAAAGCACTTCAGTTACAAATTTGAACATGTTACTGTTTTGGTGGAAGCAATGTTCATTGAGGTTTTAAAAATCCGTACCGTGATTCACTGTATGAAGCCTGGATATGTGCTACTTCTAACAAGGATTTCACTCGTCAGGGTAGGGGGACTTGGCAAGATCATCATCAGTATCATGGATATACCTGAATGAGTAGACAAGGGCTCAATACATATTTTAAGGAAGCTACTTTAACCTTGCTAAAGTAGATGATGAAATTCACCCCTGTTCACTGTCTTTTTTTTTTTTTTAAGATTATTTATTTATTTGGCTGCGGGGAGTCTTCGTTGCATCATGTGGGCTCTAGTTCCCTGACCAGGGATCGAACCCTGGCCCCCTGCATTGGGAGCTCAGAGGCTTAGCCACCAGGGAAGTCCCTCACTGTCTTTTTTTGTTCATACTTTGCCCATTTAAAAGAAAACCAAAATTCTTGAACTTTCATTCCTGCCTATCCCATGGGTATTACTCTCCTTCTCTTAAATTGTCTTGGGAAGAATAATCCGATGGATGCTTTTTACACTATTAATGTTTTGGTTCTTATATTGGGGGTCCAGTCTTTGCCTTAAGATTGTGATGTTTAACTTGCACACATATATGTATTCTTTTGTATATTGCATATGTTGCATAGTTTTTAAAGTATAAGCTCTTTATTTACAGTCTCTGTATTTTTTTTTTTTTTAATGTTTATTTATTTGGCTGCACTGAGGTCATAGTTGCAGCATGTGGGATCTAGTTCCCTGACCAGGGATTGAACCTAGGTTCCCTGCACTGGCAGCCTGGAGTCTTGACCACTGGACTACCAAGGAAGTCCCAACAGTCTCCATATTCATTCATCTGCTTCTCCCTTCCATTCTAGTTGTTTTCTATTTATTCGCAGTATGTGGACCTACTCATGTGGATGACGCACACAGTATTATGTAATGGCGAGGTTAGCAGAGTCAGAAGGCCTTCCATCTGGAAGTTGAAGGTGGTGATGCTCTCTCTTTTGCCTGGAGTCATTGTGAAGTGCACATGAAAAGTTTTGCATACTGTAAAGGGCCATACAGATATAAGGACTTTGATATTCCTATTGGTATAGCTGCAACAAGGCTTTGACTTGGCTAGAGAAACACAAGTAGTAGTCTTACTTGGTTGGAACATGAGAATGTTTGATTGTTTCAGCGATTGGAAGCTCTCTGAAATAGACTGTGTACTCCTCCATCACTTGAGATTTTTCTTCCTGCCTCCTGCTTATCTTGTCTTGAGCTGTCACTGTGATTAGGTCCGTGTGTCATGCGCGTGCACACACACCCCTGTGTACGACCAGGAGAACTTACTTCTTTGAGGGATGCCTTTTCCTAGACCTCCCCCTCCCTTTTTTTCTGTTTCTGTTGCTTCTTTCTGAGCTGCCTGACACCTGGTAGCTGGCCTTTTGTATTCCTTGGTCATTTAGAGATTTAGAGTGCTCTTGCTTTGCCTTGGCTGGGTGAACAGGGTGTCTCCTAATGTTTGGACTTTCCATTCTGTTCTTGTGGTAACTTGGAACAGTTTCTTCATGTCTCTCCCTTGTCTTTCTCTTGCTACCTCCCTTGCTTTTTCTTTCTTTAACCCTTTCTCCTAATATCACAGCTCATTAAACTTGACAGTAACTAGAACAGCTCCTGAGCACAAGCACCAGTGGAAATAAAAAGGCTGAGATTGTGTCTGGGGTGTGCAGTAGTTAGGGCCCTGGCTCTAACACAGGGACAACAAGCTAGAATAAAAAAGGAAAATTGATAAGAAGGCAGAAGAGCTTAACGGAGATGAGGAACAGCAGTATGGTAAGTCTGTGGCATTGGACAAGATAAGACAGAGCAGCCGGTCGGTCAGTGAGGGTGGGTGCTAGGCTGTGGACACACGCTGTGGGGGCCTGGTAGCGCCGGGGGGCACCAGGGCGCACATGCCGCAGAGCTGCGCCCACACCGCCTGCACTCCGCTGTCCCCTCGAGTGGAAGGGAACGAGAATGTGTTAACCTAAAACTGGTAACTCGCAAAGGTGTAAATGGGGGAAGTCTCATATGACTCGTGTTTTGCTTTCGTTGTTTTATATGGCACTGTAGGTTCAAAAGAATAGCTTATTTTAAACAAAACATCCTTATTGAAGTATAATTCACACACTGTAAAATTAATCCATTATAAGTGTGTAATTTAGTGGATCTTAGTAGCTCATCTAGTGCCACCATCACTATGGTCTAATTCCAGAACATTCTCATCACCCCATAAAGAAATCCATACCCGTTAGCAGTTGCCCCTCTCAGCTTCTGGCAACTGCCAGTCTACTTTCTGTCTCTATGGATTTGCCTATTTTGGACAGCCCATTCAATATGTGACCCTTGTGTCTGGCTTCTTTCACTTAGGGTAGTGTTTTTAAGGTTTGCCCACTTTGTAGCATGTATCAGTACTTTATTCCTTTAAAAACTGAAAAAAACATTGCAAAAATACACATAAGATTTTCCATCTTAACCATTTTAAAGTGTGCAGTTAAGTACGTTCACTTTGGTGTATAACCAGTCTAGAATTCTTTTCATCTTATAAAACTGAAACTCTGCACCTGTTAAACAACAATTCCCTATTCCCTCTCCCCAGACTCTGGCAACCACTATTCTACTTTTTGTTTCTATGAATTTGATTGCTCCAGTTATCTGATATAGGGTAGAATCATACAGTATTTGACTATTTGTGACTGGCCTATTTCACTTAGCATAATGTCCTCAAGGTTCCATGTGGTAGCTTGTGTCAGGCTTCATTCTTTCTTATGACTGAACAATATTCCATGGTATATGTACACACCACACTTTGTTGATGCAGACTTGGGTTTGTCTGTTGCAAATAGTGCTGCTGTAAACATTTATGTACAAGGATTTGTTTGAGTAGCTGTTTTCAGGTCTTTGGGGGTATACACCTAGGAAAGGAATTTCTGGGTCATGGGATAATTCTGTGTTTAACTTTTTGAGGAACTGCCACACTGTTTTTTCATAGTAATTAAACCATTTTACATTCCCACCAGCAATGTAGAAGAGTTCCAATTTCTCCACATCTTTTATAACACTTATTTTCCCTATTTTTGATAGCTTAATAGGTGTGAAGGAATGTCTTGTAGTTTTTATTTGCATTCTTCTAATGACTAGTGATGTTAATCATCTTTGCATATGCTCATTGGCCATTTTTAGATCTGTTTTGCAGAAATGTCTGTTGCTCGTGTTTTAATTGGGTTATCTTTGTGCTGAGTTGTAGGAGTTGTTCTGGGTGGTAGACCCTTATCAGATAGATGATTTGCAAATCTTTCTTCCCATTTTATAGGTTGTCTTTTCACCTTCTTGATAATAATTCTTTGCACAAAATAGCTCTTCACTTCTAGAAGATGTTTTTTTGTCAACTAAGACAGTTAGGGAGGGTTATACTGTGTACACAGCCAAACCTTTCCTAGTTTGTGGTTTCTCTGGTGGAAAAGAATAAAAAGTGTTTCTCTTTGTATTCTGTGCTGTGTGAAAAGGATGAAGCAGTTGACATAAATATTGTGTGTTTGTGGAAAGGTGGGTTTGGCTTTTTAAACTGACACATAACTTAGTTTTTTTATGCTCCATTTCATTCCACAAAAGGCTTGAGAAAGCTTATAATGGATAAGACAAAATGGAGAAGTCTAAGTAGATAAAAATTAGAATCAAAGGAAAAGTAAGTAGATTAAAGACTTTACAGAAGAATGTCATTGGATATTTCTAGATGGAAAGAAAATGCATAGCAGTTGGTGTAGGATTATGGTGATACGAAGTTTTTTTCACTGTATGTGATGGTTTTTATTTTTTCCCAACTTAGTATACATTAAAAGGGATAACGTTTTACTACATTATTATTAAAACTCTGAACACATTTTTCAGACTTGCTGCCTTCTTTGCGCTGATACAGGATCCATCTTCATGGTTTTATCTGCTTCCTGCATTTGTGTTCAGTTCATCCCACTTCCCTGAACTTCAGTTGGCTTAACTGCTCAGGAACCATCACCACCACCACCTCAGCCCTCTCCCAAAATCCTGTCTGAGTCATGGACAGCAGGTCTCATGGACCCAGCAGGTCTGAGATGTTCCAGTTTTATTTTCCTAGCCTCACACTTTACATTTCTTTACATCCGAAGTGTCAAGCTGCAGCCTGGCCTCTCTGCCTTTTTCCTGTTCAGCTCAGTCCTTCTAGCCAAATAGCCCCAGGAAGAAGACTTCCCTGACCTCTTGGACTATTTCTCTTGCAGACTCAGGAGTCTTTTCTCACTGCTTCATGCCCTCTACCTGCTCTGTTATTGCACCGACCACAGTGTCCATGGCGTTATGTCTGTATGCTTTTCTCCTCTACTGAATGAGGACATAGAGTGAGACTCAGTGGTTGTCCCCGTGCCTAGCAGAGTATGTGGTACAAGGTTGGCACCACGGAACCATGCCTGTCCATTAAATGAATAAATAAGACCTACACTATCATGTGGAGAAGGAAATGGCAACCCACTCCAGTGTTCTTGCCCAGAGAATCCTGTGGACGGAGGAGCCTGGTGGGCTGCTGTCCATGGGGTCGCACAGAGTCGGACACGACTGAAGCGACTTAGCACGCGTGCATGCTTTGGAGAAGGAAATGGCAACCCACTCCAGTATTCTTGCCTGGAGAATCCCAGGGACAGAGAGGCCTGGTGGGCTGCTGTCTGTGGGGTCGCAGAGTTGGACACGGCTGCAGCGACTCAGCAGCAGTAGCAGCAACACTATCATGAGGTGAAAAATGGTGCTTGTGGGTTGGATCACACCTGTGGGTGTGTTCCCATGCCTAGCAATGCTTGGAAGCTTGAGATATTTCACATAAAAATTCCTTATTTCTGTATTCTGAAAAAATGAGACTTTCTGGCCTGCGTCTGCATTCTTTTTTTTTTTTTTGCATTCTTTTAGGCTGTGCCCTAGACCTAGGTTGTGGTTTGTGCCTCTTTTAGATGGTCTGCCATAGTCCCACCCTGCTCATCTTACAAGAGGCCTGGCTGTCCCCTTAAGACATTTGGGCTTAGAGCTCTGATCTAGTGGATGGATGGATGCTATAGAACCAGATCTCTCTACATCTGTCTCTGGTTGGCCTATTGGTAGAAGGTGGACAGCAGTTATTTTGAAGTTTTGGTCTTTGGCATGTTTTTTCAGTTTTATACTTCTTTGAGTTGGTTAAGGATACTGCCTAAAACTTTGATACATACATATAAAACTAAACCAAAGTGCTGATGAATTGAATTTCCAAGGACATTAGCAGAATAACTGTGCTAATGACATAAGCTTGAATAAAATGAAGTATTTTGCTACTGGGAAAGTTTATCATTCTGAAGTTCCTAAATTCCTCTAAAACTTTTGATATGTAATCTGTACGCTGCTCTATGGCTTTTTGGTTAAACTTTTCTTACGTTCAGAAAATATTTATGGACTTGCCTGGAAATGTCTTTAAGTTATGAAATTAGAGATGGAATTTTGTTATTTATGTTTGGAATTTTAAGACACTAAGTAAATTGTTTTCTCAGTGTGACTATGCAAAATTTATGTGCAACTTTTGGGGAGACACGTCAAGAATTCTCATTTTTTAATGCATATTTTTATAGAGCTGTTAAGAAATGCTTTTTTATCTTCTAATATCTATTTATTTGGCTGCATTGTGTCTTAATTGTGGCACACGGAACCGTCTTTGCATCACGTGGGACCGTTCTGTGCGGCAGGCGTACCCTCTAGCTGTGGTTTGTAGACTTGGCAGTAGTGGTGGGCGGGCTCCGGAGCACATGAGCTTCAGCGTTAGTGGTTGTGACTTGCCGGTTTAGTTGCTTTGTGGCATGTGAGATCTTAGTTCCCTGACCAGGTATCATACCCGTGTGACCTGCCTTGCAAGGCAGATTCTTTACCACTGAACCACCAGGGAAATCTCCTCTCCTTACATTTTTATAGGAGACTGATCACAAGCAAAGTAATGTGGCCTGAGGAAACAGGGCAGTGCTGAAGAGCTTTAAGCAGGGCTGTAGTGGGATCTGTTTGCTGTTTTTGAAACTTGACTGCAGCAATGATGGGTGGAAGGTTCAAGAAGTGTGAGGCATCAGGGGCAGGGTTTCTGGTAGGGGAAGAAATGGTGAGGGCTCCAGCTAGAGGGAGGGAGATTCCTCCTGTTTATTTCTGATGAAGTTTTAAGTAGTTAAGTTAATTTTGCAACTCTTTTTCAGATAAGATGAATGAGTACTGGAAGTAGGTGCCCAACAATATCCCTTTAATAGCTCCCATGCAGATTGACTAAAAGAAAGGGTGAGATCATCTCATAACTCTCTTGAGGAAAAGATTCTTTTAGTTGAATAAGCAGACACTCATGATTATCCTTTCTTTTCTGCCCTCTGATACATTCAAGGTATACACGCCAAGTGCTTCACTTCAACTCCACTCCAACTCCAGATGGGGTTCTGGTAATAGGAAGTGGTTACTGGTACCAGGCACCAAGCTGCAACCAGCCTAATAGTTTTAAGAGAAGAGATGCTGTGTGGATTTCAGTCATGCAATTGGCTGTTTCCCCTCTCTTTGCTGCTGTTCCCTCAGCTGTACCTGGGGATCCTAAAAATATCTACCTCAAAGCATACTTGCAAAGACTAAATAAATTACTACTATTATTAAGTGTTTACAATAGTGTTGTAAGTAGAAATATTATCATAGGAATTATGTTAAAAACAAAAAAACTGTTGGGTTGCATTACAGCCTTTTAGTTGGTCATCGGAATGAAGATTAACGTCCATACAGTTATAGGTTTGTACGTGTCTACCATCTATTAAGGTAACCACCTCCTTCACCTGTTGATTGCTCTTGAAATTATAGTAATACAGCACTTTCCATATAAACAAGATGAACATTTTACATGTGAAAGCAAGCCAGCATGCCCTAGAATGGGTTTTCGAGAGCCCTGCCACAGCATAGCCCTGTGAGTGATTCTGAGGGGGAGTGAAAGGAGTACTCAGGTGCCATCTCAGTCTGTTTCACAGTTAGTTGTTGCTGAAAGGCCAGAGCTTGTTTCCTGCATATTTTTATATTACCCTTGATGCAGAATTTTTTTTTTTTTTATGAAAACAGTATATAAAGTATTATGACCTCCAGGCGGAGCAAGAAAATCTCTAACCCCTAACTTGTAACTGTGGGACATATTCAGGTGATAAGCCCACGACTCTTAACAGTGAAGCTGTTGACTGATATGTATTAAGGCCTTCTATTTGCCAAATGCTTTCGCATGCATTATTTTGTGTCATGCTCACTACAATTTTTAGATAGGTATTCTTATTATATTCTGTTTTTGTAGATGATGATTAGGGATAGTAAGTAAGTTGAATTTTAGGAGCTGTCATTCAAGTCCAGGCCGTTGGCCCATATTCTTAATCATCACTCTATATACCCTTCATTGTTAAAATATTATCACAACTGTAAAAAATAAAGCATTCTGATTATATTTATAGTCAAATACAGAATATTTAGAAATGTAGAAAAAAGGAAAAACCTCATAGACTTACCACTTAAACAATGACTTTGAATATAAATTTGATAGCTTTCAGTGAATGATGTCTGATTTGTGATCTCCAAAGAAGATTTAGCTTCAGGACCAGGGACCAGGCCTGATCACTCAAGAGCTTTGTTGTAGCAGAGTTTTATTAAAGTGAAAGAGGACATTGGAAAGCTTCTGACATAGACATCAGAAGGGGGACAGAGAGTTCTCCCCTTGCTAGTCTTAGCAAGGGAATTAGATACTTTTTAAATTGGTTATTACAATAAGTCAAAAGAAGGTCTCAAGGTCTTGCTAGACTCACTCCGACAATTTACATTTTAAGATGTCAGGATTAGAACTAACAATAGAAAGATCTTACCAGACACACTCCCATAATAGACATTTTAAGATAACAGGATTCAGTTCAGTTCAGTCGCCTCCGACTCTTTGCGACCCCATAAATCACAGCACACCAGGCCTCCCTGTCCATCACCAACTCCCGGAGTTCACTCAAACTCATGTCCATCTAGTCCGTGATGCCATCCAGCCATCTCATCCTGTGTCGTCCCCTTCTCTTCCTGCCTCCAATCCCTCCCAGCATTAGGGTTTTTTCCAATGAGTCAACTCTTCGCATGAGGTGGCCAAAGTATTGGAGTTTCAGCTTCAGCATCAGTCCTTCCAATGAACACCCAGGACTGATCTCCTTCAGAATGGACTGGTTGGATCTCCTTGCAGTCCAGGGGACTCTGAAGAGTCTTCTCCCAACACCACAGTTCAAAAGCCTCAATTCTTTGGCTCTTAGCTTTCTTTATAGTCCAACTCTCACATCCATACATGACCACTGGAAAAACCATAGCCTTGACTAGATGGACCTTTGTTGGCAAAGTAATGTGTCTGGTTTTGAATATGCTATCTAGGTTGGTCATAACTTTCCTTCCAAGTACTGTCTTTTAATACCATGGCTGGCTGCAATCACCATCTGCAGTGATTTTGGAGCTCCCCCAAAATAAAGTCTGACACTGTTTCCACTGTTTCCCCATCTATTTCCCACGAAGTGACGGAACCAGACACCATGATCTTAGTTTTTTGAATGTTGAGCTTTAAGGCAACTTTTTCACTCTCCTCTTTCATCAAGAAGCTTTTTAGTTCCTCTTCCCTTTCTGCCATAAGGGTGGTGTCATCTGCATATCTGAGGTTATTGATATTTCATCTGGCCATCTTGATTCCAGCTTGTGCTTCCTCCAGCCCAGCATTTCTCATGATATACTCCACATATAAGTTCAATAAGCAGGGTGGCAATATACAGCCTTGATGTACTCCTTTTCCTATATGGAACCAGTCTGTTGTTCCATGTCCAGTTCTAACTGTTGCTTCCTGACCTGCATATAGGTTTCTCAAGAGACAAGTCAGATGTTCTGGTATTCCCATTCANTCATGCATTGGAGAAGGAAATGGCAACCCACTCCAGTGTTCTTGCCTGGAGAATCCCAGGGATGGGGGAGCCTGGTGGGCTGCCATCTATGGGGTCGCAGAGTCAGACACAACCTGTCTCTTATACACATCTAGATGTGTATAAGAGACAGGGCTTTGGCATAGTCAATAAAGCAGAAATAGATGTTTTTCTGGAACTCTCTTGCTTTTTCCATGATCCAGCAGATGTTGGCAATTTGATCTCTGGTTCCTCTGCCTTTTCTAAAACCAGCTTGAACATCAGGAAGTTCACGGTTCACGTATTGCTGAAGCCTGGCTTGGAGAATTCTGAGCATTACTTTACTAGGATGTGAAATGAGTGCAACTGTGCAGTAGTTTGAACATTCTTTGGCATTGCCTTTCTTTGGGAGTGGAATGAAAACTGACCTTTTCCAGTCCTGTGGCCACTGCTGAGTTTTCCAAATTTGCTGGCATATTGAGTGTAGCACTTTCACAGCATCATCTTTCAGGATTTGAAATAGCTTCACTGGAATTCCATCACCTCCACTAGCTTTGTTCGTAGTGATGCTTTCTAAGGCCCACTTGACTTCACATTCCAAGATGTCTGGCTCTAGATGAGTGATCACACCATCGTGAGTACCTGGGTCGTGAAGATCTTTCTTGTATAGTTCTTCTGTGTATTCTTGCCACCTCTTCTTAATATCTTCTGCTTCTGTTAGGTACATACCATTTCTGTCCTTTATCAAATCCATCTTTGCATGAGATGTTCCCTTGGATACTCTAATTTTCTTGAAGAGCTTCTTCTCTCGTCTTTCCTATTCTGTTGTTTTCCTCTATTTCTTTGCATTGATCGCTGAGGAAGGCTTTCTTTTCTCTCCTTGCTATTCTTTGGAACCTTGGACGCAGATGCTTTTATTGTTACTTTTCTCCTTTGATTTTCACTTCTCTTCTTTTCACAGCTATTTGTAAGGCCTCCTTTGGCAGCCATTTTGCTTTTTTGCATTTCTTTTCCATGGGGATAGTCTTGATCCCTGTCCCCTGTACAATGTCATGAACCTCCATCCATATTCATCAGGCACTCTATCTATCAGATCTAGTCCCTTAAATCTATTTCTCACTTCCACTGTATAATCATAAGGGATTTGATTTAGGTCATACCTGAATGGTCTAGTGGTTTTCCCTACTTTGTTCAATTTAAGTCTGAATTTGGCAATAAGGAGTTTGTGATCTGAGCCAGTCAGCTCCTGGTCTTGTTTTTGCTGACTGTATAGAACTTCTCCATCTTTGGCTGCAAAGAATATAATCGGTCTGCTGTCGGTGTTGACCATCCAGTGATGTCCATGTGTAGAGTCTTCTCTTGTATTGTTGGAAGAGGGTGTTTGCTATGACCAATGCGTTCTCTCGGCAAAACTCTATTAGCCTTTGCCCTGTTTCATTCCGTATTCCAAGGCCAAATTTGGCCATTACTCCAGGTGTTTCTTGACTTCCTACTTTTGCATTCCAGTCCCCTATAATGAAAAGGACATCTTTTTTGGGTGTTAGTTCTAAAAGGTCTTGTAGGTCTTCATAGAACTGTTCAACTTCAGCTTCTTCAGCATTCCTTGTTGGGGAATAGGCTTGGATTACCGTGATATTGAATGGTTTGCCTTGAAAACGAACAGAGATCATTCTGTCGTTTATGAGACTGCATCCAAGTACTGCATGTTGGACTCTTTTGTTGACCATGAGGGCTACTCCATTTCTTCTAAGGGATTCCTGCCCGCAGTAGTAGTTATAATGGTCATATGAGTTAAATTCACCCATTCCAGTCCATTTTAGTTTGCTGATTCCTAGAATGTCGACGTTCACTCTTGCCATCTCCTGTTTGACCACTTCCAATTTGCCTTGATTCATGGACCTAACATTCCTGGTTCTTATGCAGTATTGCTCTTTACAGGATCGGACCTTTGCATTCCAGTCCCCTATAATGAAAAGGACATCTTTTTTGGGTGTTAGTTCTAAAAGGTCTTGTAGGTCTTCATAGAACTGTTCAACTTCAGCTTCTTCAGCATTCCTTGTTGGGGAATAGGCTTGGATTACCGTGATATTGAATGGTTTGCCTTGAAAACGAACAGAGATCATTCTGTCGTTTATGAGACTGCATCCAAGTACTGCATGTTGGACTCTTTTGTTGACCATGAGGGCTACTCCATTTCTTCTAAGGGATTCCTGCCCGCAGTAGTAGTTATAATGGTCATATGAGTTAAATTCACCCATTCCAGTCCATTTTAGTTTGCTGATTCCTAGAATGTCGACGTTCACTCTTGCCATCTCCTGTTTGACCACTTCCAATTTGCCTTGATTCATGGACCTAACATTCCTGGTTCTTATGCAGTATTGCTCTTTACAGGATCGGACCTTGCTTTTATCACCAGTCACATCCACAACTGGGTATTGTTTTTGCTTTGGCTCCAACCCTTCATTCTTTCTGGAGTTGTTTCTCCACTGATTCCAGTAGCATATTGGGCACCTACCAACCTGGGGAGTTCCCCGTTCAGTATCCTATGATTTTTGCCTTTTCATACTGTTCATGGAGTTCTCAAGGCAAGAAAACTGAAGTGGTTTGCCATTTCCTTCTTCATTGGACCACATTCTGTCAGACCTGTCCACTATCACCCTCCCTTCTTGGGTGGTCTCACACAGCATGGCTTAGTTTCACTGAGTTAGACAAGGCTGTGGTCCGTGTGATCAGATTGGCTAGTTTTCTGTGATTATGGTTTCAGTGTGTCTGCCCTCTGATGCCCTCCTGCAACACCTACCATCTTACTTGGGTTTCTCTTACCTTAGTTGTGGGGTATCTCTTCACGGCTGCTCCAGCAAAGCACAGCCACTGCTCCTTACCTTGGACAAGGGGTAGCTCCTCTCAGCTGTCGGCCCTGACCTCGGACGTGGGGTGGCTCCTCTCGGCCGCTCCTGTTCCAATGCAGCCTGGTACTCTCAGTCGCCGCCCCTGACCTTGGGCGAGGGGTAGCTCCTCTTGGCCACGCTTCTGCGTGGTTCATCGCAACCGGCGTGCTTCTGCGCAGTCTGTTGTAGCCGGATTAGACGGTTTTCCAGAAGGAGAAACTGTCTTCAAGGAGGATACATTGATGTTATATAATCCTTACTAAGGAATGTAGAAAAAAAAGTTTGTCCTTTCCTTCTCCTTGAGAATTCCAGACCCCTATCTCCTCAAGAGCCCCATACCCCTCTCTCCTTGGGAGGAGAGAAGAAGTCCTCCTGGACTTCTTATCAACCTGCCTAGGAATTGACTCTCAAATTCATGTAGATTTCTGTGTGGCCTCATATTTACTGATATTTATTAAAAACTTCTGCAAGACACTGTGCTGTAGCATCGTACAGGTATGCCTTTGGTATTTATCCTCAAGGAGAGTCTTTTTACTAAAAGTACAATGTAAAAAGTGAGATTTCGAGGCTGCCAGTGGGGCGGCTGAGGGACAGGGTAGGGGCAAGAGTGGCCTCTTTGCCCCTAATGCCGCCTGGACACTGTGCTGGCTGCTGGCACCATTAAGATCTGGACTTTGGAGCACGTCTTTGACCACCCATGGGGAATCGTTACAACAGCTACAATGCAGAAATACCCAAACTCTATGAAGCTGAGTGTGATTTGAGTTGATGTACTGGACAGACACATAGATCCCTCTGAAATGTTGCATAGCCATGCCCTTCTCAGCACACAGTGGGGACTGCTTTCCATCGTGAAATTTATTACTGGTGCAGCAAGAACGAAACATATGCGCAAGAACATTCTATAGTGGATGCCATAGAGAAAACAGTGGAACTTAAATCTGCGAATATTTCATTTACAAATAAGGTTTCAGTAGATGAGAGATTTACATACAAACTATATCCTTAAGCCCCAGAAAAAGCTATTTTGACTCAAGAAGCCATAATTACTGTGAAAGGAGTCAGGCTCGGCAGTTACCTTGACGAGCTGATAGCAAGTACGATATCGTCCAACGCTAATAAAGGCCAAGAAGCAATGGGGTGTTTAATACATAAATTAAATGCTGAAATTGAGGAACTGACAACTTTGGCAAGAGGAAGCATACAGACAGGAATGGCAGTAGCAGCATTTGTGGAGAAATGATAATGAAAATTGATATATGACACCTAGTTTCCCAGGTTTCTACAAGCTGACAGTGTATTTATTTAAAATACAACTCTATTTTAGGTAGAATTTTTTTTTAAACAAGCTGAAGAAAAGCTATGTGACTTGATCAAATCAAAGATGTGCAGGGATCAGTTGAAATTAGTTTTTTCTGAAATGACTGATTTTTGAGGATTCCAGTATTTATGCCGAAATTTAACAATTTTTGAAAAGTACACTTGGAAATTGGTATTGGCAACTGAAACCTCCTTAAGGGAGAATTTTAAAGCTTTTCATGCACTGGAATTCTACCTCACTCTGGACCAATCCCAAAACCAAGCAGAGTCCTTTCTGCATATGCACAACTGCTGTGCTGTGGTAAACTTGAAGAGCTTACCTGAGAGAACTCACTTTTAAAGGAGAAATTGTATCATTTAAAAAATACATTAAAAAATAAAAATATATTAATTGTATACAATAATTTGTTCTGCTCTAAACCACCATTAAAAATCACAGTGTTTTAATTTTGTACTCAGATAACATTTTTGGAGTAAAAATAATCATGAAAGTAATTACTACAACAAAAGTGAAAAAAAAAAAAGTGAGATTTAAATACTTTGAAACAGCAGGAGAAAAATTAAAAAAAAACAAAAAAGAATATGCCTGTTGGCAAATGGATGGCACTGCCAGTGAATGCTGTAAGCGGGTAGGAAGCTTTTCTCATCTTTTGTTCTTATTGGTATTTGTAGGAGTCCCAGTCACCAGCTTCATAGACTTAAGTTCTAAAGTAAAGCACTTATTATACATTGGAAGCTGTTTGATTCTTTATGCTTGGTTTTCATTTATCATTTGTTTATCCTTTTTAAAAGATCATTAAAAAAATTTTTTAACAATAAGACCTTCTTGCATGAAGAAAAGCCTCTTTGTATTCACCATGGCAGATGTAATGACATTTGTATTTCTAAAATTTTCAGTTTTAAAATTAATTGCTTCGGTTGATTCCCCCTTTTCCCTACTGGGGAAATCATGCTTAAGTCTCCCTCCAAGATAGTTCATGATCTCTTTTACATTATATAGTCCAGCCCTTACACTAAAACCTCCTTTTGAGCTGAGACCTTTTTGTTTCCAGGCCATGTTCAGTTGCACCTGCCTGATATTCAGATCTCTTTTTCCAGTAAGCATAGAGGGAAAGGCTTTTGTTCCTTTTTTCAGAGCTAGAATGGTATGATGATTTGACACCTGACCATTAATTTACATTTTGCATTTCTATAATCACATAGTGTACCAGCATTTCTTTTTTCGGTATTGTAACTGTTGATACATCTCCCTCTTCTTAGTATTATTTTCTTTCAAATAAATGTTCCTGTGATAGTGTTTTAATTTTAATCCTGCGAAATTTCTGACTTTGTTCCTCATTTTCTTCTTAAAAGTTGTTTTCTACTTAAGTTAGAGATGTATACAACATTAAAAATGCATCACAGCTAGAGACATTTGTAAATGAATGTTTTGGTTAAATGCTTTTCCAGCTGAACGGTGGCATCTTGCCAGCCAGAGGGCGGCAGTTAGCCAGCAGTCTTTCTACATGACTGTCTCTTTTTTTTCTTTGTTCAGGCAGAGTAGTATCCTGCTTTTTTAAGGGTAGAAAACTTTTCCACTTTCCTCCATGAGATTTTAAATCAATGTTTTTTGCTTGGTTTAAAAGAGTTGACCAGATGATTGTGGTGTGGTCTCCTGAGGTTAAAATTTCTATCTAAACAGTTCGGTTGTAGCAGTATGTCATATGTAATAATAATAATTCATAGTTGTTATGAGTTTCATTAATGTTTTGAAACTTTGGTATTTTTGGTAAATATATTTGAAGACAGACTGAGAGTTCATAGATAGATGACCTTCTGTGGCCTGATGAAGTCCTTTAAAAGCCTAAAACACTGCCTCTTTTTCTCTCCCTGCAAGCTGAAATCTGACTGTACTGAATTGCAAACTAAAGAAAAGAAATCCGGCACAGTTCTCATCTTTGCCTCTGGCTCTTAAAACTAAGTAATGTATGGATCTTGGCGAGAAGTATTCTGGTTTTTGGGGGGCTTCTGTTTTGTTGGTTCTCTAAGCAAGTTAAATCAACAGAAGAATGGATTAATACAGCATAAGAGTGAGGAAGAGAGCATATTTTATCTGGAACAATCTTTTTGTTTTTAAATGTTATTTATCTAATATAAACTGTATATGAATTCCTTTTCATAATCTTTTATATACCACTGTAATAAAGTAACAGGCAACAGGATTTTTGATAAGTAAATATCCTGTATCTTCTCTTAAGCCTTTAGAATCCCAGAGAACAGAGAACTTTATTAAAATAGATACTTGATCCTAAAGCATTTTGAACAATAGTTATTTGTTGCCACAGTGTAGATGCTTCTAGGGTTTAGACTAGAGTGATAGTCTATATCTTTAGATCAGGAATCCATGTTGTAGTTTGATTTTACAATCTTAGTCTCGGAAGGCTTTTAGTTTTTCTTTTAAGCAAGGAGGTGTGTGTCTCTAGGTTGAGATCTGTAGGCCTCACATAGCAATTATTTATAGCTACTTGCGGCTAGGGCAGTCCTGAAGTGCCGAGAATGGGTTGCTGTGTGTATCACTGGTCTCTGGATTCCCAGAGTCACAATATTGAAAAGGTAGAGCAAATATTTTAGTTTTTCAGTTTGTCAATTTTCTTACCATTAGTCATATTAGGAATATTACGTAGTAGGAATGAAGGGTTAATACAAAAGTCTGTCTCAAGTCTTTGAGCAGGACATTTCTGTTTAATTTAGCATGCGTACATGCATATCCTGCCTTATTCCAAAAAAGAATTTAAGGTGGCACTTTCCTGTAGTTTTTATGATCTGAGTAAGTCTTACTTATAAATACGCTTGCCAGTCTCAAGTTGAAATGAATCTGGCTTCCAAATGGTGTGTACTTATTCCAACAATGCTTCCATTGTACTGCAAAGTCTTGTTACACCTTTAGGGTTTGAATATGTTCTCTTGTCATAAATCTTTATCCTTTGATGTTAGAATCGATTTTTGGCATTGGCTAAGAGTCATTGAGTGCCAAGCCTGGTGAATAACCTGGATAGGCAGTCTGGGTTGTTAAAGCTTTTTGGTTTATTGTTTTTGACTCATGAACTATGAGCCAGAACAGTTTCAGGATGATGAAATGAGTTTCTGAGCCACAGTTAACTCGTTGTTACATCCAGCAGCCTTGAACAATGGGTCCATTTGACTTTTGGTCTTTGTGGGATGTGTCTACATTAGCAGTACCATTGATATCAAATAAACAAGTTAACATTGTCCTCACTGTGATTTTGATATGAATGTTCTCTTGCATTGGAACTGTAGCAAAGTTTTCCATTGCAGATTTCGTGTTTTCAGATTATAGTGAAAACTTGTATCATTAGCTCTAGTTATTTTCTTAAAATGTCATTTGAAAAAGCTATTTGTGAAAGGTGCAGAATAGAGAACAACTTCTAACTTACAGTAGAAATGTTTGAAATATCTTCACCAACTTTCTGTATCTCTATTTGCCACTGTCCGCTCACCCCCACTTCCCGTCCCCAACGTTTCCTGTGTTCTGATTTTCCTGAATAACTACCTAATTGGACGAATCAAATTATTGCTTTGATAACATTTTATAGAAGATGAGACAGACTTATGGAAGATGTGACTGAGTAGTTTGTGGAATCAGAGATACTAATGAGTCAAAATTCAAATCTCAGTTTTCTGATTCTGAATACCTTCCTTAACAATAACTTGAAAATTATGAGTTTTCTCCTTGTATTTTCATGTATTTTACTTGTGGATTTAATGCCACACAAAGTTAAATGTTAAGCTTTTTCTTAATGAGGTAATTTTAAGTTTAATATTGACATGGAGCTAAACATGCATTAATCTCAACTTGATTGTGTTTTGGCCTTGAAAATAATTGTTGCATATGAAAAAGTTACATTCTTCTTATGCCTGTGCCTTTGTTGTTTGCCAGAGTTATATTTTATAATCATATTTGTGTTTGTATTGAAACATTTGTTTGCAGCGGTGTTAGTCATGATGATGCTATGCAGCTGTAAAAGTCACATTTAAAATTTTACTACATGAAATATTTATTATTCTACTATTTTGTCTTATAAATTTGTACATTTAAATTAGACTGAAGCATAAAGTTTACTTGTTAAATACTGTAATTCAAGTATGATGGTATCCTCTTGTGTTTGTGAATTGAAGAAGTGATCATTTTTATTTTGGAAATGTTTTAGAACTGTGTAAATATTTGTATGATAGTATTAAGTTTGGATTGTAGTAGCTTAGGTCACCTGCCACTGAATTCATTCCCTGGGGAATGTGATATGGACATTCACCTTGACACCTCTGTTGGTGTCAGCTTCGTTGCAAAGTGTGCATGTTTAAGACCAGTGGGTCCCCAAATAAAAATTAGAATGCTTGTGGGGAAGGAGGCTTCTTCAGTAGAAGTTTCCTATGACCTGCCACTGCCTGCTGATAAATAAGAGTTTAATAGCTGTGCTCCAAGTTCTTATGAGCAAGTATCATGTTAAACCCAGATGCTCACAAGCTCAGAGGGAATGTTTGTATGAAGGATTGTGTGTTGGATGTGCAGTCCAACCAGCCTGTAATAGTCTACATTTTATGACTGTATTAAACTGAACCATTTTGGTGACCTGCATTCCTGAAAAGCATTGTGTCAAAGTGGATTATGCTTCTTTCGGTATGAAGGGGCCATTTCATCTCTCTTGGCTCATGATACAATATAATTTCTAATTTTTAAAGTTCCTCTTTAAAGTAAAGTAACCACAGTGTACTGATTTTCCTTAACTAGAAATAGATAGGTTAGCTGTCGTATTCTTTTAGGTTCTGATTTTTTTAATGGTAGGCCTTAAAAAATGACAAGGGAAAGGATAATAGTAGAAAGAGAGCATTAAGTTTAGTTAAACAGAAAAAATTATAGAGCATCAGACACCAAATCTCATATTTTAAATTTCAGAGGACTGAGACCTAACAAATTTCAGCATCTTTCCCCCAAGCTAACAAGGGCTTGGGGCTCAACACAGGTTTCATGATTCCAAGTTCAGTCCTGAGATTATTACTGAGATCTTTTGAGTGAAGATGCTTGATACTTACTTAGGTTGTGAAAGGAGGAATAAGGACTAGAAGGGAGAGTGTCAGGTGCTGCAGGAGTTGGGAAGAATGACAACTCAAAGTTACCTGTTAATCTGGTATCATTATCAGCAGCTTTTATTGGGTGCCTCCTATGTCAGGAGTTCAGTTCTTAGGAACAGAGAGAGGAGGACCTTGCCATCAAGGGTTTGTGCCAAGGGGAAGGAGAAGGGAAGATGAACCTTTGCAAACATAAGAAATGATAGATATGGTCAGATGACCTCTCAGGTCTCCTTCATATGTGTGTGTGTGTGTGTGTGTGTGTGTGTTTTAATCTCCTCATATGGCTTGTGGGATTTTTAGTTTCCCAGCCAAGGATTGAACTCAGGCCACGACAGTGAAAGTGTCAATCCTACCACTGGACTGCCAGGGAATTCCCTTAAAGTCTATACTTCTTTTCTCCAGCTGCCAGTCTCTGGACTACTCTTCCAGAGTAGAAACTGTGGGGTGTGTTCTGATGTGTGGAGCATGTGGGATAGGATAGAAGAAAATGCTATGGTTTCAGTGAAGAAAGTGTTATTTATTCTGCAAATAATAAGTGTAATGGATATAGATGCAGTTTTATCCAGACAGCAGTTGACTTTACAAGATTTATTATTCTTCTCTATTCTTAATATCTGATAAGTTATTTTACCAGTATCTTTTCCAAAAAGGTTAATATGAAATTCTTAAAACAAGAGTTTTAGCCATCATGTTATTATATGGGATCATAATGTGTTATGTAGGAAATATGTATTTCTCACATGGAAACATGTATTATCATGTGTTATGTGGGACATATTTCATTCTAAAAGTTATGTAGATAAAATGCTGTTCAAAATGTTGAGATGGGATGAAACCTTTAGTTGAAGAGGGTTATGGGAAATTTAAACTTTACTTGGAAGAACTGTGCTCTTCCATCCAAACCCAGTAATAAGTCTTAAGAATGGGAAAGTCTGAGTCTGGGGACAGTGACAGTGGTAGCCCCACCTCCATCTGGCCCTCCAGAAGCGCGACATTGGAAGAAGGGCCTCCATTCCCAGGATCTGCAAAAGAAGTTGTGTCCTCAGGGCCACTGGTTCTGTTAGTGCAAGAAACAATCCTTTTAGAGACTTGGCATAGGCTCCTTAAGTTCCATGGGCACTGGGGGAGGAGTCCCCGAGGGCCGGAGTAAGGCCTGGGAAAGGAGAGCAGATTAGTGTTCTGGTGACGTGCCTTGCCTGATTCTAACTGGGCTGAACAGGGTCTGGGAAGGTTGCAGTTCTAATTTGAACAGGTGCTATTGCTGGTTCCTTGGTGGTAATGAAAGATCCCTGTGGGATGGAGGGCCAAGTGAAGGCCCCCTGAGGGAGGCAGGCTCTATTGGGTGCCTTTGTGTCTCCTCTCTTGCCTGTCTTGGGGAGAGTCAGTTGGAGGAGGGGCCAGGGCAACTTCTAGGCTGGGGGTTGTCAGCTTATTCTGAAGGCCTTTTTACTTAATTGTTCCACTTGCTTTCATCGGTGCAGAAATATTATACTGTAGTAGTGATTGAATCAATTTTTGTTGCTCTTTTGTTTAGTGAGATTTTTAGCTTTTTAGTTCCCTAAAACATCCTGCCCAAAATGCTAGCATGCAGTATCTGCCATGAATACAAAGTGGTTAAGAAGAATTCCTCCCCCTGCCCCATAGCTATTTCCTGAATAAGCCTTATTCTTTCAAATCTTTGTATATTGCTTGTGGTATTTCCTCTTCCTAGAATGTTATTCTCTGCCTGGTGAACTATCGCTTAGTATAAATAACATCCCTCCTAGCTGTTAGCTGCTCAGTCCCTTCTCTTGCCATTGTGCATGAACTTATTACTCTTTTTTTAGCCTGCCAACTATGTATTTTAGTGACTTGATTATGTTGTACTCTCTTGTTTACTGTTACATTTTTAGGCTAAACAGAGGTGTTTAAAAACCAGTTGTCAAAAAAATACTGTCTGTGATAAGTGCCAAAACGTCGGATCAAATAATAAAAAGAAAATAGTAATCAATACTTAGCTTCACAGTGTGTAAAAAAAAAAAAAAACTCAAACTGGATTATAGGCTTAAATGTAAAACTATAGCCCACTCCAGTATTCTTGCCTGGAGAATCCCATGGATGGAGGAGCCCGGTGGGCTACAGTCCACGGGGTTGCAAAGAGTCGGATACGACTGAGCGACTTCACTATTAGAAAAAACACTAGGTGAAAATCTTTGTGACTTGAATTAGGCAAACATTTCTTTGATAGGATATCAGAAACATGATCCATTAAAAAAAAAAAAGGTTGGACTTCTATAAAAGTCTGCTTTTTAAAGAGGCTCTTAAAGCTATCAGAAAGAGAAGCTACAAACTGACAGAAGTGAAGTGAAGTCGCTCAGTCGTGTCCGACTCTTTGCGACCCCATGGATTGTAGCAGAAAATATTTGCCAATCGCATATCTGACAAAGAACTGTTATCCAGAATATATAAAGAATTTTGCAGACTCATTTAAAGAATGAGCAAAAGAAAATGACCCCAATTAAAAAATGGACGAAAGATCTAACGTTTTTCTAAAGAAGATAATATAGATGAGCCCGTAAAAAGATGGTCCGTTTTATCAGTCATCAGGGAAATGTAAATTACCATGAGGTACTTCTACACATGTTTTGTTATGGTTCAAATAAATAGAAACTGTGCCAAGTGCTGGAGAGGATGAGGAACCACTGGACCCCTTCACACATCAGACCATATGACTCACTCCTGGGTTTTACCCAAATGAAGTAAAAACTTATGTTTATACAAAAACATGCACGCAGGTTTTATAGCAGCTTTTCTTGGGTTTTGTTTACAAGTGCCAAAAATGGGAACTATTCAGTTTTCTCTCAACTGGTAAATGGATAAGCCAACTGTGGCACATTCCATGCAATGGAATATTGCTGAGCAATAAAAATAAATGAACTACTAAAAATAAATGAAATTGTTGCAACAAATGGATGGATCTAACATGTACTATGCTAAGTGAAGGAAGCCAGATTCAGAAACACACAGACTGTACAGTTGCATTCATATTGGAAAGAGCAAGGTGCTGGGAGCTGGGGGTGCGGGAGGTTGGATGTAGAGTGGCAGGGAGTTTGGGGAGGGGGATTGTTCTACACCATCAAATTCGAATGTGTTTTGTTCGTGGGGCTGCTTACACAATTGTCTGTTTCTCATAGAACATCTGCAGAACTGAACACTTAAGGGTAAATTTTTCTGTATGAAAAATTTGCCTTAATTAAAAATGAAAACAGAAGTAATTGTACAGATGATTTAGTAAAGGTTTTGTTGACTCTAATAAAGCTTGATTAAACTTTGCAGGCTTGGATGCGATGACAATTTGCCAGAACGTGATAATCTCTGGAGGCCTCACAGGTGATTGCAGCAGGGACCTCTGTTAGCTAATCTTTTCCCAAAGTGCACAGCTACAGAGGCAGGCCTTTGGATGTTGGCACAGTGTGTGGATGAGATGGTCCCTGTGTAGGGAAAGCCAGTGTCTTGAAAAATCCACGAATGTCGAATCAGACAGCATGTAGTGGAGCTTAGTAAGGAGAAGAAACTCCAGGATTAAGGAAAATGTGGCAAGACCCAGCCCTGCATCCCCCTCCCTTGCCTTTCCCACAGTTGTTTACCACTGGGTGTGGTTTGTGGAGCAGCGCTTCATTCCCTTCAGTATGTCATTGATCTCCATGTAAAACTAAAGCTCTGTGATTGGCAGTTGGTTTGCAGTTTTTAGGCATTCCATTTGTTTTTATTTTTTAGCTGTAAAGTAAAATTGGTTTCTTTCATTTTGACAGTTTTGCCACACTTCTGAGTTATTGTTACTGAAATTTCCCCAGAGGATTGCCCAGTGGATGGAGGAGGGGCTCAATAAGTATGCTTAGTTCCTACAATTTTTAAAGTTCGCTTGTGACATGTGAAAGTGCTAGTTGCTCAGTCGTGTCTGACTCTTTGTGACCCCATGGACTGTAGCCTGCCAGGCTTCTCTGTCCATGGAGTTCTCAAGGCAAGCATACTGGAGTGGGTTGCCATGCCCTTCTCCAGGGGATCTTCCTGACCCAGGGATTGAACCTCATCTCCATATTCTTTACCGGCTTCACCTCTGAGCCGCTAGGACCCACCATAAATATTGTGACAACCCCCCTCCATTGCCCCCCTGCCCTGGCTATTATGAGAAGAGGTAGTATATATAGTAGTGGCTTCTGGAGCCAGGTTGCCTGGGTTTGTCTCTGCGCGCTCCCAATTGTTTACTAGCTGTGTGACCTTGGGCAAAGTTACTTACTTTCTCTGTGCCTCTGTTTCCTCATCAGTAAACAGGATGATATTAATAATTACACTGCTGACTCCATGGAGGGTTTACGTAGATGAAATGAGCTAATGATAAAGGGAAAGTCCTCACAGCAGATAGCAGGCAGGGAGTTTGATGCCAGTGTTACTGCTGTTACTGTGGTTGTGCGTGCATGTTCAGTCATGTCTGACTCTTTCGTTACCCCACAGACTGTAGCCACCAGGCTTCTCTGTCCATAGGATTTTCCAGGCAAGAATACTGGGTTGCCATTTCCTCCTCCAGGGGATCTTTCCAACTCAACGATCAAACCCGCATCTCCTATCTTTGCTGCATTGCACGCAGATTGTTTCCTGGTGAGCCACCAGGGAATCCTGTGGTTGTAGTTGTTATTATTTTTATTCTGTTAGTGAATAGCCTTATAAGCCTTCCTTAAATGTTGAAATCCAAGAAAGACTATGATGCTATTTCTACTCTGACTTCCTGAAAGTAGGTTTGGTTCTGGTAAAGTCATCTGAGTTAAATCTTTTTTTTTTTTAAATCCTTGTTTCCCTGAAATTCCTCTATTTTATATTTCATTGTATATTTGATTTTTAGTTAATATGCTTGATACATTTGTAATATGCCTTCTGACAACTTTTATATAAATTAATTGCAAATCGTTTGTTACAGCATACCTTCTTCTGTGTTCAGAGGTTCAAAACCAGTTCATTGTCTTAAATATGCAACAAAACTAAATGTATCTCTTAAGTTAGAAGCCAGGGTATTGTTTTTGTGGTGGTATTCAGTCGCTAAGTGGTGCCTGACTCTGCAACTCCATGGCTTGTAGCCTGCCAGGCTCCCCTGTCCATAGAGAGTGAAGTCGCTCAGTCGTGTCCGACTCTTTGCGACCCCGTGGACTGCAGCCCATCAGGCTCCTCCGCCCATGGGATTCTCCAGGCGAGAATACTGGAGTGGGGTGCCATTTCCTTGTCCAGCCCATGGCTACGTATAAATTGAGAGTTGGAAGCCTCGTTAAATTTAGAGGACTGAATCTTCTACATCAGAAGCACACGGACTTGTTTGCTTCTCTGTGTGCTGTGCCGCCTTTGTAAAGTTGGGTCTTTTATGTAGAGAAGTGCTCTCAGCCCAAAGCTGATTGTATTTGTCAGGGTATTTTGAAGACTTGTGGAATGGTTTGTGGAAATGGTTATGAGGTTTCAGATTATTCTTGTCCTCTTCAAATCCATTCTTCAGCAGGAAAAAAATAAGACTTGTCTTTTAAATTTAATAGTAGCAAACTGGTTTGCTAAGACTGTTTTCCTTGTGGGGTTATATTGGGTAGTTGGTCATTAGAGTTACTTTAAAAAACCATAAACTGATTCGCTAGCAGTGTGTATGTCCTCTGTACTGAGATTTGAGGTGACTCTCACAGCCCCTCTTCCTACCTTGAGGACGGCACCTTTCCTGCAGAGCCTGGGCTGTACGGTTTCTCCTACCCAGTGCCTGGTAACCTCTGCTCTGTTTTCTGTCTTTCTTAATTTGCTTGTTCTAGGTATTTCATGTAAGTGGAATTACATAGTATTTGTCCTTCTGTGTCTGGCTTTCTTCACTTGGCATGTATTGACGCTTCATCCATGCTGTAGCATGTGTCCAATTTCATTCTTTTTTTTACAACTGAATAATATGCTGTACATTCAAAAATATAAATAATGTATTGAACCCAGCATATCTAAAACAGTATCCTATCAACGTGCAATCTGCATAAAAGTACTAATGAAATGTTTTCCATTAACACGTCTCTTCAGATTTGCCACATTTCAGGTGCTTGGTAGCTAACCGTGCTGGTGACTGATGTACTGGACATCAGAGAGCTAGATAAAGGAAGGGTTACTTAAGATTGTTAAGCAGCACAGGCTTAAAGTATTTGCTGAAAGGCAATATTAGAGATTTTAGTTATTAGCCAGGGTGGGGGAGAAAGGGTTTTACAAAAATGATAACGATCCAGGCATAGCTATTCCTTTATTTCAAATCTCATACAACATAGGAACCTTTAGAGGGAAAAATAGTTCACTGTGACATTTTTTTCACCAGAAGTCCTGGTCTCTTGACAGGATTTTTTTTTATTTGATATTCACAGTGTCCTAAATACAGTGCTAGTAAGCATCAGGTAATTAATGTTTTGAGTAGAAAAATTTGAATGGTGAGTTGAACTGGAACAGAAACTTGCAATGGGTGCTATAGGATTTGATGAAAACTCTTACCCAAACTGGAATTTTTCCTTTCCAGGCCCATTTTTTGAACTTTGGAAATTGGGCCTGATTTATGTCAGTCACTCATTCTTCTAACTTGTTGGACTGTCAGGAACTAGGGGCACACAGATGAGGGTACAGAGAGGAGATGCCCATCGGCAGCCATTTTGGATGTGGCTTTGTTGTATGCTGTGTCCCCTGAAGGGCTTGGATTAGAAGCAGACCTTCAGCTACATTTCAGAGGCCCTGAGAGTATGAATGTAGTGCCTAAAATGAAAGACTCTGAGATAGCCAAGAAACAGTATATTATCCTCAGCATGAATGCTTTGGTATAGAATAATTTAAATGAGGTAAAGAATGTTTCAGCTGTGATGAGCGTGTGGCTGTCAACGATCACTCGTCCCTTGAAGCTTTGGTATCTGAGGTTTACCTGTATTGCAGAGGAGTAAATAAGAGAATATGTGGTGAGAGCAATGGAGAAAACTAAGAAGTTAGTGACAAGGCAGTTGCTTTAAGATAAACAAGTGTTTCACTGTTGTCCTGGCACATCTTTCAGTTATTGTTCTGATTAAATAGATCTTTTGAAATTATAATATCTTTCATGTCTGTGCTGTATGAATTATGAATGTAAGTTTGTTGTTTAGTTGCTAAGTTGTCTCCAACTCCTTTGCAACCCCATGGACAGTAGCCCTCCAGGCTCCTCTGTCTATCGAATTTTGCAAGCAAGAATATTGGTGAGTTGGACATTTCCTTCTCCAGGGGTTGAACCCATGTCTTCTGCATTGGCAGGCAGTTTCTTTAGCACTGATCCACCTGAGAAGCCCGAATGAAAGTTTAGGAAACAATAAAATAGGCACCTGGATACCCACACCCTAACCCAAGAAACAGAATGCTGTCAGTCCAAGTCCTTGCCACCATTTTTGTAGTCTCAGTCCATATTTCAGAGTTAGACTTTAGAAGAAAGTTGGTTATTTTTGGCAAGTTAAAATACATTGGTCAGTATATTTCATCAGAGATTGAGGAACTATTTGTTATTAAAATGGTTAATTATGTGTCTGGAAGGAGATTATTTGCTTATTTTTTAAAAGGCAAGAGTGGAATTTCTTAAAGCTCTGTTCTGAAGCCATTTCACACTTACTCTTCTTGCTGTGGTTCTTTTGTGGAAAGGGCTTTTTGCTCTGTAATTGCACTGGCACTGACGCTAGCTTCTTGAGCATGTGCCTGCCTTCCTTCAGTGGTCTAACAAAAGCATCTAATAATTCAGATGGCTCTACTTAAAGGAATTTTTTTTTAAATCTTAAACTATCTTCTATGAATTCTCTTTTTCTGCAGCAGTAGCATATCTTTCAGAAACACGGTTTATTCACTAGTTGAGACTTGGTCATTTTGGGATTGCTAAATTAATACCTATGTTTTTAGATAGGTTGTGTTTTTAGTTCATCACTTTATTTCAGCAATTTTAAGAGATTGTTCATGATAAAATTAGAAGGAACAGACTTAATTTAGTTTTAAAAACTAGTTTTAAATGGCCAATTTTGTACAACCTCTATGAGACTTCCCTTTCTTATGATATAGCAGTATCAGAATAATTCAGCTGTTCTTTTTTTCCCTTTCAGTATAACACTCTAAAAGTTCCAACAGAACATTTCTTTGACCTTGATTAAACTGTGAATTTTATTTGAAAGTGAAAATTGGCATTTTGGAGGCTATTTATAATGGTGTGATGGCAGTCTTTTTGCAGACTGTCCATTTGAAAGCTGTGTAACTACAAAAGAGATTTATTCGATATTTTAAATTGCATATCCTTTGGTAATGCTTAACATTATTTAAGAAAATTATTTTTAATTACACAAGTAATACCTATTAAAAATCCAAGTTCAGGTAATCCCCCGCTGACTGCCATTCCTCATTCCCTGTCCCATCTCCTGAAGTGAGGAAGCACTTCTTCTAATCATTTTGAGATCAGTATTCTCCCCCAACTTTATATATATATACATATGTGTGTGTGTGTGTATATACACATATATGCATATATGCACCTGAGAACATAGCACATCTGTAATGAAAGAAGTATGTTGTGTGTACTCTGCAAGTTGTGGTTTTCTTTTAGTTTTGGAGATCGTGCAGTGCATGCAGCTCTACCGTGAGGCTTTATGTTGTGCATGTGCCATAGTTCTTTGAACAGCTGGGTGTCCCCGTTACTTTTGGTTGAACACAGCTGCATGTTGAGTGTCTGTCTCTGTGTGGTTCTGCTAGGACACATGTGAATCTGTTTCTAGCTCAGATTTGGAGCAAGTGGAATTGCTGGATTATAACTATCTAGTATTCCCTACACGAAAGTTAATAAATAGAATATTTTTTGGCGTGATTGAGTGTTAATTGTGTCCCTGGAATGAATTATGTATTTGTAATATTGGCATTTTAGTTAGATAAGGAGGATAAGGTCCAAGTATAAAACTAGTGATTCTCAACACTGGCTCTGCATTAGAATTGCCTCTAGACTTTTTAGGCATCGTCACCTCAAGAGAATGATTTAGTAGGTCTTCAGAGCAGTACAAATAGCTCCTTGGCATGAAGAGGAAAGTTAAATACAAGACATACATCTGAGACTTTTCTTAGAAAGCCCATTATCTGGCGCCAATCTAGTACCTAAGTTACACCTAAGATACAGTAAAATATAGTAGAAAAAAATTTCATTTTCTTTAGACTCTTATTATAAGTTAAGAACTCTTTCTTTCTCTGGACACTTAACATAGTGTATTAGTGTTGTAAATGATTACTTTAATATTGATAGGAAGAAAAAGACCATTTTTTAGAGGGGAGAGAAATAGCAAGACTATAAACATGAAATCTGAATAGGACTAAAGTTATAGGAGTGTGGTACAGTTTTCATAAATGTTATTAATAAAAATGAATGTTTAAACTTTATTTTTTTCTTTCCCTTTTTTTTAAATTATGAAAATATTTACAGGGCACTTTGAAGATACAGAACAAAGTGACATATAGTTCCACTATATGTTGGAATTTTTTTAAGTAGGTAAATTTTATAGTAGTAGTAGATAATAAAGTTTTTAGTTGAAGTTTTAATATCAAATTCTCAAAAATTAACAGAATGAATATACAGAAAAATAGAAGGTTCTAGTAGACCTGAAAAGCCCCCTGAACCAATTCAACATAATTAAGATTTAAACAATTTTCACACAAAAATATAATACAAATTCTCTTCAAAGTCCCATGGACTATAAACTGGGAGACTCTGAAACATATCTAGGGACATAAAACAAGGTGCAAAATTTCATGGTTTTTAAGGCATTGAAATCATACAGAGTCTATTCTCTTATCACTATGTAGTTGTTAGAAATCAATATCAAAAGATATTTGAAAATAACTCCAATATTTTCAAGTGCAGTGTGACATCTACCAAGAGAGATCTTTGAGTTAACCATTGAAAGCCTCATGATTAGCTTTTTTTTTTTTTTTTGTATTTATTTATTTTTTTACACGAACTCCCAAACATGAACCCCCCTCCCTGCCCCTGTCTCTTATACACATCTTCTGACCCCCAGCTCTCTGACCCCCCCAGCTCTCTGACCCCTCCCTGGGCCCTGGTTCCTGTCCCTGTGCCTGAGGGGGGCAGGGTGTGGACTGGGGCGGGGCTGTAGGGGCCCAGGGCTGGAGGATCCCACCCAGGAGCCCTGAGCAGGGGTCGCCTGGCAGTGTCAGGGCCTGGGCCCCGCTCTCACCCCACTAACCGCCTCAGGAATGGCCCTCGAGCGCCCCTTGGTGTCCAGGCCCAGACACGCTTCCTGTGACCTGGTGATCGGAGCCCTCAGGGACAGCTCCTGTCCCTGCTCTGGGCACTGTCCCCGCTCTGGGCACTGTCCCCGCCTCAGAGCCAGTTCAGGGGCCTCCTCTGTGTCCGCTGTGACCTCAGGGCCCCCTGTGTGGTCCCCTGAGGCCCCTCAGGCCGAGTCTGTCCACGTCTCCCTGGGCTGCTCGGGGTCAGGACTGAGAGGGCTTCGGGGGCACAAGTTCCTCTCGCATCAGCATCAGGTCAGGGCAGTGCTGGCCCAGGGAGGCCCGTCCCCTTCTGAGCGGGAAAGCGGGTCCCTCCTCTGTGGTCCCCTCCCTGGTGGCCGGAGCCCTGCTTCCTGTGTGCATCCCCTCAGCCGTGAGGAGGAGGGGGCTCTTCTCTGTGGAGGTGGGAAGGTGTAGGGGGAGAGGCCGGGGATGTGACTCTGGATCCCTGAATGTCTGGATCTTCACTGTGTGTGAGGCTTTCCGCACAGTGGACTCCCGTCGCTGTGTCCTCTCTTATGAAGTGACCCCTACCAGGTGTCTCTCCTGCAGGCACAGGGCACAGGCTGCAGGGAGCAGGGCTGTGATACTCAGAGCACTTTTTATTGAGACTCCGAAAGGCCCTGAGCAGCGTCTGTTCCCAGGGAGCCTGACATGTGGTGGGTGGTTGGACCAGTCGTCCCAGTCAGTGGGTCCGAGAAGATACAGTAAGGGGAAGTTTGGCTGGAGAAGAATGGTCCGACTGTAGTCTGTCCTGCGCTGCACAACTGTGTTACACTGTAGGTGTGACTGTGAGACTTTGATAAATATGTATTTATTTGTTTGTCTGGGTGGTGCCTTAATTGTGGCTTGTGGCATCTTAGTTCCCTGGCCAGATGAAACCAGGCTGACTGCCCTGGGATCGTGGAGTCTTAGCCACTGGACCCCCTGGGATTCCCTGAGACAGTCAATGTGTGAAACTATGTTAATGGATCAGTGAAAATTTTAAGGTCATTACTTTCAATACGTGCAATGTGTGAAACTATGTTAATGGATCAGTGAAAATTTTAAGGTCATTACTTTCAACATGAGTTTAATTAAAGGACAATCTATGCTTATTTCAATTTTTCATTGATAAGAGTTCCATATCTGAAATATGATTACCCTTGTAAGTTTATTTTCTTACTAAGAAAATATTAAATAAATGATACAAGGTGAATCTTTTGAAAATTTTTATTAAAAACTTAATTTTTACACAGATATTTGCATTATTAATTTGGGGGGGGGGGTCTGAGTGAAGCAGAGCAGGAATCAGCCTCTTTCTGCCACTTATAGCATCTCCACTGCAGGATTTTTATCTCTGATTAGGGAGACGTGTCAAAACACGGCAGTCTGAGCATCAGAGTCACGGGTGAGTCTCATATCTGAGGTGAGGGGCGGTACATGACAGGTCAGCTCTGCTGTTCTCCGGAAGCTCGGAAGTGCGCACAGGAGGTTAGCCGGGTATACACGGTCCAGGCAGAACAGCAGTGGCAGCTGCGTGAGGGCGGGCACGGGCCGCTGTGGGCCTGAGGCGCCTGGTGAACACCAGCGTTCTGGTGACAGCCGCAGTTACAATCAGCCTCATCCTGAGTCTGCAGCCCAGAGACGAGCGGGAGCCCCGCATTGGCCGAGGCAGCCTTGGATCCAGAGAAGCGGCTGGGGACCCCGGAGGCCTGGGGCTTCTTGGAGTCTGACTTGAACCTCAGGAGGTCCTGGGGAGGGCTCCCTGGCTTCTGCTGGGAACAGGGTATTTGCTAGCCACCAACATTGGCCCACTGTTCAGGGTGCAGTCTGGGAGTCTGGCTGTTGCTCCCGGAGATGCCGAGAGAGAGGCCCGCTGAGTCACCACAGGCTGGGAGAGGGAACCTGCAGACATAGAGCAGCGGGGAGATGGGGCAGGAGCTGCAGGAAAACCATCGAAAAAGCCGGGATATCATACTTTCCTGGGCTTCCCTGGGGGCTCAGCTGTCAAACAAACTGCCTGCACAGAGACCTGGGTTCCATCCCTGGGTCGGGAAGATCCTCTGGAGAAGGGAAAGGCTACCCACTCTAGTATTCTGGCCTGGAGAGCTCCATGGACTGTATAGTCCATGGTTTCACAAAGAGTCGGGCACGACTGGGGGACTTTCACTTTCCCATCATACTTTCCTAGGAAGGTGCTACTTTAGTCTCGTAGAAAATATAAGTAAAGAGATTACTTTTTTCCAGGAAAACCTGCAAATTTTTATCACTGAATTACTCCACAAAAGACATAATATATTCTTATTTACCAGAAATATCTAACAAAATATCTAGCAAACTCCAGCAACTACTTTGTTCCCATAGATTTGCTTGGTATGTTTATTTTATAAAACATTTGGCAAAAGATGTAAAATTTCCTAGCTCTTTGAGAAAGCAGTTTAAGTGGTGGACATTCACCTGAAAATAAAACACATAAGTGGGAAGATTATGAATCGCTCTGGTTAAATAGTGATCCAAATACTCTGAAGAAAGAGTTAATACAGTAATTCCATTATCAGATCAAGTGTTAGTGTTTCCGTATACGTTTGCTTTATAGGAAGACGTTTAAAAAATAAATTGAACACCAATAATAGCAAAAACCACGTTAACACAGGAACCAAAAACACATTAGTAACATCCTAAAACACACTCATCACACACACCTAACTCCACACAGGTCGCCCTGCGGGGCCTCTGCCCACAGCTGCGCCTCGCCCTCTGCACAGACTCTCCCAGGAGCCACTTCTAGATGGAGACACACTCTGACTCCTCACGTTTCCACATCTTCTCCCTGACCCAGACGTGGCAAAGACTCCACACGGATGAGAAGGAGGGACCAGAATCTGAACTGGCTGGTTAGGTTACCAGGACCAGAAGCTCCCAGGGGACAGACCTCAAAGGGAATAGGGACACCACCCCCCCACCCCCGCCCCATCAGGGAGGACAGTTGGCACAGTCTTCTGGACGTCTGAGTGGTTTCCCTGTTTTCTGGCCTGGCACCCCCTCCTGGCCCTGGGCACCTCCTCTGGCCCCTGGGATGTCCCAGCCTCCATGCAGAGAGCTTGACCTAGAAAACGTGGCAGAAGCATAGAAGCTGGTCACTTGGGTGATCTGTTAATATGGGGTAGATACACATCATAGTGGACAGGGATGGGGATTCTCTTTCATACACATTTGTCACTGGGTAAAAAATTCTGTTGAAATTACAAAAATCCTTGAAGAGCAGACTCATGAATCCCATATATTCTCACCCAGTATTGACCCTCTTCAGTGTGACTTCCCTCTTTCAACCTTCCCCTCCTCTTAGGCCTCATCTTACTTCATCACTGAAAGACAGTAAAGCTCTCAACATCATCACTTTCCCTGGAACAGTCTTTAGTACATATTGCATGTGCACCCAAGCAATCAATTCCAACTACTGTCAGAAGGATTCATTCGATTTTCATTTTCCCCAGTGGTGAGCTAAGTGAATGTTGTGTGTGCTAAGCTGCTCAAGTCGTTTGCGACTCTTTGCGACCACATGGACTATAGTCCACTAGGCTCCTCTGTCCATGGAATTCTCCAGGCAAGGCTACTGGAGCCATGACCTTCTCCAGGGGATATTCCCTACCCAGAGATCGACGCACATCTCTTACATCTCCTGCATTGGTAGGCAAGTTCTTTGCCACTAGCTTTCCCACCTGGGAAGCTCCAAGTGAATGTTGTACAGACTGACAAAGTGAAGGATAAGGGGGTCCTGTTCTGCAGCTTTGAAGTGCACGACATCATAAGTGTCACTGAAATTTGGTCTAGATTGGCTTACATTTCACAGACCTGGGGAACATTTGCTGTGGACCAAGACCAGGAAGGTTGTGCAAAGACAGACCTTCCTCCCAGATAGGTGCTGAGTTATGAAAATGCTTGATGCGGTGGAAACTCTCCAGGCAGGTCAGGAGGCACCCTCTAAACTGTGGGTCTGGTGATGGGAGGGGAGCGGGAGGAGCCATCACTGGGGCTTCTGCCTCACTTCTCTGATTGTGTCACTGTGGGTCACACGAAGCTGCTCCCACCGCCGTGGTCTGCCCCACAGATGCAGTCAGCCTCGCCCTCCTCCTGGACGTTCTGGAAGGTCAGGTGCCCTCAGGCCAGGGCCCGAGCCTGAGAAGCGGTCAGAGATCCCACCCCCCTTGGATCCAGCAACACCACTGGTGCCCATTCGCATCAGGAAACGGGGACCCCTCCCTGGGGCCTTCCGGTGCCAGTCCACACAGCAGCTGCTGCAGCCGCTGCTCAGGGCGCAGTGAGCTTGGCCGAGGCCCCCAGGGAGGCAGATGCGCAGGGCGGCTGCGTCAGCACGGGCTGGGAGAGCGGGCCTGGAAGCACAACACCCTTTCTGTCCTGAGGAAGGACAGGGAGGTACGGTTCCTGCATGTGGTGAGGGTGGTCAGGGAGGGGGAGTCGGGGTGCTGAAGGCTGTCCTGACCTGTGCAGTGAAGGAGGGGCGTCAGGAGGGAGAGGGGAGTCCAGGCCACGGTGCAGCCGCCCCGGGCTCTGCTGGAACCAGCCGGGCTCGCTGTGAGAGGTGACTGACCCAGAGCTCAGTGCACACGTGAGGGTGACCGTCCCTCCTGGAGACACGGACAGTGACGCCTCCTGGACCACAGTCTCAGCTTCCACCCCTGAGAGCGACAGAAGAGAGAAGGCAGTTGTTAGGGAGTGAGGCGCCCTGAGACCCTGCTTGCAGGGGCCCAAGGGTGCAGAGCCCCGGCCCTGACCCGAGCCACAAGCCAGCAGCCCGAGCAGAAGCACCGTGCAGGCCGCGGTGGGGACCCTCCCGGGACGCGGCCCCCTGAGCCCCCTGGGCTGGAGGTGGGCCCGGGGCCCGTTCTCGCCTCCAGCCCGTCAGGAGGAGGCGGCGCCTCACGCAAACCACTTCCTCCCCTGCCTGCCCGGGGCGCCTGCGGGCCCTGGGGTGGGGCCTTGAAGGAGGCAGAGGCTGGACCTCACGCAGGGCGGGGCCGGCTCGGGGAGGAGCCCCTGAGAGACGGGGCGACGTCTTTCAGCAGATGTGCCCCCGGGACCTGGTGACCTCGGTCCTCTGTCTCCTCCCCGGAGTGTCTGAGGCTGAAGGAGGAGTTTGCAAGTCTGTCTCTCTTGCCGCAAGAGTCCAGCCTTTCCCAGAGCTGAGCCCGTCTCTAGAACACTCTGTCTTCTCAGGGAACCCTGAGTCCCATCTGTGCGGCGCTGTCCTCCTCCTCCAGCCCTGAGCCGAGCGGGACATCCCGGAGCCTGTGTCTGCTGTGGAGGGCGAGCGGCCGCCCTGGAGCACACCCTTGTAAAGCCTCTCTAGTCCCGGCGGTGGGGAGACCAGGGCAGGGTGGTGACGGGTAGAGCCACATGGCCAGGCTAGGGGTGACAGCCTCCTGCGCTGTAAAAGATAGGACAGTGTGGACCAGCTTCAGTAGAACTGTAGATTTTAGGGGTAAAACCATCACCATCTTGTCATGCAGTTATGATAGCTGGCATGTTCAGTTCCAACAAAGTTGGGATACATGTCTCATCATCAGAAATAGAAAAACCCCACGTGTAAGAGGTAGGTGTGGTGAGCACCGTGGACCTTGTAAAACTCCCTTCCCTGTGGTTCTGCTGTGGAGCCAATGGACGCGGGATGGAGGAGGGGTGTGGGGCCAACGAGGAGGAGAAAGAGCTCAGACCCCTCAAGTTAACGTGTGTGGAAGAGATGGGAAAAGTCTTGTTCATCTCTTGTTGCTATGACATAAAAATGTAACTACTATTCTTATTTTGTATTCATGATAGATTTGCTGCTAAAGCATCTATTTAATGAAATCCACATGATTTCTGTCAGAGGTGCTTGAAAAGCTCAACTCATAGAGGTGAAAAATATATATTTCTCCTTAATTCTTTTCTATTGAGATAATCATATGGCATTTATTTTTCAATTTGTTAATGTGGTGAATTACATTGATTGATTAACCATTGAAAGCCTCATGATTAGCTTTTTAATACGGTTGAGGGCCCAGACCCTATGCATAGGCCACCTCGGTTTGTATTTTCTTACTAGTTCACATACTAGCTCTGTGAATAGTGGTGAGTTACTTAGCCTTTCTATACCTCAAGTTTCCCTTTCTGTAAAATGGGATACTGATAATATTTATTTTACAAAGATATGGGATTATCAAGAGAATTATTATATACCTTAAAGGAAGCAGAAGAGTGCCTGATGCATTGCAGTTGGTATGAAATGTTAACTGTTATTATTGTTGTTTTTCTTTACAAATACAATTAATACTAAAGTTTCAGTCTTCAGGCATTAATGTTCTAAGTGACCAGAAACCAACAGCTGAATACATAGCTGAAGATGATGAGGATGAAGTTCTTGTACTCTGGTGGATTGATTCTAAGTCACTTTGATAGGACAAAACTAAGATTCTTTGTGTATCTTTGATAGGTTTAAGGCCCTGTCTGTTGCTTCTCGCATGTTAAATGGAGAACTAATTCAGATTTCCTGTTCATATACTTGGTAGGAAATCCCACAGACAGCAAGACAAGAATAGAGTCTGTTTCACTGACGTGTTTGTGATACTTACTAACATTTTGTAAAGCAATGGAGCTTGGAAATACACTTACTCTTGCTAACTTCTGTAAAGATTTTTATAGAACTAAAGGACGACTTACACTTGAGGTGAGAATTTTAGGATTAACAAACAAGAGGAGTGATAATTGGCAACGTTCCTTAGGGGGTACTGTGTGGGCATTCAGACACAAAATGAATTGTGGAGAATTGACAAGTCTTACAAGTACCTCCATGAAGTTTGGTATTTTTTCCTCAGCATGACATAGATTTTAAAAACTTGTATTTTGAACTTATTCGCCTGTTGGATGTCTTATTTTGGTTTTGGCTGCGTGGTTCTATATTGACCCTACATTTAGCCAGGACTTCGTTGTATGACGTGGGAGATGCTCCCGAAACAGTCCACTGCCATTATCCCTGGCTTCCTTCCTTGCCAGTACGTACTTTACCTTGCCAGGCACCAAAACTGGTTAGATGGCTAGTGTGATTGGGTCCTCTGTAGCTTTGTTGTGCCATTTTCCTGCTCGGCATGGACTTCTCTTCCCTTGGCAGAGTTCTCCTGACCCCCGTAGCCAAGCCCGGCGGCCTTCTCTGACTGCTTGCTTTCCCCAAACGCACTGCTTGTTTCCTGCGTTCAGGCTCGCTGCACACCTGTGCAAGTAGGCTTTTGGCACTAGACTGTCTGGGTTGTCACCCTGGCTCAGCCACACACTGGCTCTAGGGTCTTCTCTTTTTGTTGTTAGATTGAGATATTATTTACTTTAAGTCACCTTTCTAATCATTTAAAAGTGTACAACTCAAGGGCATTTATCATATTTATAACATTGTAAAATGTCTCCATTACCTAATTTCAGAACATTTTCATCCCTCTAGAAAGGAACCACTGTGTGTTAGCAGATAGTCCCTATTTTCCCACCCCTCAGCCCCTAGAGTTTTCCCTCTGTAAATTTCCCTGTTCTGAGTCTTTCATGTAAATGTAATCATATGTGTTTTGTGTCTGACTTGTTTCACTCTCTGTGATGTTTTCAAGATTCATCCATGAGGTAGCACATGTCAGTACTTCGTTCCCTTTATGTATGGATATACCACATTTTGTTTATCCATTCATCAATTTGTTTGCACTTTTTGGCTATTGTGCATAACACTATTAAGAATGTTTGTGTACAACTGTTCTATGAACATGTTTCCTCTTGGGTTTACATGAAGGAGTGGAATTTTTGAGTCATATGGTAACTCTGTTTAACTTTTTGAAGACCAGATTGTTTTCCAAAGCAAAAGTACCATTTTACAGTCTTACCAATAACACATGAAAACTCCAAGCTCTCCATACCCTTGCTAACACTTGTTATTGTCTTTGTGATCATAGCCATCCTGGTGGTGATAAGGTGGTATTTCGTTGTTACTTTGGTTTGCATTTCCCTAGTAACAAATAATGATGAACATCTTTTCATGTGCTTATTAGCCATTTGTATTTCCTCTTTCAAGAAATGTCTATTTAAATTCTTGGCTCAATTTTAAATTGGGTTGTTAGAGTTTTAATTGCTGAGTTGTAAGAGTTGTTTGCATATTCTGGATGCTAATCCCTTATTAGAGACATGATTTTTCAACATTTACTCTTATACTGTGAAGAATTTGCTTCTCAGTAGCGAAGTCACCTGGGTCTTAGGAAGCATTACTGTGAACAAAGCTCTAGTGGAGGTGATGAAATTCCATTTCAGCTATTTCAAATCCTAAAAGATGATGCTGTTAAAGTGCTACACCCAATATGCCAGCAAATTTGGAAAATTCAGCAGTGGCCACAGGACTGGAAAAGGTCAGTTTTCATTCCAATCCCAAAGAAAGGCAGTGCCAAAGAATGTTCAAACTACTGCACAATTGCACTCATTTCATACACTAGCAAAGTAGTGCTCAAAATTCTCCAAGCTAGGCTTCAACAGTATGTGAACTGAGAACTTCCAGATGTTCAAGCTGGATTTAGATAAGCAGAGGAACCAGAAATCAAATTGCCAACATATGCTGGATCATAGCAAAAGCAAGAGAGTTCCAGAAAAACATCTACTTCTGCTTTACTGACTATGCCAAAGCCTTTGATTGTGTGGTGGTTTAGTCGGTAAGTTGTGTCTTACTCTTGCGATCCCGTGGACTAGCCTGTCAGGCTCCCCTGTCCATAGGATTCTCCAGGCAAAAATACTGGAGTGGGTTGCCATTTCCTTCTCCAGGGGATCTTCCTGACCCAGGAATCCAACCCAGGTCTCCTGCATTGCAGGCAGATGATTTACCAACTGGATCACAGCTCTTCAAGAGATGGGAATTCCAGGCCACCTTATCTGCCTCCTAAGAAATCTGTATGCAGGCCAAGAAGCAACAGTTAGAACTGGACATGGGACAATGGACTGGTTCCAAATCGGGAAAGGAGTACATCAAGGCTGTATATTGTCACCCTGCTTTTTTTTTTTAACTTATATGCAGAGTTACATCATGAGAAACGCTAGGCTGGATGAAGCACAAGCAGTTATCAAGATTGCTGGGAGAAATACCAGTAACCTCAGATACACAGATGACTCCACCTTTGTGGCAGAAAGAGAAGAGGAACTAAAGACCCTCTTGATGAAGGTGAAAGAGGAGAGGGAAAAAGCTGGCTTAAAACTCGACGTTCAAAAACTAAGATCGTGGCAAATGGTCTCATCTCATCATAGCAGATGGTTCTATAGCTTCATGGCAAATAGACCCATAGCTTCATGGCGAATAGATGGGAAACAATAGAAACAGTGACAGACTTTATTTTCTTGAGCTCCAGAATAACTGCAGATGGTGACTACAGCCATGAAATTAAACGACACTTGCTCCTTGGAAGAAAAGCTATGACCAACCTAGACAGCATACTAAAAAGCAGAGACGTTACTTTGCCGACAAAGGTCCATCTCGTCAAAGCTATGGTTTTTGCAATAGTCATGTATGGATATTAGAGTTGGATCACAAACAAAGCTGAGCGCCGAAAAATTGATGCTTTCGAACTGTGGTGTTGGAGAAGCCTCTTTGAGAGTCCCTTGGACTGCAAGGAGATCAAACTAGTCAATTCTAAAGAAAATAATCCCTGAATATGCATTGGAAGGACTGATGCTGAAACTCCAATACTTTGGCCACCTGATGTGAAGAACTGACTCTGCAAAAGACCCTGATGCTGGGAAAGATTGAAGGCAGGAGGAAAAGGGGACGACAAAGGATGAGATGTTTGGATGGCATCACTGGCTCGATGGACATGAGTTTGAGCAGCCTCCAGGAGTTGATGGACATGGAAGCCTGGTGTGCTGCTGTCCATGGGGTCGCAAAGAGTTGGACATGACTGAGCGACTGAACCAATGACTCTCATTCTGTATATTACCCTTTTGTTTTCTTGATAGTATCTTTCAATGCACAAAAATTTTTAATTCTTATGTTCAATTCATCTATTTATTCTTCTGGGTTTTGTGTGTGTGTGCGTGTGCTTTTGGTATCATATTTAAGAAACTCAAGGCTAACCCCAAATCATCAAGGTTTACACCTATATTTTCTTTTAAAAGTTTTATAGTTTGAGCCTTTATATTTAGATCTTTGATCCAGTTTGGATTAATATTTTGTTTATGGTGTGAGGCAGGAGTCAAGCTTTAGTGTTTTACACGTGGACATTGAGTTTTCCAGCACCATCTTTAGAAGACTGTTCTTTCCCCCATTGAATGGCTTTGGCACTCTTGTCAGAAATCACTTGATTATAATGTGAGGGTTTATTTCTGGACTCTTAATTCTTTGGCATTGATCTGTATGTCTGTCTTTTTGCCAGGTCCCCACTGTTTTGATCACAGTAGCTTTGTAGTAAGTTTTGAAATCTATATGTGAGCCTTCCAACTTTGCTCAGTTTTTGTAAAGATTGCTGTGGTTATTCAGGGTCCCTTGCATTCCCATATGAATTTTAGGGTCAGCTTGTCCATTTCTCCAAAAAAGGCAGTTGGAATTTTGGTAGGGATTGTATGAATATTTAAATCAATATAAGGAATATTGACACCGTAACAGTAGTAAATCTTCCATTCCATGAACACAGGATATCTTCCCATTTATTTGGGTCTTCAATTTTTTTCAACAATGTTTTGTAGTTTTCAGTGTATAAGTCTCTCACTTTAGTTAATTTTTATCCCCTAAATATTTAATTCCATCTCTGGCATCTTGAGCAAATTTTTGAAACTTTCACATCTTCAGTTTTCATGCATATAAAATGAAAATATTGAGTACTACCATCTGCATTTATTATAAGGATTAAATGAGTTAATTCACATAGGCGTAAATAAACCAGATTATTCAAGCTAAATGTTAAGTAGTGTGAACTCCGAGAGGAGGAATTTACGTTGCATATTTTTGTGTTAAATATTTTTTTCCCCCTTGCTTAGGTAGCAAATCACTAACTATTGTTACTTGAAGGAATGTAGAAGGGTGAGAAAACTGAACTATATCACAAATTTCAGTTCCTAAGTTTGAAGGTTAATGTTGGTTAGGAGTTAGGGACACTAATTCCTCTTTATACTCATATATTTTGATATGGCTTGTTTTTCTTACACATTTCAATATGCCTTGCACGATAATCTTGTCACTTCTTGAGAAAGTGATTTTTTATTTTTTAAGAAGTTAAGGGGACCTTGGCTTCTTTGGTGAACCCACAGTTCTTTATGTGCCAAAATTGTGAGTGAAATGAAACTGTCTTAATATAGGACATTGTAAATCATAGTTTTAGAGAACCAAGTAGTTTCAGTTGTATATTAATATCTAGTATGGAAAACTATCTTTAAGTTAGAATTATAAAAAATGAAAGTGAAAATTGTTCAGTCATGTCCGTCTCTTGAGACCCCATGGACTATACAGTCCATGGAATTCTCCAGGCCAGAATACTCCAGTGGCTAGTCATTTCCTTCTCCAGGGGATCTTCCCAACCCAGGGATCGAACCCAAGTCTCCCACATTACAGGCAGATTCTTTGCCGGCTGAGCCACAAAGGAAGCCCGAGAATGCTGGAGTGGGTAGCCTATCCCTTCTCCAGCAGATCTTCCCGAACCAGGAATCAAACCAGGGTTCCTGCATTGCAGGTGGATTCTTTACCAACTGACCTATCAGGGAAGCCCTAGAATTATAAAAATACTTCCTTTTCCTGGGTTCTATTCTGATATAATTTCTAAAATTCATATAATATACAGTTGATAATTATTTTCTAAGCATGTTATAAAATAGAGAAAACTTTAAACCTTAGCATCATGGCAAATAGAGCACTAGATCTCATCCTGAGTGAAAACATCTCAGTTATCTAAGAACTTGTGTTACTTCTTCTGTCTCCCCAACAGAGCAAGGGTAAGAGTTTAGTGGCTAGATTAACTATCAATGATACTCTGCCGTGGTGACACAGATGTGTAGAGAAGACTTTTGGACTCTGATGGAGAGGGAGAGGGAGAGGGTGGGATGATTTGGGAGAAAAGCATTGAAATATGTATACTAGCATGTAAGAAATGAATCACCAGTCTATGTTCAATGCAGGAAAAAAAAAAAGAAACTAGTGGACAGTTCTCAGGGATTAGTTTCATTCCATTTCATTGCTAATAGGGGGTGAGGCTCACAGAATTAGGAATTTATTTAAAGATTCATGTTTTCACGCTTTAATGCAGTTTTGTATTTCTGAAATACTGCAACATAAAAATAACAGATCGGCACAAAAAAATATTGTGTGCTCAAAGTGTTATGATGGTCTTGACCTGGTACAGAGATAGTCCTAGCGTTGGTCTCTTCCCTCTGCCTTCTTGTTTGATGGCTTCCAGAGGGTGGGTGAGGATGGGAATACAAATTTTAGAGACAGACTCACTTTTCTTGCTAGGATTCGGAAATCAGAAACAAATCTTTTCTTTTAAAGTAGTATTTCTTTCGGGGAAGGCAATGGCACCCCACCCCAGTACTCTTGCCTGGAAAATCCAATGGACGGAGTAGCCTGGTGGGCTACAGTCCATGGGGTCGCTAATAGTCGGACAGACTGAGCGACTTCACTTTCACTTTTCTCTTTCATGCATTGGAGAAGGAAATGGCAACCCACTCCAGTATTCTTGCCTGGAGAATCCCAGGGACGGGGGAGCCTGGTGGGCTGCCATCTATGGGGTCACACAGAGTCGGACACAACTGAAGTGACTTAGCAGCAGCAGCAGCAGCAGTATTTCTTTTGGGTTATACATTGTATTCAGAATAGTAATTTTAAAAGTGATGGAAGAAAAAACATTTACTTTAGTAAGGGAAGTTTCTTGTAAGTGGCAGCAGAAGTTATCTTGAAAGTTTTAAACCAGAAACCTAACCAGCCTGAAATCACCTCCAGCCCCCTCTAATTCCTTCCCACCTCCCTGCTCCTGCATATACTCCCTCCTCGCCCCATTGTAGAGTTTGAAGTGAACACACTGTTGTTGGTTGGCATTGTGCCATATTCAGGATCATAGAGTAACCTTGTTTTGAAATTACAGCAGGAGAAAATTTGACACCAGAAAAGTAAGCAACAACCTAACTTTTAGGGAATAGAGTGAAATGGAGACTTCACCTTGAAAAATAAAATCAGATTTTAGAAGTACAATTATTTAACCAAAGTTCAAGTTATAGTTGAAAATATATACTGAGTTTTAGAATGAAGACTGTATCAAGTGTTGATTGTTTTTGGCATAAACATTTTCATTTTATGTTTAGTATACAGTTGATTCAGAGTAATTCCAAATCCATGGATACTCAGGGCCAACTAAGGCACTTGAGCATCCATAGATTTTGTTACTAGCAGGGTGTAAGGCAGAGGAACCTGAGATCAAATTGCCAACATCCACTGGATCATTGAAAAAGCAAGAGTTCCAGAAAAACATCTATTTCTGCTTTGTTGACTATGCCAAAGCCTTTAATTGTGTGGATCACAATAAACTGTGGAAAATTCTGAAAGAGATGGAAATACCAGACCACCTGACCTGCCTGTTGAGAAACCTGTATGCAGGTCAGGAAGCAGCAGTTAGAACTGGACATGGAACCATAGACTGGTTCCAGATAGGAAAAGGAGTACGTCAAGGCTGTATATTGCCACCCTGCTTATTTAACTTATATGTGGAGTATATATCTTGAGAAACGCTGGGCTGGAAGAAGCACAAGCTGGAATCAAGATTGCTGGGAGAAATATCAACAACCTCAGATATGCAGATGATGCCACCCTTATGGAAGAAAGTGAAGAAGAACTAATGAGCCTCTGGATGAAAGTGAAAGAGGAGAGTGAAAAAATTGGCTTAAAGCTCAACATTCAGAAAACTAAGGTCATGGCATCTGGTCCCATCACTTCATGGCAAATAGATGGGGAAACAGTGGCTGACTTTATATTTTTGGGCTCCAGAATCATTGCAGATGGTGATTGCAGCCATGAAATCAAAAGATACTCCTTGGAAGGAAAGTCATGACCAACCTGCTTCTGCTGCTAAGTCGCTTCAGTCGTGTCCGACTCTGTGTGACCCCATAGACGGCAGTCTACCAGGCTCCCCCGTCTCTGGGATTCTCCAGGCAAGAACACTGGAGTGGGTTGCCATTTCCTTCTCCAATGCATGAAAGTGAAAAGTGAAAGTGAAGTTGCTCAGTCGTGTCCGAACCTAGACAGCATATTAAAAAGCAGAGACATCACTTTGCCAATATAAGTCTGTCTAGTCAAGGCTATGGTTTTTCCAGTAGTCATGTATGGATGTGAGAGTTAGACTGTGAAGAAAGCTGAGTGCCGAAGAACTGATGCTTTTGAACTGTGGTATTGGAGAAGGCTCTTGAGAGTCCCTTAGACAGCAGGGAGATCCAACCAGTACATCCTAAAGGAGATCAGTCTTGATTGGAAGGAGTGATGTTGAAGCTGAAATGCCAATACTTTGGCCACCTGATGCGAAGAGCTGACTCATCTGAAAAGACCCAGATGCTGGGAAAGATTGAGGGCAGGAAAAGGGGATGACAGAGGATGAGATGTTTGGATGGCATCACCGACTCAATGGACATGAGTTTGGGTAAACAGCGGGGAGTTGGTGATGGATGACTGGGTATCTTATAAGTAATAATGGAATTGTAATGTTAGATATTTTTGCAGACTATTTAAGAGTATTATTATTTTCCCCTGATAATCTCTCATAGTCAAATAATTATCATTCTTGAGACACTTAGCACCAATGAATCAACTTATCCTTGATTATTCCTAACAAGAACTAACCTTCTTAGCTCGCTTTATATTGTCATTTGTCAGTGGATTGGCCTGAAGTTCAAACTTTTTTTTTTTTTTGTATTGTCCATCAATTTGTCTAAAATTGCATACTTTGTTGCAAATTTTTAGTGTTTTCTCTGCTCTGGACTTAATGAAAGTCCAGAGCAAAGTAAACACATATCTTTTTTTCTTAAAGACTTATTGGAGAAGGGAAAGGCTACCCACTCCAGTAGTCTGGCCTAGAGAATTCCATAGACTATGTAGTCCATGGGGTCGCAAAGAGTCGCACACTTTTTGGCTGTGGTGTGTCTTCATTGTGGTGTATTCTCATTGTTTGTTGCAGGCTTCTCGTTCGGGCTTCTCTTGTTGCGTAGCACAGACTCGAGGCACACAGGTGCAGTAGTTGAACCGCACCAGCTCTAGTGCTTGGCTCAGCATTTGTGGTGCACATGAACTTAGTTACTCCAGGCATATGCGATCCTCCTGGACCAGGGATTGAACTGATGTCCCTTGCATTGTAAAGCAGATTCTTAACCACTGGACCACCAGGGAAGCTCTAATGGTTATTTTTGCTTGCACAATTTTTGCTTTTTTGTGCATTCTCATCACAAAGAAGCCTGGAATAATAGGGACTCCTTTTTAGGGTAGACTGATCTTTCAGATGTTGGGCAGTTAATACTTGATGGACCTTCCTGGATGGCTCAGAGAGGTTGCTTTACTCCTGGCCCCTTTGAGAAGGGTATCTTGTGTGTCAGTCTCCTGAATTTTCAGTCAGGACCTCAGCACTTGGTCTTAGGTGGTACAGGGACTGACACCTGACCCAGAAAAGTGTCTGCAGGCCCTAAACAAAAGATACTCGCTTAAGTTGGAGACACCAAGAGACACCAGTGGTTAAGTGTGCATCCCAAGGCAGTAGAATCTGCAAATGTGTGAAGTAAAGAGGAGAAGCAGTTAATTGGTAGTGAAGGAGAAATAGAATTTTAGGGTCAGAGGTGTTGACCACCAGAGTGGGAAGCCTTAAGGTAGAGAATAGTCCCTTTGAACATTTGCTACTGTAACTGGGCTTCAAGAGCTGCCCTTTTTTTTTGAACAAGATTCTGAGACCTACTGAGGCTTTTTCTTCTTCTAGATTTATTATTGCTGTATTATCCTATCATCTGAAGTAACCTGAGCACATACCTGTTTCTTATAGCCTGAAAGTCTCCAAACTTGACAAGTAAGAGGAAATTTAGTAAATCTGTTGGAATAATACCTGTGTTAAAAGAATGAAGGCCCTAGAGTTTAGGTAGAACTGTTTGTCCAATTGCGATGTCTTATTTAATTTCCATGTCATAAGAGTAAGAGGTCCTGTCTGAACTCATGCTTGGTGTTGAGTGATCTTAAAGGACACGGTAGTGGATCGTCTCCATTACAACCCTATGTTACTCTTATGCTGCTGTTGCTCTTAAAACTCTAGGTGGATTCAGGACTGCCCTGTCTCTCTTAGGGTCTGAATCTTTGAAGCACCTCCTTTACTGTACTTTGTTTCAGTAGTACTTATCAGTCACCGATATTCTTTGTCAGCAATCAGAAATTGGTTCGTCTCTGGACTCTTAGTTGTTCCATGAGTCTGCACACTCATGGTATTGAATGGAAAATGAAGTATTAGAGATAGTAGGCCATTAGCTGAAGAGTTGAACTATTCATCTTTACAAGAAGTTTGAGTATGTTTTAAAGTGTGAGTGTAATAATAAACAGATCATAAAGCAGGTCTGTAAGTTGAATAGAAGAGAATGAGTGGGCAAGTCTCAGTGAATTGATTTTTCTTCTTTGTTATATATATTTAGTCATGAATAAGAAGAGTATGATGTCACTGACCAACCAGTTTTACTCAGAAAAGTTGATTAACCATGATGATTTTAATTTATTGGATGTATGAGAAAATTGTCTCCCCTAATGGCTCAGTGGTTAAGAATTCACCTGCAGTGCAGGAGATGTAAGAGACGTAGGTGGGTTTGATCCCTGGGTGGGGAAGATCCCCTGGAGGAGGGCAAGGCAACCCATTCCAGTATTCTTGCCTGGAGAATCCCAGGGACAGAGGAGCCTGGCAGGCTACAGTCCATGGGGTGGCAGAGTCAGATATGACCAAAGTGAGTTAGCACACACGCACACGTGAGAAAATCACATTTAAGAAGTTGATTTAGAAGAAGGCTGGAATATTCTGCTTGGGTTGCTAGGTCCTTGGAAATTAGTGGTAGGTCTCAGAGACAGTATCAGTATTCTTGCCTGGAGAATCCCAGGGACAGAGGAGCCTGGCAGGCTACAGTCCATGGGGTGGCAGAGTCAGATATGACCAAAGTGAGTTAGCACACACGCACACGTGAGAAAATCACATTTAAGAAGTTGATTTAGAAGAAGGCTGGAATATTCTGCTTGGGTTGCTAGGTCCTTGGAAATTAGTGGTAGGTCTCAGAGACAGTAGTCCTTTGGAGAAGATGAGGAATGTTATCGTTCCAGTTGTTTCTCTTTTCACTCCTCAGATTCTTCTTTGTAGACTTTTGTGATTCAGGGGTGTGATGATCTCTGCAGACTCTGCTAGCTCTACTAAATTCTAGTTGCTGGAATCTCAGAGTAATTTTATCTAGAAATATTTATTTAAGAACTAGGAAATTAACTATATTGTAACTTTAACTTGAGTAGAACAGCTTAAGAATAGTATGAGTGTCAACAAGTAAGTGTGAATTGAAGTGAAAATTCAGGTCTTTATCTCTAAGGAAGCTGTGGTCTCATAGAGAGTGACACTATATATTTTAGTAATTCTGTAATGCAGGTACATGTGATTTGTAGAGGGGCAGAGGAGACAAACTGTGTTTTGTCTGGGAAGATGTCAGGGAAGAGGTAACGTTTGGACTGAGATGAGAAGAGTGAGTTGGGGGGCTTCTCTGGTGGTTCAGTGATTAAGACTGAGCTTCCACTGCAGAGGGCAAAGGGTCACTCCCTGGTTGGGGAACTCAGATCTCATATCCTCTGCAGCATGGCTAGAGAAAGGAAGAGTGAGTGAGTTGGGTGTTTAACGGAGTGGATAGTGGCATTCTAGGGAGAGGAAAGTGCATGAGAGAAGGCTTGATGGTATGAGAAAACATGGTCTTTGGAGAATCACAGACTGGAGATCAATATTCTGGATAAAATATTATATGTATGTAATATAAAAATCTATATGTATGTAATATATATAAGGAGAATGGTGGCAGTAATATTCCAAATGAAACACAGGTGCTAGTCTGGGATCCCTCGGAAGTGTCTGTCTTAGTGGGGCAATGGTGTTGCTGCTCATGAGATAAAGACTGTAACAGGACACATTGGATTGGTTAAGTTAGATTTGCTTTGTTGTCGTTGTTGCTGGCTGCACTGCATGGCTTGTGGGGTGCTAGTTCGTTGACTGAATTGAACCCAGGCCCTGGCAGTGAAAGTGCTGATTCCTAACCACTGGACCACCTGTGAATTCCCAGTGAGGTTAGTTGTAGAGATTGCATTCACAGCAAACCGGGGATCATCCATGTGAAAATGCCGAGTAGGCATGGAAAGATACATAGTTCTAGGCTACAGGAGGGAGTATTGGGCTAGAAATTCAGATCTGGTCATCATCAGTGCCTTGATGGTTATCCGTGTCATGGATGTCAGAGGTGTAGATAGAAGAGTCAGTGAGTGGAATCACCACCATTTAAGGTCCAGGTGAAAAAACGATCCAGCAAAGAACCCAGGGGAGAATCATAAGAACCCAAAAGCACTGAAAACAAAGCTTGCATTGCTCTATAATGTTGCTTAGAAATTAAAACAAAGTTATGACCTTAAAAAAAAATCAACTTAATTATAATTTTAAATAATTTATTCACACTTCCAGGTACTACTTGCTTAATTCTTTGTGAAATAAGCAAATGTGGCCTTCTTTGTACCCACTGGCCTGAATGTATAAATGGAGATTGTGGATGGTTGAATAAATATGTGTTTGCAAGGTTGTAAAACTGCTGCTTTGGAAGTACCAAGGAGGGATGGAAAAGAGAGTAATTTAAAATTGAGGGGATGGGCTGGGTGTAAGGTTTCAAAATGTGAACTTATAAAAACAGACCAGATCTCTATGTCAGTTCATAAACCAAAGTAAATTCAAGAAGAAGTCCAAGATGTACGTGCAAGAATGAAATTAGAAAACATATTAGAGAAAATAGGATGACAATTTAAAATTTTTAGTGTGAGGAAAGTTTGTGAAGAAAGAGATTGGTGGAATTAATTGCAGAAAAATAAAGTGTAGGGTCTTGGATACTGTGAAATATCCAGTATGAATATAGAACAACAACTAATTTGGGGGACAGATTTGCAGTACATGTGAGAATGTGTCCTGTGTGTGGTCATGGTGGTAGATGACTCAGGTGATCAGGGGTTCAGGACCCTTGGGGAGGCCAAAGGCCATGGGACTTAGCCAAGAGTATTTGAAATCATATTGACATGAGCATCAAAGCCTCCAGGACTGTGTTGGATATTGTGGTGGAATGAACATAGGGAGTAGTCAGACCCAAGAATGGTATTGATAAGGATTAGATAGGAGTGTTGATGGAATGCGTGGCTCTCAGTGGATACAATGTTATCATGGTATTTGTGAACATTCCAGAACCTTTCAGTCCTTCTGGAGCTATAAACAAATCTGAAGGTTTGAAGAAAATGTGAAAATCATTTTGGAAGCCTTCTCGTGAATTATTTGAAAGTTTTTTGATTTGTAGCTTCCAAAATCACCAGCCAGAAACTGGTTTAGAGCTTTGACTTTTCTAATATATGTGTAAGATGAGGATATACTTCATTAGAGTTATGCAGTTTAATCTTGGAGATTTTGAGCTTAAGTGCACAGGAAATATGAACTTTCTGTCTTTGTGGAATGAAAAACTGCTACAACAAAAAATGCAAGTGTCACCTCACTCCTGAAGTGGCTAGTTGATAAACTGAGAATAATTCTCTAGATATATAGAAAGGCAGAGATACAGATTAAAATTTAATTTCCACATATAATAGTACTGCAGTGATAGAAAGAGAAGGTGGATTAAAATTATAGAAAAGCTCTTTAAAGTGGGACAGACCTAGTCTACCTCATTATGTTATTTGGCAAATATTTATTTAGGATCCCATCCTTTTCTGGGCACTGTCTAGTAAATAGCAATAGGCAGAAACGGTTTATTACTTTGTGCTGAGCACAGCACTGTTTGCCTTTCATGAGCTTTGTCATTAAATCCTCACAATAACGCTTCACATAGAATTATTATCCCCATTTTATAGGAGAGGAGATAGAGGCTTAGAGAGTTTTAAGTAATTTCCCCAAGGTCGTATCGCTATTAAAAATGACGGAGGAGTCCGCTTTCAGATCCAAGGCTGCTTGGCGGTGGAGCCTGGAGCCTGAGTCTTAAATTAAATGTCTTTTTAAACGGGGTGTTACTGAGCGTTCACTATGGCACCAGGTGCCAGGCTCTGTAATCCACGTAAGAATCCTCAAGGTAAGTTTCGTTATCATCATCTTCAGTTTTACTGCTGTGCTGTGTGCTCTCCCCAGTGGTAGTTTGGCTGTAGCCTGTGGTAGATTTTATGCTCTCATCAGATATTCATGCCAGCTTTGTAATGCCCATTGGATGAAGCTGTTAGTTTCAATTTGGAAGAACTATTTTAGCAGCATTGAGGGGGTATTTTTGTACAAATCCATTGTATTTTATGCAACTATTTATTTTCCTTTTTCCTTTACATCTCATGTTCCTTGTATTTCTAGAATTAAGATTCTTAAAAATAAAAAAATCGGTTTACCCTTTAAAAAAATCTGAAAACTATTGAAGTCTACTTTGAAATTTCATGACTGCCTGTAGATTTCAGTGGCACTGTGTTTTATGTTTGATACATGAATTTTTAAGATTTTGAATAGGAAATCATTTACAAATAGGAAATCAGCATTTTATATATATGAAATAGTCTGGGTAATAGGACCATGTCAATTTTTCTTCACATAAAATTATGTTCTTGGGTTAATGGTTAGTATTTTAAAGGAAATGTGTTAGGTTTTCCCCCTTTTTCCTCTTTTATTTTTATCTCACTTTCCCTTTTAGTCTGTGATCTGTTTTTCCAAATCAATATGAGCAATGATCTTTTAATTAAATAGAATTGGCGCTTACATTTCTGTTTGCAGATAGCATTGTCAGTCCTCTCCTAAAAGGACAAGTATATTATCTGCTCGGTAACTGGGTGTTGCTGTTCACTTGTGCTGTACTGCAAAGGAGGAGGGGAAATTAAGGTGTAAAACAGAAGTGTTTTTCTAAAGGAGTTAGGCAGTAGGTACTAAATGTATCTTNGTTTGCAGATAGCATTGTCAGTCCTCTCCTAAAAGGACAAGTATATTATCTGCTCGGTAACTGGGTGTTGCTGTTCACTTGTGCTGTACTGCAAAGGAGGAGGGGAAATTAAGGTGTAAAACAGAAGTGTTTTTCTAAAGGAGTTAGGCAGTAGGTACTAAATGTATCTTCAATTAAAAGACAATCAATAAATTTTAACAAAGATTAAAATATTTTTAATCTAAAAATTTGGGTTCTGGTTTAATACTTCATTCTTAAGTGACAAAAATGATTCACTGAGCCATATTTTTCAGGGCTGGTGAAATAGAAGAAGCCAAGGGTTGCTTGTCTGTTCATTACTGTCTGTAACTTTATTATCCTAGCTTCTCAAATTATCTAGTAAATTGAATCCAGTTGTTAGCATTTTTAGTTTGTATTTTAATTTGCCGCATTTAAAATCATCTTGGAAAGCCATGCTAGTTCTACCTTAAAAAAGAAAACACCCCTCTGCTTGGCAGAAATGGTACTTCCTGCTTTCATAAACAGTCATGTGCATAGTTTAGCAAGGCCTGATGCCTCTGGAGCTTTTTCCCTTTATAGCACCATTGAATCCCAGTCCTGACAGAAGTACTGCGAATCTTGTGGCCTCATTCTGAACAAAAGGGATTAGAGAAGAAAAATCTCTTGATATAAGGCTTAAAAGCAAGGGCAGGCAATCTTGGTTGTGAATATTTTCTGATTTTTCCAGAAATCAAGCAGAAGATTGAGCTGCTGATGTCAGTTAACTCTGAGAAGTCGTCCTCTTCAGAAAGGTACAGCTACATCTCTTGCATGAACAATTAATGGTGTAGCATTGCTAAGAAACAAATCAGGGCATATTGTTTTCTTGTCAAGTTTGCTATATAACGTATTGTACTGCATGCTGGTCATTGTGCTGTTTTGAAGATGTGTACTTGGGTAAGCTGTTCTGCTTTTACAAAAGGGGTAATTGTTTTGTTTTTTTTTTTTTTTTAAATAGTGAAGCCTAATCAGCTGCAGCATGCACACCATAACACAGCAGACCGCTGGCTTATGTGTGACAGCTGTTGAAGGCTTTAAAAAATAATTTACTTAGCTAGAAAATAAAAATCTTGCTTTCTTTAAGGAAATAGTGCTAGGTTTTCTTCCTATATTTTGAGGAAATTTTGCTACACAAAATTTCCAATATTATTTGTAAGGTCTAGGTTAAAAATACTTAGCTTTTGGTTGTAATAAATATTTTCTTGTGTGGAAAGGGAGTGCCATTTGTAAATAGCTTAGGAATTGCAAACCCACATATTAGTCACATTCTGAAAGAGAGATACGATGCTTCTTCAAGTCTGTGCTAGGAAATGGAACAGTCACTGCATGCAGTAATGGTTCATGCCTGCAGGTAAGGACAAAATGACTCAGAAGTATTTTTAAAGCGATTATTTTATCTGTCAATCAAATGATTATACCTGTAAGGAGATATTTCCATAAAATGTCTGTTTAACTTAATAAATAGAATTAAGATACGTTTCTCTCAGGTCAGAAATGAGACTATAGTTGCCTATTTTTATATGTAAATGTGTGTTCACTTCTGTTTACCAAAATGGTTTATACTACATGATATTTTAAATTGAAGTTCTTGGGCATACAATTGGTACTTACTTTTCTGTTGGTTACCTAATAGTTTATACCTAATGTTGATATTTTAATATTTAAGATGTGTTGATTTATCTCTTTCCTGGTTACTCTTCAGGGTTGTCTTTTTGTTCACATTTAATATTTTGGAAGACATTATGGAGAAATAATTTGCTAGTTAAAGAACGATGTAGGAAAAACACCAGAAAGAAAATAGGTGAAGAACCCAGCATGGTAAAATGAATTTAATTATAGTACACTAGTGTATGGAGGACATGATCTGATGGCAAAATGATGACATTAAATTGATTTATTAGTATAATTGGGTGAAAGGCCTCTGGCTTTAATTTAGGGAATTATAAATAAGGAAGATATTACTGCTTTCTTTAGAGGCTGAAAATAGAAAATTTTAGACACATTTGTGTTTATTTTTATGTAGCTTCTAACTTCTCGTTTATGCCTAGCTATCCCATTTTAAGCGTTCTTTTTTGCTGAGATAAAAAACAGTCTTCAGCCTTGTGAATATTCTGCCAGTAAAATGGTGGTGATGGGAAGAGGGGAGGATGGTGGTGTAAATAGTGATTGGATTGGGTGCCAACTGTAATGTTAGAGTTTTGTTACTAGGAAGAGCATTCTTAATGGCATGACAACAGTAATTATGTTGGCTTTTTGAGTATCATGTTTTCTCTATTGAGAAATTGAAGGTTGAACAGAATGGATGAGTATTACCAAGAAACAAGTTTGGAATGGGTGAGGCGTTTATGGTTAAAATATACTCTTATAAGGAAATATTCTAAAATATTTTGGTAAAAACATTTATTTATCTTAAAATTATTATTACTGTCTCACCTAAGGTCTTGTGGTTAAATCTGATGAAAGGGAGGATGAATGCAGACATGATTTTAAAGTTTAGAAACCAGCCACTGTGCTTATGACAACTTTATACACATTTTTACCAGAGCTTGCTTGCTTTATTATTCTTTTGGGATTGTTCACACATATATTTAGCAATTGTGATATGCTGACCTAATGGATATTAATGTAGTTTATGGATCAGCCAACACTTTGCCAACATAGAAGTTGTTTTACTAATGTAGGCATATTAAAAATAGAAATTACTCTCCCCCCCATTTAAAAAGTTATACAATGACAAATAGTCATTTGTTTGTTTGTTTTTTTTAATTTATCTGGAAGAATTTGAAAACCAATAATCTGAAGTTTAAGACCAAGAATCTGAAGTTTTAAAAAAAGTATGGCCTAATTATACTATATTCGGCCTACAAATTTAATATAGTATCCTGTAGCATTGCCACTACACTCTGCAATTCCTTGTTCTCTAATCACCTAAATTTTTAACATCTTTGACTCTGTTTTATTTTAAATTAGTTATTTGAAGCATGGCATGGGTCTTAAATATATTTGGAATTTACCTCTGGTCAGTATTTCCATGTATTTATTGGTGAAGAAACCTTGGTTTTCTTTAAAGAGAGTTATCTTTTGTTACAATTGATTTTTGTGTACTGTCTGCAGTGTAGCATGCTCTTTGAATGCTTGGGAGAATCAAGTGGAGGAATGATGTTTTTAAGTACGAAATACAAACAGTGATGTGATTGATGTTCCTAATAATCTTAACAGATATCAATACACCTTGAAATTTATTTATTTATTTGTAACACCTTAAACAGAGTGAGGGGGACCAATCCAATGTCATTTGGCTGGGGAGGTGTGGAGCACTTCTTTTCAGAATGGCTGACTCATAGGACAAAAACCAGTTGCGTGACAAAAGTTACAATTTATTTTTTGGTTTTATATGTTGGAGGGAGAGGAGAAAAATGTTAGCTTCAGTTCAGTTCAGTCACTCAGTCGTGTCCAACTCTGCGACCCCATGAATTGCAGCACGCCAGGCCTCCTTGTTCATCACCATCTCCCGGAGTTCACTCAGACTCACGTCCATCGAGTCTGTGATGCCATCCAGCCATCTCATCCTCAGTCGTCCCCTTCTCCTCCTGCCCCCAATCCCTCCCAGCATCAGAGTCTTTTCCAATGAGTCAACTCTTCGCATGAGGTGGCCAAAGTACTGGAGTTTCAGCTTTAGCATCATTCCTTCCAAAGAAATCTCAGGGTTGATTTCCTTCAGAATGGACTGGTTGGATCTCCTTGCAGTCCAAGGGACTCTCAAGAGTCTTCTCCAACACCACAGTTCAAAAGCATCAATTTTTCGGCGCTCAGCCTTCTTCACAGTCCAACTCTCACAACCACACATGACCACAGGAAAAACCATAGCCTTGCCTAGATGGACCTTAGTCGGCAAAGTAATGTCTCTGCTTTTGAATATGCTATCTAGGTTGGTCATAACTTTTCTTCCAAGGAGTAAGTGTCTTTTAATTTCATGGCTGCAGTCACCATCTGCACCTATTTTAAAAATTAAGGATGGAGAACACTATTGAATGAATAAAAAACCAAGGGATCCTAATTATTGCCAGTTAAAAGGAACACATATGTGGCAAGAGTACCCTTCTGCAGATTTTAGGAATAAACCTTACACTGAGTATTTTTCTTTTAATGGAGCTATTGTTGAACAGATGAATTGTATTCAGCTTAAATATGATAGAGACAAGGGTCAGGCACAATTTTACTTCTTCATCTACTGCTACTTGCTGCTGCTGCTGCTAGTCGCTTCAGTCGTGTCCGACTCTGTGCGACCCCATAGACGGCAGCCCATGAGGCTCCCCCATCCCTGGGATTCTCCAGGCAAGAACACTGGAGTGGGTTGCCATTTCCTTCACCAATGCATGAAAGTGAAAAGTGAAAGTGAAGTAGCTCAGTCGTGTCCGACTCTTAGCGATACCATGGACTGCGCCCCACCAGACTTCTCCGTCCGTCAGATTTTCCAGGCAAGAGTGCTGGAGTGGGGTGCCATTGCCTTCTCCGCTACTGCTACTTACTGTTTTTTGAAAAAGCCATGCGTATTTATTTGATGCAAAAATTAAGTTTTCAGATATTTGCTTCTTCTTGCCTTTTCCTAGCTAGAACACTCCAGGGAAGTGGAAATTTATGGGGTTACAGTCGGTGGGGAAGAAGAGGATGGTAATAATGATAATACCTAGGAACAAATATAATGATCATTTATTCAACATTTGTAGATGATCATTTATTAAACATTTTCAGATACTAGTTCTAAGTGAGGAGAAAGTGTGTGTGAGGGAGTGGGGTGCCGTTGGAAGGACTCTGATAAATCATCCCCAGAAAGGTCCTGAGTGAACAGAAAGCATTTTGCTCTACTACAAGTTTTTTCAAAATCTATTACTGCTTCTTCAGTGGGCTCATGAACAAATTCAGACCATACTTAATGCGGAAGAGTTGAGCCCAGAGTGCTGAGAGCTGTGATCCCCAGTCCATCTAGGCTGAGTTCAGAAAGAGTTGAGGAGGTAAGAGATAAGGGGCTTGAGAAGCTGAGAATCTGCATTTGCTGTAAGCATTGCCCATATCTGCTGTATAAAATGTGAATGAATGATGTGATTGATAAGGTTCACAGTCACTCAGAAATTAAAGGAGTGTCAGTGCCTTGTAGGAAATCCATTTCCTTTTCAGGAAATGGATACTAAAAGGACCATTTCTTGTTGTGCATGTGTTTCTTACTATTTTTCTTTTTTTGCTGTCAAAAGGGGTCTTTATATTGGAATAGATAAATAGTATCCTAGATCTTTAGCATCCCACAAAGCTAGCACATACTTGGCAAATTGCTAGCTACCTTTTAAAGAAGAGAGAAAGGGAGAGGGAGAAAGTATCATAAAAATAATTATGCTGTGGCCTATATTCTACCAATTCTATGTAGACAGAGTTGGTAAGAGGTGATGGAGATTGGTGTGTTGCCCCTCCATTCATATAAGGGCATTTGAAATACATAAAGAACCTGTGCTGTGTGGCATGTGGGATCTTAATTCCCCAACCGGGGATGGGACCCGTACCTGCTGTATTGGAAGTGTGGAGTCTAAAGCACTGGGCCACCAGGGAAGTTGCGAATCTGTGCTATTTTTGTGTATATATTTTAGTTCCTTTTCTTACTTTGGAGCCTATTCAGTGAAGAGAAAAAGGGCATATGATAATAATGCGTGGTTGCAGAAAGCAAAAAGAGAAGTCTGGAAGAATCAGGAGAATGGAAGGGAAAGAATAAATAAGTATATCACCATATGAAGAGAGAGGAAAGTTAAGGATGTTCAGTGGAAAATGATCCAGGATGAAGGGGTCTTTCATTTGCTCTGATATTATTTTTCTCCTTGTTGCTGTGGTGAAGTAGTTGTGAGAGGAGAGCCAAATTTTATAAGATTCTCTCTTCGTTGAACCCATCCCCTCCCCATTCCAATACAAAGGATAGATGGGCCTCAATGATCACTACTTTTCCCCTTCCCACCTGTCACTCTGACATTCTTGGCTTTGTTTCTGTATTTGCAGGATAGAAGCATTTGAGACATTTTTCTTGAGTGCTGAGATGAGATAACTCTGGCTTACTGGGTTGTCTTTCGTCTCTTCTGTCTTTATGCTTTCTTCTGCTTTTATTTATTATTTAGTAGTATTTAAATTGTAGTTGTATATGGGAAAGTGTGTAGATCACAGATCATTATAAAATTCAGTTTGATTTTTTTCTTTTCTTGTGTAGTTTATGTATTGTATCTAAATCTTGGCCAAGTCCATGGTCACTAAGGTTTTCTTCTAGATTTGCATATAGAAATTTTCAGCTCTTAATATTTAAGTCTGTGATTAATTTTGGGCTTTAGTATTAAGGTAGAAGTTGAAATTGTTTGTGTACATGACTAGTCAGTTGTTTCATCTCTTTTTGAGTAATATATGTATGTGTACACACATACACACACACTCTGCATACTCTTTTCGTCTGTCTTCTCCCAGTGTTTCCTATGTGAGAGTCATATGTGTTTTCCTGTGTAGTTGTAATTGATGCAGTCTCATTGCTGTACAGTATTCAACATATGAATATACCTAACAGTAGATAAATAATCTGTTCTACTATTGATGAGCTTGTGGAATGTTTGCAGCTGATAGTTATTAGAAGTAGTGCTGCTGTGAGCATTTGTATACATGTCTTTTTGGTGAATGAACCTTTGCATAGCATTTCTGTTGCGTGTATTCCTAGGAGTGCAGTTGCTGAGCTTTGGTGGATATTGCCAACTTTCCGAAGCAAATGTGCCAATCTGCACTCCC
>SJYX01017565.1:0-14357 GCA_006410675.1 Oreotragus oreotragus | reverse complement strand
CATGTGTCTCTTTCTATTCTGGTTTCCTCGGTGTGTATGCCCAGCAGTGGGATTGCTGGGTCATAAGGCAGTTCTATTTACAATTTTTTAAGGAATCTCCACTCTGTTCTCCATAGTGGCTGTACTAATTTGTATTCCCACCAACAGTGTAAGAGGGTTCCCTTTTTCCACACCCTCTCCAGCATTTATTGCCTGTAGACTTTTGGATCGCTGCCATTCTGACTGGTGTGAAACGGTACCTCATTGTGGTTTTGATTTGCATTTCTCTGATAAGGAGTGATGTTGAGCATCTTTTCAGGTGTTTGTTAGCCATCCATATATCTTCTTTAGAGAACTGTCTATTTAGTTCTTTGGCCCATTTTTTGATTGGGTCATTTATTTTTCTGGACTTGAGCTGCATAAGTTGCTTGTATATTTTTGAGATTAGTTGTTTGTCAGTTGCTTCACTTGCTATTATTTTCTCCCATTCCGAAGGCTGTCTTTTCACCTTGCTTATAGTTTCCTTTGTTGTGCAGAAGCTTTTAATTAGATCCCATTTGTTTATTTTTGCTTTTATTTCCAGTATTCTGGGAGGTGGATCATAGAGGATCCTGCTGTGATGTATGTCGGAGAGTGTTTTGCGTACAAGTCTTTTTTTTTTTTTTTAACTTTCACCTTTAATTGTTTTAATCTTTTGGCCTCATTGTGTGGCATGTGGGATCTTAGTACCTTGACCAGGGATCGAACCTGTGTCCCCTGCATTGGCACCATGGACTCTTTACCATCGGCCTACCAGGGAAGTCCCTTCCACAATTCATTTTCATTTTAAAAATCAAGGAAAGGTGGCCCTTTTGGAAGAAAATGGTCAGAAAGTCATCAAGAACTGTAGACTTGTTGTGTCACACAGGTTTGACTGGCTTAAAAGCAGCATTTAGAGAGATCTGAGAGTCGGCTGCCAGACTGGGATGGTCTTCCCTTGGTGCTGGACATCTTGGTTCTGACACCACAGAGGTGGGGGGAGCATGGGGCCCTTGGGGGACTGATGTTTGGCTTCACCATGAGCTATGGTGTTCAGGACCCCTTGGACCGGGCCATAGATTTCTTGGGCTTATTATGGAGAAAGTTAGTCTGATCATTGGTTTGTTAGAGTGTGAATGGTTAAATAAATGTGTTGTTTTCTATTTTAAGCAAGTGAAAAAAATTACAGTATCAGTAATAATATTAACTAATATTTATTGCGTGCTTACTATGTGCTAGGCATCATGCTAAAATACTTTACATACATTTATTTCATTTAACCCACATAAGAGCTCTGAGGGAAAAGAATGATTATTACCTCCATTTTAGACACAAAGAAGCTGGGGCTGAGTGAGGTCAAGGTTCCCTGCCTGTGGTCACCCAACTTGTGAGTGACAAGGCCAGCATTTGACCCCAGGCCTCTCTAGCTCCGGAACCTGACTGTTCAGCAGTATGCCGTTCAGCATTCAATCTTGTAACTACCCTTGGCAGACTCCTACTGTTGGAGGGAATCTAAGTACGGCATTGGGGGGTGCCAAGAGTAATATCCCATGAGAGCTCTCTTGGAATCACATGTTCTTACCCCAGAAACTGGTAGGAGGTCAGAGACTGGGAGCTTATTCTTCACAGGGGAAGGCATGGATCTGACTTCAGGAAGCGTTTGGGGTGGAGAAAGGGAGCTTCTGGATCCCTGGGCCCTGAAAAAGTTCATTTAGGGCTTAGCTCATTGGGGTGTGGGTGGTGGGGCAGGCAAAGAAAATGGAACTCAATAATACTGCCTTATATCAAACAGACTGGGACATTTTTTCCAGTTTATATTGTCCATGACTATTAAAACAAAAGCGTTTCTTAAGGATAAAGCTACATATGACAGTATTAATTACAGATACAGCTCATTGGATTCATGCAGTCTCTTCCCAGCAGTTTGAGGTGATTCCTGAGATCTTGGAATCTAAGGATGGCATCACCATCGCACTCTGGACAAATCAGACGTACTGTTAGAGGGCAGATGCTAACCTTCTCCACGTCACGTGACAGCAGCAGCAAGTAGGAAACCACATATTTAACAGTTTTCATAAATAGGAGGGGATAAATTCATCTTACAGCTCTGGACTTTTCCAGTTCTTCCCACTGTCAAGGTGTTGGGCAGCGCTGGTGACATTCTATCTTTCACACTCAACTCTAGTGGTGGTCAATATGAGGTCCTGTCACTGCACAGGTTTGTTTCTGGACCAGGCTGTCTGCAAAGTTCAGGGCAGACGTTTCAACATGAAAAACAAAAATCAAACCAAAAGAACAGCAACAAAAACAACAAATAAGACCCTAGGGGGAATAGGTGGGTATCTTAAAGCCATGGTTTTATCTCTGGACTGTTGGATGGGATAGAACAGGAGAATGGAAGCAGGGATAGGAAAGGTGAACCTGACTATAGGGATCTCAGCACTCGGATAAACCTAACCACAGAAGCACACTGCTCTCCTCTTTTTAATTTTAAGGGGGACATTATTTCATTCACTGTCGTTTATAGCAGTGCAACTAAGTTCCAAGCATTTGGTGGGTCTTATCCCTCCTTCCTGGAGGCAGGGAGGCAGGGGGCAGTTCCTCATCCCTGTGGAGAAGGTCATCCTGGGAAAACTGCCTGGATTCCCCCTAAACTGGCTTTCTCCTTTCCTTTTAAGAACGCAGCATGTTTTCTGTAACAGTGCTGCCTCCGCCGCTGATGACAAAGCTCCGGGAGTTAGACACTACAAGTGCCGGGGACAGCTCTTCTGGGTCCTCCATCTCTAGCTGGTGGTCCTCACCCGCAGGGCCCTGCAGGCCTGTCTCCTGGGCGGCCAGTTCCGAGTGCGTCTCCCCGCACTGCAGAGGGAGCAACGCCTGGTGTTTGGTCAGGGCGTCGCTGTTTTTCTGGGCCTCCAGGGAGGTCTGGTGCGTGGAACTCCTGTGAGCCACGGCGCTCTTCTGAGGCTCGTCAAAGCTCAGCGAGAAGGTGACGGTGCCGCTGCCGAAGATGACCTTCTGCTTGCAGCGGGGCGGCTGCTGCGGCTGCGGCTGCGGCTGTGAGGTCGAGGGTGGCCGCGGCTGCGGCTGCTGCGCGCTGTGCGGGCTCAGGGCCAGCGGCTGCGGCTGCTTCTGCCTCTCCGGCTGCTGCTGCGGGAACGGGTCCTCGCTGTTGCTCTTGCTGCTGATGGAGGAGGAGGGGGTGGATCCCGTGGAGCCCCCCAGGCTGCTGGACCGCTGGCGGGAGACGTTGCTGCGGCGCAGCGTGGCTCGGGCGGCCACCTTGAAGGCGTGTGCCGCGGTGCTGCAGCGCACCTCCTCGATGGTGTTCCGGGACGGCTTGAAGAGGATGATGTAGACCTTGTTGAAGAAGATGCAGGCCAGCAAGCCGAAGCTGGCCGCCAGGATGGCGATCACCTCCACCGCAGAGACGAACTTGCCGTAAGTGCTGGCGTAGGCGGGGATGAAGGAGATCCAGACGATGAAGAAGATGAGCATGCTGAAGGTGATGAACTTGGCCTCGTTGAAGTTCTCTGGCAGCTTCCGGGACTTGAAGGCGAAGAAGAAGCAGATGGCAGCCAGCAAGCAGGTGTAGCCGATCAGGAAGCCCAATGCCATGAGCGAGCCCTCGTGGCAGGTGATGAAGATAATCTCGTCCTCCAGCTCGTGGTTGCGGTAGCTCGAGGGGGGCGCCGTATTGAGCCAAATGGCACAGATGACAATCTGCATGAAGGTGCAGAGGAAGACCAGCAGGAACTGCAGGTTGAGCCCCCACCACTTGCGGTGGAAGCTGGTGGGAATCTTGGCCTCAAACACCAGGAGGACCCGATTGGTTTTCACCAGGATGCACGAGATGCAGAGCACGAAGCTGATGCCAAAGGCCGGCTGGCGCAGGCGGCAGGTCCAGTCCTGGGGCTCCCCGATGAAGAACAGGGAGCTGGAGAAGCAGCAGAGCAGGGAGAAGAGGAGGAGGTAGGAGAGCTCCCGGTTGGTGGCCTTGACGATGGGCGTGTTGCGGAACTTGATGAAGACGCCCAGCACGAAGGCTGTGAGGAAAATGCCCAGCACAGCAAAGAGCGTGAGTGCGATCCCGAAGGGCTCGGTCCAGGACAGAAACTCGATCTCCTTGGCGATGCAGGAAGTGTGGTTCTCATTGGACCAGAAGTCATCAGGGCACTTATCACAGGCACTTGCATCTGTAAAATGTTGCAATGAAGGGGTTAGTACTGCGTGGCAGACACTGAAATTTGTGAGTGTGAATGTGGTGATGAGGGAACTTTAAATTTGCTTTATTGATGAAATGTGATTTTTACATTATCAGATAATGTACTGAACCCTGACTTATGCTTAATAATATAATTTCATGTTTCTTTGATGATTCTATTTTTTTCTTTTGTGCTGTGGTCAGTCACGTGTGCTGTGATCAGTCATATGTACTGTGTGTTCAGTCATATGTTTGTTCAGTCACACGTGCTGTGCTCAGGTCCCTTCAGTTGTGTCCAACTCTTTTCGACCCTATGGACTGTAGCCCACCAGGCTCATCTATCCCTGGGATTCTCCAGGCAAGAAAACTGGAGTGGGTTGCCATGCCCTCCCTCCAGTTTGTATATATGGGGGCTACTTTTTGAAAAATTTTTAAAGTTTATGTTGCAGTATAGTTGATTTAACAACATTGTGATAGTTTCAGGTGTATAGCGGAGGGATTCAGTTTATACACATACATGTATCTATTCTTTTTCAAATTCTTTTCCCATTTAGGTTGTGGCATAATATTGAACTGACTTCCCTGTGATATACAGTAGATTGTTGATCATCCATTTTACACACAGCAGTGTGCACATGTCAATCCCAAACTCTAGGAGGGCTACTTGCTTCCTTTAACACTACTTGCTGATGTACAAACCATCATTCAGCAAGCACAGAATGATCAGTCTTGCCAGACAGGTGGCTGCCCTGCACACTGGGGGTCTGGCGCTGTCCACCAATTTTCACAGTGATTCACACTCAGTCTGACTTATTTTGGACATAAAGATGGGCTTTGTAGACACGCCAGAGCAGCCTCTTAGATCATGGCAAAGTACGCCATGATTCTGACCTGTGCCTTCCTCACTCCACATCAGTGGCTTTCTAGTGAGAGGGGCTGCAGACTCATTTGACCAACAAATGTTTATTAAGCCTTTGCTGTGTCTCAGTCAGTGTGCAGTTTTGGGAGTGAAAGGAGCATGGGCTTTGCAGTCAGAAATCTGGATGGGAATCCTGGCTCTGCCATTTATTAGCTGTGTGACTTTGGTCTGGCGCCTTAATCATTCTGAGCCTCAGTTTCCTCATCAGTGAAATGGAAGCGATAACTCCACCATGGTAGTGAGGATGAAGTGAGTGAATAATAATGAGAAAAAAATTATATTTAGTATTTATAGAGTGCTTCCAATATGCCAATCAAATATTTCTCTATAACTTATCATGTGTTTTACCAGTTTTATCTAATTTAATCCTCCAAACTCTGTAAGATAGGTTTATTATTATTCTCACTTTAAAGACGAAGAAATTGAGGCATAGGAGAAACATAAATAAGATAGTGAGTCCAGTGCCAGGCACTCTGTAGACAATCTATCTTGACCTAGTAACTCTGGAGCCTGGGACACACATCTCTGGTTCCGAAGAGATCATTCTGTTGTTCAGCTCTATTGGCCCAGCTTTGAATTTGATGTTACACTATTGTGTTGCCTACAGCATCTTCTTGCTGCTGTCATCTAGCCTGTTACTCATTTTAGATGGATTCCCTGATATGCTCTCTAGCACTGCTGCTGCCTTAATCAGGGAACAGACACAACGTTGTCTATTCAGGATCACTGAGCTCTAAGAAAAGAAAAACAATATTGGAGTGCAGTTTCGAAGTAAGAGAAAGATGTGCAACAGATGTGTTTGTAAACTTTTATGGTATTACAGAGATATCTAATATTCCGATTCTATCCCCCTCAGTGTGCAGCCCAGTGTGATGCTCAGACGCACCTTGTTAAATGAGAAACCGTGCTAAGCACCATCTCAGCCCAGCCCTTCCTGCGACTTTGCTGAGCCCAGGGCCCCACAGTGAAGGGAGCTCTGCATGTCCACCAGGGGTTGCTCCTTTACCTGTCTCGTCGCTGTACTCCCCATCAGGACATTCCACACACTCAAAGCAGCAGGTGGGCTCCCCCTCAATGATTCCTTTCCTGGTCCCAGCCAGGCAGTCTCGGCTGCAGTTGGAGAAAGGCACCTGAGGGCGGAGATCACAACAGAGGGGCTGCAGCTGTGGAATCAGTCTTCCAGCTCCTCTGACACATGTCAGAGGGGGGAGCTGGGCTCTAGCACCAGTGTGGCAGACTCGGGCCCAGTTCAGGCGGAGGAAGGACCAGCGGGCTGTGTTCCTATTATCTCTGAAGGGGACAAATGCCTATGGGAAAGTGCACGCATGCACACACACACACACACACACATCTCAGTGGAATTCAAGGAAGATTAACTGTTGTGAGTCTACGCAGTAACAAAATCCTCCTTAAATAACCTTCCCTTCCATCCTCTACAAGTCCCAGAATAATATACTCCTCTTTCCACTTACTTCCTCCCCACCACATAGTCATACCTGAGATGACCATCATCCTTGTTCACCACAAGCAAGTAATACTAAACTTTCAAGGAACAGAGCAATCTTATCTTATACAAACTCTAGCAGAGATCAGGAAAAGATACATATCCTTAAAGGAGCACCTTCCAACTAATTCTTATAAGCCCAGTATAATAACCTTGATTCTAAAACAAGACAAGGACAGTATGAAGGCCCATCTCACTTATTAAGTTGTCTTCAGAAGTAGAGCTGAGTTGGGGATTTGTGTCCAAGTGATTTATAAGGAAAGTTCTCCCAAGGGAATCAGGAAGAGCATGGAGGAAGTAGGACATAGGAGGGAGGAGAAGAAGCAAGGCTATGATCCTGAACAAAGTCACTCCGACTTCTGCCTGATACCCCGGGGGGAGCTCTGGAAGGCAGGTTAGGCCCCAATGCTGTCCTGACCTGAAGAAAAGGGCTAGAGCTTTCATACTTGCACAGCACTCAGAGCAGAAGGGAAATGTAAATTCCTAGGCTCTTCTGAGGTTCTCCTTTGCCTCTCTGAGCCTGTAGGCAAAATGGGTTCCATTAGCCTGTAGGCAGTCTCTGAAAAAGAATATGAAGTTCTGATTATTGGAAGTAAAAATGTATAGAAGTTATTGGAAATAAAAATGTATAGAAATCCTGGAGATATATGCAAAGGGTAAGGACTCTGAAAGGATCTGGAAAGAGTACAATTACTTTCTACTGCTTGAAAACAGATGAAAGTAATAACAGACAAACTCAAAGGGCGTGAAAAACAAAATACACCACGATCGTGCTGAGTTTCTGCCAGGAATGTAAGCAAATTTAATATTAGAGATTCTGTGTCACTCACTGTAATAATAAATTAACACAGAAAACATGATCATCAATGGATGAGAAAATAGTTGATGAAATTTAACACAAACTAGTGATAAAAAAACTTAATGATGTTTGACAGAAAACAAAATTCTGTAAAGCAATGATCCTTCAATTACAAAATAAATTTTTAAAAAAGTAGAAAAAAACTTAATGAGAGTAGGAAGAAATAACTTTACCTTGAAAAAACATCCCCAAATTGTTAGCATAAACATCAATCCATATGACACAATATTATTTAATTTAAAATAAATAAGAGTGCTTATTTAAAATAAGGGTGCTCAGTATCACCACTATTATTATATATTACACCAGAGTTCCTAGTTAGTGGAACAAGAAAAATATTGGCAAACTTATTGGAAAGGGCTAAAAAAAAACCCTATTATTTTTAATAATAATGCAGATAACACATTAGAAATAACTGGAGAGTAGCCCCAGGCTAAAATGCCATAGACTGCCACTATTAGCTGAGTTTCATTAGTTTTTCTTAAAAAACAAAAAAAACTTCACCTTTTGATATATGCTATTTGTTGATTTCTAGCTTCTTAAATGATTGTTTTTGACAATTTTGCCCATTGCTTCACCATTCAGAAATCCTGCTTCCATCTCAATCTTTGATCATGCCAGGTAACTGAGTACTTATTAGATATTTACTACCCAACAGTCTATGTGTATCAGAGATAGTAAATATATCATAAGGACACAAAAAGCATACATTTCTTGAATTAGGGAGCAAGTCTTCATTTTTGTAGCCCTAGTTACAAAGCCTTGAATAACCCTTAATAGGTTCATACTATTTTCAAAACATCTCTTTAAGAAGCTTATCCCCCTTCCTCCACTACTTGCTTGAACTGGAGACATCTTACAAAGTTAAACACACGGAAAGCAGTAAAATAATTACCATTGTTTCCAGCAAAACAGAAATAACTGGCTCGACAAGGAATTTTAAAACACGTGAAAAGATATTTTCTAACGAAAGAGGAATAGCAGTGGCAATACCAGCTCTGATGGCCACTGCGACTCTCAGGACCCTGGTGTGAAGGAAGGAAAGGATAAGCTACGTCATGAACACTAATGTTTGCTACTATTATGTGCTTGTAAATTCACTGCAAACTCCACTGGATCACGATATGTATTTCATACATTGCTGGCCCAACTTTGTTGACATTTTATTTAGGATGTGACCACATCTGTGTTTATAGATTGGCCTATAATTGCTTTTTCTTGTACTGTTATTGCCTGTTTTTGAAATTATATTAGATTATATTAGCCTTTTAAAATGAGTTTAGTAGCTTTCCTTCTTGGCTTCTGTTAGGCTGTGAGTGGCAAAAACTTCAAAATAACAAAATAACAATGGTTCAATCTACACCAATTAGAGACAACTGTGTGCATCAACGGAGGTACCATATAACCTGGATGAGTCAACAACAGCAGGGAACAGATAATAAATAACATAGCTGATCAGTTTAGACTGTAGTCAATCGATACCTGTGATAATATAGACAAGAGTATAATTAGTGGACAGAGGAACATACCCGCTGGAATCCCCAAAGCTCTATTTGAAAAAGGGTCATGACATGTTTATAACTGAGAATTCATTCTCTGAGGTAGAAACTAAAAAGACTTGTATACTGTGGATGAGATTTGCTGTCTATAGGAGAAGTTCTTAAAGGTAACTTATCCTTTAATTTGAGAAACCCATCACTGTAAGAAGCATTTGGTAAAAAGATGAAGTTGAATTTTTGGTCATGTCATAAAAAGTGGTCCAAGATACTCAAAGGTGATAATAGAAAGTGTTAGTCCCTCAGTTGTGTCTGAATCTTTGTGACCCCATAGACTGTAGCTCACCAGCCTCCTCCGTCCATGGGATTTTCCAGGCAAGAATACTAGAGTAGGCTGCCATTTCCTACTCCAATAATGGAAAGGCAACTGCAAAGAGAAATGTAGCAGTTCTCACCCAGGCTTTTTGGAAGAGTTTGAGAGGATGCCTGGTCCAAGGTTTGTTCCTACAGAGGATCTGGGTCCTTAGAACATACTATATTCTAGGACACAACTATTGTAGAACGGTTAGTATTTCAGGCTATCACGTATCTTTTCCTTAAGTGCATATTCACTGGGGGTAAGGTGCCTCTGGTTATTAATCAGGCTTCTAGATGAAGTGATACCTCATGGAAGGAGGCCGTGATCACAGTCACAAGCATCCTCCTATTTGCTATAGTTCTCCCATAGGAGGAGAATAAATTGTCCTTTTGATTTATAGGCCAGTCCTAAGCTATTTTGGATAACAGGGAGCTACCTCTGTGTGAATTGTCCACGCCCTGTCTTGAGTGATGCTTGTATTTGCTTAAATATTTTGCTCTGGTTGGGGAAAGTTTTAGCTAAAGAAACTATTATTAGCCATGGAGTCAGATTTGTAAAGAATAAAATTGTTTCAATACAGTAAGCATGGGACTCTGGTTCTGAGAATTCTCTTTTGGACCCTAAACACTCGTGGATTTCACAGGGGAATCCTGACAACGCAGTTAGTGAATTGATGGAAGTGGACTTGTGATTCTGGAAGTCCAGTGGCAAAGGCCAAGGCCCTCCCAAAGCCCAGAACAGTTTCTTCCCATGGTGGAGGCATCTAGTATCCTGATGGACAGCACATACCTCCCTTGAGAATCCACTCCACAGAATTTTTTCATCATTGATGAAGAGTCTCTCTCCTTTCTTGGCATAGACATTGTAATATCCAACTTCCTTAAACACTATGGAGCCATCCTCTGGGGAGAGGTGCCAGTTGATGATGGAATAGTTCCCTGCCAGGTCTCCACATTCATCGAAAGTTACTTGCTCCCCCATATTGCTGGTAAAATTTAGGTGCCGCAGATGTTTCAGGACCTAAAGAACAGAGATGAACATTCTTAACACAAGCCACAGGGCTGCCACATACGGTTTATGTAGGTTGCATACTGCACAAGGACAGTAAGCTGTCTTGTTCAAACAAAGTGGAAGAGACATGACTTGAGGAAGAGGGACCTTTTTAAAATTTATACTAAGGTACTTATATGTGTTAGTGGCAGCCTTGGTAAGCCATGAGCTTTATTTGGTATGCGAATTGTGTCAGATGGTTCAAAAAGTCGTTTGGGTTTTTCATAAGATGTAACGGAAAAACCCCAATGAATTTTTTGGTCAACCCAACAACTGGGGTAGGAAACATTTTCTTGAAGTCAGAAAAGGAAAAGGAATACATCTTGCCATGGAACTGGCCAAATCAAGGCTTTTACAGGCACACCATCATCTGGTGGTGCCCAGGAGGAAATGGGTTGTAGGCCAGAGCCATCCCTGGTGTCTTCTGAGATGGACTTTGGAAAGAGTAAGTACTCTTACACTCTGCACCATCTTTCTCTCAGCTACTGCGTCTGTGGAAGTGCCCTGCTGCCAAAGTTCACAGAGAGAAGGGTGGAAGGAAGAAAGAAAGAAGGCTATGAGCGGAGCCTTGGCCATCGCTGTTAATCATGGCCAGTCCTTTACTTTTTACAGGTGTTACGAGTCACAAAGCCCTTGTACAAAAAAGTAGTGATAATAATCACCAAACCTTACTAGTAATTTTATTACCTTTGAGGCACAATACTGAATGCTTTATATTTGTTATCTTCACAACAAATAGTACTATTAACCCTCATTTTGGGACTTCCCCAGTGGCTCAGCGGTAAAGAATCTGCCTGCAAAGCAGGAGACACTGGTTCGATCCCTGGGTGGGGAATATCCGCTGGAGGAGGAAATGGCAACCCATGCCAGTATTCTTGCCTGGGAAATCCCAGAGACAGAGGAGCCTGGGGAGAGTGGGGGGAGGTGGCTACAGTCCATAGGGTTGCAATGAGTCAGACATGACTGAGCATGCATGCACTCCCATTTTACTCATGGAGAAACCGAGGAAACAGGAAGTAGCTAGTCCCGAGTACACAGCTAGGAAGTGCTGCCAAGCCTGCACTCGTATTGGCTTTGCTCCACTGCAGCATGGTTAGGCTCCTGGCTCTGTTTCTTGTGCACCCCTGACTTGGGTCAAGAGGAAGCAGTGGGCACTCAGCAGCTAGTCTTTCATGTGGGAACTGCCCAGGGCCAGGAGGTCACTGAGGCACCGAGAGAGAGTGAAACACACACACAGTCCAGACGGTGAGAGTAGGTGTGCTCACTTACACTGCACCTCGGGACTGCAGGGCTTTCTGACTCTCTGGCTCTGAGTGCGTTTCTTCACCAGCAGGATGAGAGGGCTGGGCCCTAGACACTGCAGGAATCTCCAAGTTCTAGTTTGAACATCTCTCTGTTCTATGCTGTGGTGGCCCTAGGAATACATTTAGAAGTACTTCTCCCCTTTAGCATAACTTTTAAGGTATCTGAAAAACCAGCATCTAATCTGACACCGAGAAAAGTTTGGGCCCTATTATCCATGTGTGTGATGAAGGAAGGGCAGCTTTCATCTTCTACTCCACTCTAGAGATGACAGAGCTTTAAAAAAAATTTTTTTATATCTGTATTTGACTGTATTTTAAAGCCAACATTTATTGTAAGGAAAATTAAAGAAAGAAAAGGAGCCACCTGAACTTCCTCATAAACAGCCCTGGGGTGAGTGTGGGGACAGAGAATGTGGCTGGCCACGTGCACAGAGACACAGCACCTGGGCGCCTCAGTCACCTGCTGTGTGTGCGGTGACCCCTTTAGTGCTCTCATTGCTGCCCTGGTGGAAGCTGGCTGCTCGGATTTTTGTCCCAGGCTTGTGGGGGATGGGGATGCCTCACTCCCTACTGCCTGGTTCATTTGCTCTGCAACCAGAGATGCTGAGTTATCCTCAAACAATACATAAATAAATAAGTAAAGATGGAGAATGAATCCTACTAAGGATGTTCTCCCAAACCTTCCTCAACGATCATGAATCTTACATTTTCCCTTAATTTTTACTGAGCCCTAAAAGCAGTCCTCAGAGAGGTGGTGCCTCAGACGTGCTCCTTTCCTATATTAGATATGTCCAACTCTCCTCCCTTGGCCCCCCTTGCTCTCAGGATGACTTGTACACAGTGAGGGTACATCCTTTTGTTTCTACCCAGATGTCCTGACACATCTCCTTCTCTCCGAGGAACATGCATTCCTTCTGCTCTATAAGACCGACCCCTCATGCAGCACTCAGAACCTCATTCTTCCCACCTACTCTGGAACTTTTCTGACATGACCAGCCCACCCTTCTCCATTCTATAACCATGCCTCTCCTATTTCCTAGTGGGGATCATCCATGGTTTAGATAAAACATGCTTCAAACTTCTCTAGGTACCTTCCAAAGCCTTCCATACTTTCATCCCGTGTATCTACCACTGCCTGTCAGTGCAAATGTTTTATCCTTGTCATATCCTTTCCACATGTCATGCTGACTCTGTCTTTGCCCCGATCTGCATAAAAGGTAAGAAGAGTGAAGAGAGAGGGCACTACTTCTTGTTTACAGTTCCTTTCTGCCAGGCGTTGTGCTAACGCTTTGCACACATCATCTCATCTGACCCTCATAACACCTCTATGGATAGGGACTATTACTATCTTCATTTCATAGATGAGGAAACTGAGGCATGGAGAGGTCAAGAAACTCACTGAAGTCATAAGCTAGAAAGTGCTCCAGCTGTGATTTAAACTTGTGCTTTTCTGCCACACCCTCTTGACACCAATATGAATTGTTCAGAGCATCGATGGCAAGTATTTGTCAGAAATGTTTCCTCATTAAATATATTTTTTAAAAACATCATTCTTGTTTGAAGAATACTTTAAAAGGCATACGCAACAGTAAAGATAGATTATTTAGCATACATTTTCTTTCGCCTATGCAAGTTTCAATTCCTTGGTTCTTATTCTCCAGACAATAAGCTCCTCCTCTACTTTTCTCAGTCTACAGCTCCTCTGCAAGAAACTCTCTGGGCAACAGTGGGTGAATTGGAAGGGGAACTGGAATAAGATCATTTCACAATTAAATGGTCATCTTCCACATTAATCGGACTGAACAGAAAAGTGACTCAAAGATCATCACTGTCTATAATTATTCTGTATTGCTGTTGGCATAGGCTAGTGATTTCTAGCATATCCTTCCTTGAAAGAAAAGGGAACCAATCACAATCATTTAAAAATTTTTGATTAAAAAACTCATTGTAGGGGCTTCCCTGGTGGCCCAATGGCTAAGACTGTGTGCTCCCAATGCAGAGGGCCTGGGTTCAGTCCCTGGTCAGGGAACTAGATCACATATGTTGCAACTAGAGAGTGTGCATGCCACGACTAAAAGATCCCACATGCTGCAACTAAGACCTGGTGCAGCCACATAAACCAGAAATAAAATAAATATTAAAAATATTAAATATTAATATAAAATTAATATTTAAAATATTAAAAATTTTAATATTAAAATATTAAAAGTTATATGTCAATTAAAAACCCATTGTAAATTCAAGGTTATATTTTTATACTGTTAGAATCAATCAACAAACAAATATTTATAGAATGTCTACTGTGTGATTTGAATTGGGCTGTGGTAGCAAGAATACACAGAAGAACTGTACAGAAAAGATCTTCACAACCCAGATAATCATGAGGATGTGATCACTCATCTAGAGCCAGACATCTTGGAATGTGAAGTCAAGTGGGCCTTAGAAAGCATCACTAAGAACAAAGCTAGCGGAGGTGATGGAATTCCCATTGAGCTGTTTCAAATCCTGGAAGATGACGCTGTGAAAGTGCTGCACTCAATATGCCAGCAAATTTGGAAAACTCAGCAGTGGCCACAGGACTGGAAAAGGTCAGTTTTCATTCCAATTCCAAAGAAAGGCAATGCCAAAGAATGCTCAAACTACCGCACAATTGCACTCATCTCACA
>SJYX01017564.1:58945-100626 GCA_006410675.1 Oreotragus oreotragus | reverse complement strand
GCTTTGCGATGCTTAGGTTGAGGTAACATGTGGCAGTATTTCATCATTCATTATCATTAATGTGAGGGAATCTCCTTCCTCCCTAGTCATGTTACCACAGAAGTTTGTATATGTAGGCTTATTCTGTTATTTTTAGAATATATTCAGCTTTATAGTGTTAGACTGATTTTCTCATAGTGACCATCATCCCTTCTGCTTTAAGAGTATATTAATTATTTTCAGATAAGTTATTAATGCTGAAATCTAATAGTTCAGAATAGAAACCAGATAAATGTTTTATTCTAAATGTAATCATCCAATCTAATGAATATCCTTCTTATTGACATAGTGCAGTTAATGAGTTTACATTTAAATTTTTAGCTGAAGAATTCTTAATGCTATTCATCTAATCTAGATGCCCAATGTATAAAGCATTAAACAAAAAATAACTGTTCTGTTTAACACACTGTCCTGACAGCTCAACACTTTTGACTCTTAAGATGATGACAAGAAATCATCAAATGATCTTCAGAGCATAATTCCAAAATTAGAACTCTTGAGGCTGCCCTAAATTCTGACTTAGAATTATGCTGCACTGAAAGGATTCTCAAGGAATCAAGAGATTCCAACACTCAAATTACCCAAAGCAAACAGAGGGATGAAATTTTCAGTGCTGAGATAAGAAGGGTCCTCACTTATAAAGTACATTTTTTAGAAATCGTTGTCTATTATTCTATGAATAATACAATGGTAGTTAAGTATAGCTGTCAAAAACAGCAAAAACTTTTTTAAAGTTTTTATAGGTTAAATCTATCTGGCAATTAATTATATTCACTAGACTTGATCTTTGCAAAAGCATACTAATTATGATAGTTATAAAAGCCAAAGTAAAAATACTTATTTAAAATATTTTATAAGTTTAGATGGGCCTCCCAGGTGNCTCAATAAATTTTATGTACCTCATTAAGTATTCAGCACTTTAACAAATTAATGGTTCAGGAATAAATTGCTGAGTGATTTGGAAAAAATACATGTTGATGAAAATTTCAGAAAATAATTCATTTAACTTGATTTACTATTTAATTTTTTTTAGGTTATTCAACCTAAACTCTCATACTTATCTAGAATGCATTTATTGTAAGAACCACTGTGCCTTTCTAATTTGTTATGTTCCAGACATCATAGTTTAGTGTTTTATCAGTTCAGTTCAGTTCAGTCACTCAGTCATGTCCAACTCTTTGTGACCCCATGAATCGCAGCACGCCAGGCTTCCCTGTTCATCACCATCTCCTGGAGTTCACTCAGACTCACGTCCATCGAGTCAGTAATGCCATCCAGCCATCTCATCCTCGGTGGTCCCCTTCTCCTTCTGCCCCCAATCCCTCCCAGCATCAGAGTCTTTTCCAATGAGTCAACTCTTCGCTTGAGGTGGTCAAAGTGCTGGAGATCTACCTTTATCATCATTCCTTCCAAAGAAATCCCAGGGCTGATCTCCTTGCAGTCCAAGGGATTCTCAAGAGTCTTCTCCAACACCACAGTTCAAAAGCATCAATTCTTCAGCACTCAGCCTTCCTCACAGTCCAACTCTCACATCCATACATGACCACTGGAAAAACCATAGCTTTGACTAGACGGACCTTAGTCGGCAAAGTAATGTCTCTGCTTTTGAATATCTCAATATATTCTACAAAGCCCAGAAGAAATTGGTGAAAGTTCAGAGAAATCAAATACAATAAAGGAAAGTGATTCTTAACACACTAAGGAAAGTGGGGTTATTGAGTCAGCATCCTGACTGTGCCCTATTATTATGATGAAGCTTCAATGAAAACATAAAGCAACACCCTAAGGAAGTTACACATGGTCTGAGAGAGGACTAAAACAAGGAAGTACCATCAATACTTAGAGGACACCTGGATTTACACAATGCTTAAACAAATAGATTCTCTAATGAGTTTTAGCCAAACTGATCCAGTGTAATTTTTGCTATTCTGATAAACACACATTGGCTTAGGGCAAATCTGTAATATGAGAAAATTATAGGCATTTGGTTGCGTTTTGAAAGATATTTCAACTACAGGTATGGCTTAGAGGTGCTCTGCTGCTGCTGCTAAGTCGCTTCAGTCAGGTCCGACTCTGTGCGACCCCATAGACGGCAGCCCACTGGGCTCCCCCATCCCTGGGATTCTCCAGGCAAAAATACAGGAGCTCTAATACATATTTTACTTAAATATCAAACAGCCAAATGAAGAATGAAGACAAAAATCACCATTACAGAATGAATTTTGAATAGACCTAAATTTGTATTTAAAATACAACTTGTAAACAAAAATTAATTTTGAATGTGATAGTTCTGGTACCAAGTTCAAGCTTACGCTGCTCTCCACATAACAGGCTAATAAATCAAGAGTCAAGTGTTGGGGCAAGGAACAGTGACTTTATTTGGAAAGCCAACAAACCAAGATGATGGAAGATAGTGTCCCACAGAACCATCTGACCTGAGTTAGAGTTCAGGCTTCCTTTATATTAATACTAAAAATGGAGGGGAAATGACTAATTGCTGTGAACTTTTGGTGCAGCAATCCCTTGTTCCTGTAGCTGTCCACATAGTTCTGGTCATAACAGTCTTATAAATCTCCAACAAGATAATTGTTATATTTCTGTTCTGCAACTTTTTATCTCTACATGAACGGAAAAGTGGGATACCTTTAAAAGTCAAAGCCTTGGGAATGGCTCTCATATATATTTCAGGCTATATGCAACATTCTTTTATGAACACAAAAGGTACAGAGCCCAGATGACTGAGCACAGGCAGCAGAGCTCAAGGGTTAGAGCCAAGAGAACAGACTCAATGTGGACTCAGGCTTGCTCTCTCCTAGTTCAGGGACAAAAATGTCTCAGCACTCCCATTGTTAGACTGTGCCTACAATATGCAATGAGAATTGGTGGTGCTGATAGGTGCTTATTTTCACCTAAAGGTTTTAGAAGAGTCAGATTTGCAGTTTTCTGTTATTCTCTAATACTTTTATGTTTTAAATATCGAGACTACATTTACGCTTAATTAAGTCAATCATTATTGATTTATCCTGAGGATTATTATACTTACCATTGCAGTTTTTCTTCCTTATAAGATATTTTTGAGGGGTCAAGTTTACATTCTCTTTTCATGATTTGAAGAGTATCCATTTAGGATTTTTTCCCAGGCTTTGGTGGCCTTATTTGAGGTTTTAATGGAATTAAATAGTGAAAGAAGAATAAAACATCAGCTCTATCCTTTTAAAAAGTGTGTCTCTCTTTTTCTTTTTTATTCGTGCTACAAACTTTCACAGAGGTTTACTTAGAAAAGATCCATTAAGGGATGAGTAAGTGATTCAACAAGGAACCATAGTAAGTTTGCCCTTCCAATTTGTTTCATTGTGTGATTCTGAAGAACTGCCTTAGTCTCCATTAGTTTATATATCTCATTTGAACAATTGAATGGTGCATTTTTTCTTTCCTAATATGTGGAAATGCTGAAAAGTCAATATTTTCTTGGAGAGATCTTGGCACTCTATATACTACACAATAATATGCAATCTTGGGAAGCATTTTAGCTGTTGTGGAGATTAGTACCATTATTGATTCTGAATTGATGAGCCATTTAGAGTAAAATCCAGAAACCAGCCAATTCTCAGTACAACAGATGCACATACGTAGCTTTCATAACTTTGTAGAATAAGCAAAAGAAAAAAAAACTGGAAATAATAAGAAATTATCATTTACACTTTTTTTCTGAAATGTTTTTCTTAAGCCAACTTTCTGATATCATATCCAATGTAAATGGATTATACAAATGACATGGGATTTTTATCTAAAGCAATTATTCTACATTTGATTTGGATTTTTTTTTGCATTAATGACTATTCTATATTAATGACACAGTCTCTTCCAATTTAAGTTTAGAGTTAAGAAACTGTAAACAATGGTTTAAATTCCTTAGATCACCAGAATAGAAATGTCTTGGAATTGTCGCTACAGCATACAAACTGCTCACTGTTGGAGATGCCAGATGACAATCCATAGATAAGGACCAACCCTCACAGACATGAGCTTGGTTAGGTTGACAAATTTTTAGCTAAATATTGAATTAGATATCAGAAGCATGATCTCTTGAGCTCAGCCCAGACCCCATCCTTGCCTATGTCCTTGTCTCAAATCTAATTCATACATTTATATACTGGCCTGACTCTTGCACATATTAGAATTTGCTTATGATTTAACACAACTGCCAAAGTGACAAACTTAATAAAGTAAGAAATTAGGCATGCTGCTAAAATGACTTGAGTAATTTGAAACTATATATTTTCAAGCACATCCGTTAAGCAGGTGACAATTATGTTCACCAATTACTGAATCTGAAAGAACTTGTGCATGAGAAAATAACATGATTGTGTGTTGTTCTTGAAAATTTTCTATACTCACTCAAGTATTTGAAAGCATCAGTGATTTTTTTAGCCAACAAGATAATTGTAAAAGCAAAAGGTGAATTTATGTGCCCCCAGTCACAGTCAGTGGCAGATGCAAGGAGCTTGATTTCCAGTGATATCTGTTAAAGGAAACAGAGCTGACATTATGTAATTTGATTCAAAGAGTTTTAATTACAAGATATAAAATGTTCTATAAATGAGCCATTATGCATTTTCCATTTTGCTATTTCAGTGAATAAAAGTTCAAAACCAGGCAATAGTTTAGTTAAGGCACAAGTTACATGCACTGGGAAACAGTATGCTCTAAATATCACACACTGGTTTGGGTCCCCCAAATCGTAAGTCCTTTTAGTTTTATGGAATGTCTACATGATCTCAGGTAAGCTTGCTCTCAGCACATGAGTCTTTGCAGCTTATAAAATGAAGACTAATACCTGCTGTAGATTAATCCCACTGATTATGTAGATTTAGAACACTGATGTGTAAAGTACATTGGGTTTGTTTTTTTTTTTTGGAAGCAAATGAAAGGCAAAAATAAACACATGTTTTTTATTGTTATTGCTATAAATTCTGTGATTACCTTGTTGATAGTTTCCTCAATAAAGGATTTACTCAAAAGATTGCCATTTGGAAAAATCTTATCCATGCTAATATCTGATTTGTTTGTTAAACTATCCACCCACAGAGCACTTCATTTTTTTTCTGTAATTTGTACATTCTTTGAGCTCCACTGAATTATTGAAGAGGAAAAATTGCCTTTTTTCACGCTTGGAAATATCTTATAACTCTTATTCCATGTTCCTCCCTTCAAAAGAAAGAAAGGAAGGAAGGAAGAAAAAGGATGAGGGAAGAGGGAAGGGGGGAGGGAGAAAGGAAGAAAGAAAAGAAGAGAGAAAGAAAGAAAAAGCCTCCCAAAATAAATGAAGGCATATTTGAAATGAGGTGACTTAGTCTATAAGCACTCCTCAAAAAAAATTTTTTTTTCATTTTCACTTCCTATATGAAATTGTGCAGGATATGACTTAATGCATTCTGATTTTAAATGACTGGAAGTGAAAGATAGTGTTTGTCCTAGAAAAAGTAAACAAAAGCCTTAAAGCCTAATTTATCCAAAAAAATAACCTGGGTGCAGAGGAAAGTGTCTACTTTCAGACTTTGGAATGTGGTGTCCATAAAGTTCTCCTCTATACCAGACACCTTATAACAGCTCACCCCGAAGGCCAATCTTAAATAGTTGCAACAACGAAGGCTTTGAAGCCTTTATATGTTTGAAGTAAATGACCTTGCTTTTTGCCTTTTTCCCCTTTTTATTGCTTTATCACAATGAAAGATAATTAACACTGCAAGTCATTAAAAACCCTGCAGAAGCACAGATACAGAATTAGCCTTGCATATAACACATTATAAAATAACTAATATAGTGGTCTACTATAACCCACATTCACAAATATATGTTATTAACAGGAAATAAAAACTGAATTGATTTTTCTGCTAGAGACTCCTGGGTATTTTATGCACCCCTTGATGTGTATATGTGAATAAACTCTTAAGAGGAAATGAGGAAGGGCAAATAATTCAGTAGTGAGAGAAAATAATAATCATTTCAGCAAGTGGATCAAGCTGAGTATAAATTTAAGTCACTCAGGTCTTCCCTTTGTATCCTCCCTTTTTTTCCTTTTAATTCATATTCATGGGTTAAGAAGAGCCCTCAAAAAATCATCTCATCAAAGCCACAATAAGATAATATAATCAACACAATTTCAAGAGTTAGTATCCAGTAATGAAATATGGCAGGAAGTATATTCACTGTTTCACTATCTTGACTCATGAAATGACTTTCCACTTGTTACCTCTGAGAACTCTCATTGTGACACTGGATCTAAGGACACACCTCACCTTCTCCATTTCGTGGTCATAGTTTCTCTTATATGTTTTATGAACTGAATTGTATCATCTCCCCAAAATTCATGGAAGATGTCTGTTAAAACAGAATCAGTTGTATTAAGCATTTTCTTTCAAAGGAGCCCTTAGAAATTATATCATGTAATGTCTACAATTAAAGGACATGGGCCACCTTAGAACAGGCTACCTGAGAAAGATGCTTCTCAGGAAAATTGCAAGGAAAATCCCTTATTCTACCAAAAACCACTACATTTTTAGCACTTTAGCAAAAGATACCTTTCTCCTTAGTATGTATTATTAATCACTAATGAGGTGAATAGGTGTCTAGATCTGGATAGGATAAGATCAAAATCCTAATTCTCATTCCCAGATACTTAATACATTGACGATAGCTCAATATCCTTAAACTCGGAGAGTTCTAACCTTGGAACTTTAGGCTAGGACACCATTCCTTCGAATATAGAGATAGATGGGCATAGCGTCAGAGGAGCCGAGTCTCCACGAAACTGGGAGAATGATTCCTCAACAGGAACATATGGCAACAACAAGCAGTGGGAATGGAATAACACAACCCCAAGTTCTCTGGGAAGCAAGACTATGCCATCCTTCTGGAATTAAATAAATGCCAGAGTTCTTGCATAATTTACAACACTGAGAGAAAGGTCCACGAATAAAAGACAATGGATTTCTTGTAAGTAGGGTTTATGGATTCTTAAGGAACTAACCAACAAAATAAAAGAAGGGATCTTATTTGAATCCCATCCTTCTCAGCTCTATTTGCCTTGATTAGTGCCACCCATATCCTGCACAACGAAAGTCAAAATCATAGAATCATTTGTCAAATGTTCTCCTTCATAACTCTTTCCTCTCATTGTATGTATGCACATACCCATAAGAATCAACTTTCTAATTCTTATTTCACAATTTCAAACCTGTTTCTTCTTTTATACTCCTATAGAATAACAGAGTCCAAACCATATCTACTAGGGGGACTATCATCAATTCAGTTCAGTCACTCAGTCCTGTCTGACTCTTTGTGACCCCACAGACTGCAGCATGCCAGGTTTCCCTGTCCATCACCAACTCCCAGAGCTCACTCAAACTCATGTCCCTTGAATCAGTGATGCCATCCAACCATCTCATCCTCTGTCATCCCCTTCTCCTCCTGCATTCAATCTTTCCCAGTAACTGAGTCTTTTCAAAGGAGTCAGTTCTTCACATCAGGTGGCCAAAGTATTGGAGTTCGGAGTTCCAGCTTCAGCATCAGTCCTTCCAATGAATATTCAGGAACTGATTTCCTTTATGATTGATTAGTGTGATCTCCTTGCAGTCCAAGGGACTCTCAAGAGTCTTCTCCAACACCACAGTTCAAAAGCATCAATTCTTCAGTGCTCAGCTTTCTTCACAGTCCAACTTTCACATCCATATGTGAATGGTGTTGGAGAAGACTCTTGAGAGTCCCTTGGACTGCAAGGAGATCCAACCAGTCCACCTAAGGAGATCAATCCTGAATGTTCATTGGAAGGACTGATGTTGAAGCTGAAACTCCAATACCTTGGCCACCTGATGCTAAGAGCTGACTCATTTGAAAAGACTCTAGTGCTGGGAAAGATTTAAGGCAGGTGGAGAAGAGGACGACAGAGGATGAGACGGCTGGATGGCATCACAGACTCGATGGACATGAGTTGGGTAAACTCGTGTATTGGTGATGGACAGGGAAGCCTGGCACGCTATGGTCCATGGGGTCGCAGAGGCAGACACGACTGAATGACTAAATTGACCTGAAGCACGTAATACCTGTATTCACCGGGGACCTCTTTGTATTCAGAATATAAGTGTTAATATGTTATAATATATTTTTCTGATTCCTCTAACTTTTGAGTAATATATGAATAAAAGCCCTGAACCTTGGAATAAGACTATAAATACAAACTCAGCTCTTCATGTTCTTGCCTACTGCGGGATATGCTGCAGCTGCTAAGTCACTTCTTCTGTTGTGTCCAACTCTGTGCGACCCCGTAGATGGCAGCCCACTAGGCTCCTCTGTCTCTGGGATTCTCCAGGCAAGAATACTGGACTGGGTTGCCATTTTCTTCTCCAATACATGAAAGTGAAAAGTGAAAGTGAAGTCGCTCAGTCATTCTCAACTCTTAGCGACCCCATGGACTGCAGCCTACCAGGCTCCTCCATCCACGGGATTTTCCAGCCAAGAGTACTGGAGTGGGTTGCCATTGCCTTCTCCGATTGGGGAGTATAGCAGCCTTTATAAGTATCAGTTTCCCCTTTTGCAATATTCTGATATAAATAGTACTGACTCCATGGGGTTGTGTTGAGTAAGTCAGTTCATTCAGTTCAGTTGCTCAGTCTTGGCTGACTTTTGTGACCCCATAGACTGCAGCATGCCAGGCCTTTCTGTCCATTGCCATCTCTCAGAGCTTGCTCAGACTCACTCTGTTGAGTTGGTAATGCCATCCAGTCATCTTATCATTCATTTACTCTCATGTGAAGAGTAAATTTTATAATATGTAGAAAGATGCTCAATAAATTTTATGTACCTCATTAAGTATTCAGCACTTTAACAAATTAATGGTTCAGGAATAAATTGCTGAGTGATTTGAAAAAANGTCCTATAGAATAACAGAGTCCAAACCATATCTACTAGGGGGACTATCATCAATTCAGTTCAGTCACTCAGTCCTGTCTGACTCTTTGTGACCCCACAGACTGCAGCATGCCAGGTTTCCCTGTCCATCACCAACTCCCAGAGCTCACTCAAACTCATGTCCCTTGAATCAGTGATGCCATCCAACCATCTCATCCTCTGTCATCCCCTTCTCCTCCTGCATTCAATCTTTCCCAGTAACAGAGTCTTTTCCAAGGAGTCAGTTCTTCACATCAGGTGGCCAAAGTATTGGAGTTCGGAGTTCCAGCTTCAGCATCAGTCCTTCCAATGAATATTCAGGAACTGATTTCCTTTATGATTGATTAGTGTGATCTCCTTGCAGTCCAAGGGACTCTCAAGAGTCTTCTCCAACACCACAGTTCAAAAGCATCAATTCTTCAGTGCTCAGCTTTCTTCACAGTCCAACTTTCACATCCATATGTGAACTACTGGAAAAACAACAGCTGTCACTAGACAGACCTTTGTTGGCAAAGTAATGTCTCTGCTTTTTAATGTGCTGTCTAGGTTGGTCATAGCTTTTCTTCCAAGGAGCAGGCGTCTTTTAATTTCATGGCTGCAGTCACTATCTGCAGTGATTTTGGAAACCAAGAAATTAAAGTCTGTCATTGTTTCCATTATTTCCCAATCTATTTGCCATGAAGTGATTGGACTGGATGCCAAGATTTGGTTTTGTGAATACTGAATCTTAAGCCAACTTTTTCACTTTCCTCTTTCACTTTCATCAAGATGTGCTTTAGTTCTTCTTCACTGTCTGCATAAGGGTGATGTCATCTGTGTATCTGAAGCTATTGATATTTCTCCTGGCAATCTTGATTCCAGCTTGGGAGTCATCCAGCCTGGCATTTCCCATGATGTACTCTGCATATAAGTTAAATAAGCCAGGTAACAATATACACCCTTGATGTACTCCTTCCCCGATTTGGAACAATTTGTTGTTCCATGTCCAGTTCTAACTGTTGCTTCTTGACCTGCATACAGATTTCTCAGGAGGCAGTTAAGGTGGTTTGGTATTCCCATCTCTTTAAGAATTTTCCACAGTTTGTTGTGATGCAGACAGTCAAAGTCTTTGGCACATTCAAAAAAGCAGAAGTAGATATTATTCTGGAATTCTGTTGTTTTTTTGATGATCCAGTTGATGTTGGCAACTTTTCCTCTGGTTCTTCTGCCATTTTTAAATCCAGCTTGAACATCTGCAAGTTCACAGTTCACATACTGTTGAAGCTTGGCTTGGAAATTTTGAGCATTACTTTGCTGTCGTGTGAGATGAGTGCAATTGTACAGTAGTTTGAACATTCTTTAGCATTGTCTTTCTTTGGGATTGGAATGAAAACTGACCTTTTCCAGTCCTGTGGCCACTGCTGAGTTTTCCAGATTTGCGGCCATATTGAATTCAGCACTTTAACAGCATCATCTTTTAGGATTTGAAATAACTAAACTGGAATTCCATCACCTCCACTAGCTTTGTTCGTAGTGATGCTTTCTAAGGCCCACTTGATTGATGTTCCACTTATGCGGACTACCATTAATAATATCGAATAGCAGTTTCTATCTTTTCACTAGGACCTTCACATAATTTATTTCTCATTCCAATGTGTCATCTATAAAACATTGTTTTAATTGTATGTTATTAAAATTAAAGTTAATAGCTAATCCCAGAATAAGAGTCAAAATGGTGGCTCTACTAAAATTCCAGTTCTATTACTTATTAACAAAAAGATTTTGGATAAATTTTTAAATTATTATTAGCTTTAGTCTACTAAGAAATTTTAATATCTTTTAAATCTCTATTAAGAGCCAGGCTATGCTCGAAACATGGACAATAAACCAGTGGAGGATATAAACAAACTTCTTTTCTGGGGTGTCTACATTATGATATGAAAGAATTTCATCTGAAATTTCACCTCTAAATGTCACAATAATTAGATGAGCTTCAGATGGTAGTTGTAAATATTTAATGATAAAACATGGACAAAGCATCCAGCATAGTGTCTAACACCAAGGAGCTGATTAATAAAAGCCAAACTGAGAGGATAATCTCAATGAAATGAAATAAATGGTAAGACTTGTACCTTTAGAGGAAATGCTTTCTTGTTTCTCTGGGAAGGACTCTAAATCATGAGTAACCATAAAAATGTTAAACTGAAAAGGTAGCCTTGATGCAGAGCTCTGAGCCCAAAGACACAAAAAACAATGCTCAAAATACTCTCTGACTAGAAATCCAATCTCATTTTTAAACTCAGAATTCCATTCATTTACTCACATATCACTGTCTTTCTTGTTTTCTACTCTTCTAGTTTTCTTTCCAAAATTTTATTATAATGAATAACTATAAAATATTGATAGTCAAAGAAACATTATGCATTCCCATCTCCATTGAGCATAGAAAATAACTTATTGCAATTTCAATGAATTTTAAAAGAAGAAAATGTTACATCTACTTGTTACTCTAGGTCATGGTATATTAAGTTAACTTTTGCATCACTCTCCTGACTTCACCATTTCTTTGATACTTTTTTCTTATCTGTCACCTCTGTGAGTATTTAATAAGCTGCTGCTGCTGCTAAGTGACTTCAGTCGTGTCCGACTCTGTGTGACCCCGTAGACGGCAGCCCACCAGGCTCCCCCATCCCTGGGATTCTCCAGGCAAGAATACTGGAGTGGGTTGCCATTTCCTTCTCCAATGCATGAAAGAGAAAAGTGAAAGTGAAGTCGCTCAGTCTGTCCGACTGTTAGCGATCCCATGGACTGCAGCCCACCAGGCTACTCCGTCCATTGGATTTTCCAGGCAAGAGTACTGGGGTGGGGTGCCATTGCCTTCCCCGATTTAATAAGCTGGATTTAATAAGCTGTATCTAAGTATAGGCTCCTCGCTAGTTGCAAGATCCCAAAATTGAACACAATGTCTCAATCCCCTGCAGAGATCAACAAGGTAATTAGTTACCTCTCAATTCCTATATTCAATTTCTAAAATTAAAGTACCAAGTTATCCAAACTTCCCTGGTGGTCTAATGTTTAAGACTTCACCTTCCAATTCAAGAGGTATGGGTCTGATCCTTGGTTAGGGAGCTAAGATCGCTCATGCTTCAAGGCCAAAAAAAATCACACATAAAAATAGGAAGCAACATTGTAACAAATTCAATAAAGACCCTAAAAATAATAAATAAAATGCAAAAACCCACCAAGTTATTTATGATTAACATAATCTATAATACACACCTAGCAAATTTTAGTACATTCTTAATTTTTATATTTTGATTACATAATATCATACTTAAATTTAAAAACATTTACAGAACACGCTTTGCGATGCTTAGGTTGAGGTAACATGTGGCAGTATTTCATCATTCATTATCATTAATGTGAGGGAATCTCCTTCCTCCCTAGTCATGTTACCACATAAGTTTGTATATGTAGGCTTATTCTGTTATTTTTAGAATATATTCAGCTTTATAGTGTTAGACTGATTTTCTCATAGTGACCATCATCCCTTCTGCTTTAAGAGTATATTAATTATTTTCAGATAAGTTATTAATGCTGAAATCTAATAGTTCAGAATAGAAACCAGATAAATGTTTTATTCTAAATGTAATCATCCAATCTAATGAATATCCTTCTTATTGACATAGTGCAGTTAATGAGTTTACATTTAAATTTTTAGCTGAAGAATTCTTAATGCTATTCATCTAATCTAGATGCCCAATGTATAAAGCATTAAACAAAAAATAACTGTTCTGTTTAACACACTGTCCTGACAGCTCAACACTTTTGACTCTTAAGATGATGACAAGAAATCATCAAATGATCTTCAGAGCATAATTCCAAAATTAGAACTCTTGAGGCTGCCCTAAATTCTGACTTAGAATTATGCTGCACTGAAAGGATTCTCAAGGAATCAAGAGATTCCAACACTCAAATTACCCAAAGCAAACAGAGGGATGAAATTTTCAGTGCTGAGATAAGAAGGGTCCTCACTTATAAAGTACATTTTTTAGAAATCGTTGTCTATTATTCTATGAATAATACAATGGTAGTTAAGTATAGCTGTCAAAAACAGCAAAAACTTTTTTAAAGTTTTTATAGGTTAAACCTATCTGGCAATTAATTATATTCACTAGACTTGATCTTTGCAAAAGCATACTAATTATGATAGTTATAAAAGCCAAAGTAAAAATACTTATTTAAAATATTTTATAAGTTTAGATGGGCCTCCCAGGTGGCTTAGGGTTTGATCCTTTGGTCAGGAAGATCCCCTGGAGAAGGAAATGGCAACCCACTCCAGTATTCTTGCCTGGCAAATCCCATGGATAGGGTTGCCTGGTGGGCTACAGTCAATGGGATCTCAAAAAGAGTCAAACATGACTTAGTGACTAAACAACAAAATATTAAGTTTAGAAAAGATGCCTGTCTGAACTCTGTCAATTTCTCACTTCAAAGGGAGACCTTACAATAAGTAAGATCAGAATCTATTTTTCCATCCTTTACTGTCCTCAAGACCATAATAGGTAAATACATTGTAATTTCAGTATACACAATGAGGTTTTAGGCTGGGTTAATCATGTGAAGAAAGTATCTTCAGTTACCTTCTTTAGAGTTTCTTTTTTTTTTTTTTTTTTTACTGTAAGTGAAATTTTATTTACACAGCTACACAGAGATCATTGATAATATTACTCAAAAAGTTTCTTGAGTACAACATTGCTAATTTGGAATTCTCATACATTTAATACATTAGAAACTTATATTTTAGAAGTTTGTTTTTTAAAGATTACAGGAGCTCTGTATTGTTTTTCTTTTTTTATCTTTTATTTTATTTTATTTTTTAATTTATTTATTTTTTGTATTTATTTATTTTTTTACACGAACTCCCAAACATGAACCCCCCTCCCACCTCCCACCCCACATCTTCCCTCCAGATCATCCCCATACACCAGCCCCAAGCATCCTGCATCCTGCATTGAACATAGACTGGCAATTCATTTCTTACATGATAGTATACATATTTCAATGCTATTCTCCCAAATCATCCCTCCCTCTCCCTCTCCCTCTCCTTCTCCCTCAGAGTCCATAAGTCCGCTCTACACATCTGTATCTCTTTTGCTGTCTTGAAGACTGCCTCTTCTTGCCACCTTCACTATTTATTTACGTGTCACTCTGCCAATGACTTTCTAATAAGAACATGAGTCCCAGTAGTAACAAAGTACACATCTTATTCAGTTGGGACCACCACCTAAAAATTAAAAATTTAAAGAAATCTCAGAGAAGACTTTTTAAAAACTTAGTTTCCTATAAATTCTCCAGTATTTAGAGTTCTTCCTTGAATATGTTTTTAGGAATTCTCATTCCAATCTACTTAGCACTGGGACAAAGATGATATTTTTTGTTTCAAACCACTTTGTAGCCACATTTTAAAAGTATTTGATGTATTTGTTGATTCCCTTAGAGAATTAAATAATTCAAAGATAATTAACTCCGGAATATATCTTTGAAATTTCTGAGTAAAGATAGTGAAATCAAGCTTAATTTTTATATTTACTTCTAAGGTTCATTGAGCTGATTTTACTCTGTGGGATTGGGTAGGTTAATTACACTGAATAATTCTTAAATGTAAAACTCACTAACACTGAATTCTCAAGACAAACCTTCTGCTCTTATCTTGTCTTATATTTTGACATTCTACTGAACTTAATCACTAAATTTTTTTATGAAGAATTGTTGCATCTATGTTTGTCAAAGATATTAATCTGTAGTTTCCTTTCGTTGTGATATCTTTTTCTCCAGTTTTGGAATTAAGATAGCACTTGATTCATAGAATGTGTTGTTAAGTATTCACTTGTCTTCAATCCTCTAGATTTAGGATTTCTATTATTTCTTTCTTAAATGTTTAGAAGAATTTGCCAAGTGGTATGGGCCTGGAGTTTCCCTTAATGGAAAATTTGTAACTACAAATTAATTTAATAAAACAGTGCCATTCAGATTGTCTATTAACATAAAGATTTCATCTATTCAGTGAGCTTTGGGAACTTGTGCCTTTCAAGAGTTTGTTCACCTCATCCCTGGTGGCTCAGGCAGAAAAGAATCTGCGTACAATGAGGGAAACCCAGATTCGATCCCTGGGATGTGAAGACTCCCTAGAAAAGGAAATGGCACTCTGGTATTCTTGCCCAGAGGATCCCATGGACAGAGGAGCCTGGTGGGCTACAGTCCAGGGATTTGCAAAGAGTTGGACATAACTGAGTGAATAACATGCAAATTGTTAAATTTATTGCTGTAAAGTAGTTCAGCAGTTCACACTATTTCTTTACTAGCCTTTCAATATCTCATAGAGTTTGTATTGATGGCACCTCTCTCATTCCTGATATTGGCAATTTATGTCCTTCCCCCCCCCCCATTTTGCCAGGCTAGAAATTTATCAGTTTTATTAATTGTTTCATAAAACTACTTTTTCATAAAACTGATTTTTCTCTGTTGGTTTCACCATTTTCTGTTTCATTGATTTCTGTCATTATTTTCTATCTGTGATTAATTTGAGTTCAGTTTGCTCTTCGAGTTTCTTAGAGAAAACATGGATACTGATTTGAGACTTTTTTCTCATTTCTTGTATTGGATTTTAGGACTTATAATTTTTCCCCTCATTACTATGTTAACAGCATCTTACAAATTTTGTTGTGTGTGTTTGCACTTCCATACTGTTAAAAACACTTTACTTTTCTTTGAACTACCAGTTAGTTCAAGTTATCATTTCTGGACTTCCACCTGTTTTTCTTTTATTGATTTATAATTTAATGCTCTTATAGTCAAGGAATATACTTTACATAATTGAAATCCTTTTAAACTTATTGACACTCATTTTTGGCCCAGAATATATCTACCCTGATAAATATTATGTATTTGTTTGAATAGAATGTATAATTTTCCATAGATAAAACCACATAGAAAAAAATGATAATATAGAACTCTTAACTCTTAAGCTCTCAAACCCAAACTGATATATACATAGGCATAGAATTAATATATGCAATTTATGACAAATAGAAAATAAGAAGTCAGATAAAAAAATGCACAGAGAGCTTTTTGTAAATTATTTTATTTTATACATACTTCACAATATTGTTGTCCAGAGGAAAAATTAGTTTTGATGGAATTAATTAGATTAAATAATATAGTCTAAAGAAGTGGTTAACAGTTAATTCAGTTAGTTTTAATTTGTTAATATTTGCTTAAAAATTAAAATGACAGAAAAATACTATCACTAGTATGATCTTCTACCACAAACACTATAAATAATAACAACTGTATTTCTATCAAGTATTATTTTGAGGATATATACACAATTGCAATTATACAGTGGTCTTGTATGATTATTATCAGTAAATTAATTCTAGAAAGAAGATACATTGCATTATGTACTGCAAAATAAAATTAATGCAAGTCTATTGGCAAAAATTCTTATAGCATACAAATTTTAGATAATAATATTGTATGTTTGGGTTTATTTTTGAAAAATACAAATAATACTATGACGCTGGCAGGGTAAATGGCAAAAATCTTTTTATGACAAATCTCAAGAAATTCCCTTAAAATTATTTTTTATTCATACCTCCCTTTTGTTTTAGTTACATTTGACTTTTTAAGTGGTAACTTTTTAAAGAAAAGAAAAACTCCAATAGTAGTAAAAATAGTAATATAAAAATAACTTACAAAATAAAGAACGTAGAAAACAGTTGCTCTGGTTAGGGCTGCAACAAATTATTTTAGGAAGCTTTATTATTTTGAATCATTTTCAGCTATGGAAAGATTCAAATCTCAAAGTCTCAACTAATGAGAGGATTTTTGTTTGTTAATTTTCTGTCTGCTTATAAACAGCGATCAAAATGTTATTCAAAAAAGAAGCTGATAGCTCCCTAGAGACTGTATATTGGGGAATAAAAGTTACTATTAAGTAACATTTTCTTGAGTGTTTAAGGATTTTGGAGAATAGGGTAAGAGTTACCATGGGTACAATATTCACAGAAAGAGTTTGATAGCTCTCTGGAGACTACATGCAGGGAAATAAACATTTTTATTAAGTAACATTTTCCTGAATGTTTAAGGATTTTTGAGGATAGAATAAGAATTACCAGGGGTACAACATCCCAGTGAATTTTAAAATGGATCCTAAAATGTCTTTAAAGATTATGTAGGACTTATGCTTTCAATTCTGACAGATATTGAGCTTGGAAGATATTACTGCTGTTCTTAGTAGAATCAAGCTGAACAAAGAGAAACTAGTCATTCAAACTCATCAGAAAAAGTAAGGTGGCAGGTCACACTGACACCCTAAAATCTGGAGAGTCAAGGAATAGAGAGAATCACACAGAGACCAACTTACCTGGAATAAAAGGGAATGGAGCCATTAACTGGTAAGAAGTCTGAATGGTAATTATGACAGCATCACTGGAGTGTGCTTGTGAACTAGTATGATAATGAGAAATTCCTCAGGGATGTGGATTTAGGTGGACACCAACATTTTCATAGTTTTAAATTTAAAGAACCCCAACAAGCACTAATGAAGAAGAAGAAAGAAAAAAAAGTTTCCTTGTTTTTCTGACAGGGAGAGGAAAGCAACCATTTTGAAAATACCCAGAGTATTCTACATAACATGCATAAAGAGGGGGTAGGAATTGGAACTCCTTTGGGCTTCTCTGGTGGTTCATTTGGTGAAGAAGTCGCTTGCAATGCAGGAGACCTGGGTTTGATTCCTGGGCTGGGAAGATCCCCTGGAGAAAGTATGGGCTACCCACTCCAATATTCTGGGCTGGAGAATTCTATGGACTGTATAGTCCATGGAGTCACAGTCAGACATGACTGAGTGAAGACAGTAAAAAGTCTGCCTGCAATGCAAGAGACTGGGTTCAATCCCTGGGTCTGAAAGATCCCCTGGAGAAGGGAATGACTCTCCACTCCAGTATTATTGCCTAGAAAACTCCATGGACAGAGGAGCCTGACAGGCTATACAGCCCAAGGGGTCACAAAGAATCAGGCATGACTGAAAGAGTAACACTTTCACACTTTCTCATTAAGTATCTCCACTACACGTGACACTGCATAGTGTTATTTAAAAGTAGACTTAGATTACTTGTTAATGTGTATTTCAAATTCTAGAGAAAACATTAAAAGTTTTAAAAAGGAGTACAATTGATATTCTAAGAGCAGAGAGAAGATGAAATAATGTAAAATATCTAGAAGAATAACATCAGAGAATAACTGCAACAAATAGAAAAATCATTACAAACAGACATTATCTCAACTGGATCAGTAATCACTTTAAATGGAATAGTCTAAATACATCAATTAAAAAACAGAATTATAGGAGTGGATAAAAAAATTTTTTAATCTACATATGAGTTCGGGGAGCCTGGTGGGCTGCCGTCTATGGGGTCACACAGAGTCGGACACGACTGAAGTGACTTAGCAGCAGCAGCAGCATGAGTTCAGAGAAGGCAATGGCACCCCACTCCAGTACTCTTGCCTGGAAAATCCCATGGATGGAGGAGCCTAGTAGGCTGCAGTCCATAGTATCGCAAAGAGTCAGACATGACTGAGCGACTTCACTTTCACTTTTCACTTTCATACATTGGAGAAGGAAATGGCAACCCACTCTAGTGTTCTTGCCTGGAGAATCCCAGGGACAGGGGGAGCCTGATGGGCTACCATCTATGGGGTAGCACAGAGTCCGACACAACTGAAACGACTTAGCAGCAGCAGCAAATATGTATTACCTACTCACTTTAAGAAAGCTATTTTAAATGTAAAGACACAGCTCGGTTAAATGAATGGAGAAATGTATATCATGCTCATTATAATCAAATTAAAAATTGTGTAACATTATTAATTTCCAACAAAGCAGACTTCAGAACAAGGGAAATTATCAAGGATAAAGAAGAATGTTACATAATGATAAAGTGGTGAATTCTTGAGGGAGATGTACTAATCCTTAACATACATGTACCTAAAAAAATCATCAAAATAAGTGACATGAAAACTAATAGAACTGCAAAAAGAAATAGAGAAGGCACTCTTAAGTTGGGGACTTCAATACCGCTCTTTCAGCAGTTGGTAGACCCAGCAGGTAGAAATCAGTACAGATATGCTTGACATGAGCAGTATGCTACAAACAAGAAAGTAGAAGAGAATGGTTCATTTAACATGTTAAGAATCGGGAGAGGAGGAGGAATCCCAGAAAGGTGGTATAAATAGCTCATTGTAAAATGGCACACCTCACATGGGACTCAAACTCACGTACACCTAGCTGGGACTCAAACCTACAGTCTTCCAACCAATACCCCTAACTCATCTCAGGACTCAGTGAAGTTCAAGTTCTTTATGTCTCGACACAGAAGGAATTCAGCGAGAGGCAAAGTGATAGGCAAGTAGTAAATTTATTAACATAGCCTGCGTGTGAAGAATACAAGCAGCAGAGAAAAGGGCTCAAGTCTAGAAATAAGTGGCATGCATGCATGCTCAATCATTCAGTCATGTCCAGCTCTTTGAATCCCCATGGACTGCAGCCTGCCAGGCTCCTCTGTCCATGGGATTTTCCAAGCAAGAATAATGGAATGGGTTGCCATTTCCTTCTCCAGAGAGTCTTCCCACCCCATGGATCTAACCTCTATCTTCTGCATCTCCAGCATATCATTACCTCTGTGCTATGTGGGAAATAAATGGGCTACATATTTATAATCAATGGAAAATTGGAAGGGAGAGAAGACTATTTTCTTCCTCTCCTTTGTAAAGGCGTTGCAGGAATATGGGGGCATGAGACAACAGTCACATCCCAGGTCTCAGGTGAGTTCACTGGACAAGCCACCAACCTGAAGGTCTTTGGCTTCATGCAGGAAAGAATTCAAGAGCAAGTTATGGTAAAGTGAAAGCAGAGAGATACCTTCCATAGGCTGAACATGATCCATTTCAAAAGGTGAGAGTAGCCTTGGAAGAAACTCCACAGAGTGTGGGCCATCTCAGAAGGCGAGAGTGGCTCTGGAAGATATATTAGGGTGGTACAAAACTAATTGCTGTTTCAGACCATGAATTTTAAATCATTATAACTCAGCTCAGACACATATTTATTCATCAAAATAAGAACCATTACAATCAACATATTTTTGCTAAAGAGAAACAAATTTATTTACTCCTGTAGCAAAAAAAATCCATGCTTCAGGATTTGATGAACTCTTGGAAAACCTTGCTCTTTACAGCATCGGACCTTGCTTCTATCACCAGTCACATCAACAACTGGGTATTCTTTTTGCTTTGGCTCCATTCTTTCATTCTTTCTGGAGTTATTTCCCCACTGATCTCCAATAGGATATTGGCACCTACTGACCTGGGGAGTTCCTCTTTCAGTATGCTATCATTTTCCCTTTTCATACTGTTCATGGGGTTCTCAAGGCAAGAATAATGAAGTGGTTTGCCATTCCCTTCTCCAGTAAAGTAATGCTCAAAATTCTCCAAGCCAGGCTTCAGCAATACATGAACCATGAACATTCAGATGTTCAAGCTGGTTTTAGAAAAGGCAGAGGAATCAGAGATCAAATTGCCAACATCTGCTGGATCATCAAAAAAGCAAGACAGTTCCAGAAAAACATCTATTTCTGCTTTATTGACTATGCCAAAGCCTTTGACTGTGTGGATCACAATGAGTTCAGTTCAGTTAGTGGAAAATTCTGAAAGAGATGGGAATACCAGACCACCTGACATGCCTCTTGAGAAACCTATATGCAGGTCAGGAAGCAACAGTTAGAACCGGACATGGAACAACACACTTGTTCCAAATAGGAAAAGAAGTATGTCAAGGCTGTATATTGTCATCCTGCTTATTTAACTTCTATGCAGATTACATCATGAGAAATGCTGGGCTGGAAGAATCGCAAGCTGGAATCAAGATTGCCGGGAGAAATATCAATAACCTCAGATATGCAGATGACACCACCCTAAGGCAGAAAGTTAAAATGACCTAAAAAGCCTCTTGATGAAAGTGAAAGAGGAGAGTGAAAAAGTTGGCTTAAAGCTCAACATTCAGAAAACGAATATCATGGCATCCGGTCCCATCACTTCGTGGGAAATAGATGGGGAAACAGTGTAAACAGTGTCAGACTTTATTTTGGGGGGCTCCAAAATCACTGCAGATGGTGACTGCAGCCATAAAATTAAAAGACGCTTACTCCTTGGAAGAAAAGTTATGACCAACCTAGATAGCATATTAGAGACATTACTTTGCCAACAAAGGTTCATCTAGTCAAGGCTATGGTTTTTCCTGTGGTCATGTATGGATGTGAGAGTTGGACTGTGAAGAAAGCTGAGTGCTGAAGAATTGATGCTTTTGAACTGTGGTGTTGGAGAAGACTCTTGTGAGTCCCTTGGACTGCAAGGAGATGCAACTAGTCCATTCTGAATGAGATCAGCCCTGGGATTTCTTTGGAGGGAATGATGCTAAAGCTGAAACTCCAGTATTTTGGCCACCTCATGTGAAGAGCTGACTCATTGGAAAAGACTGATGCTGGGAGGGATTGGGGGCAGGAAGAGAAAGGGACAACAGAGGATGAGATGGCTGGATGGCATCACTGACTCGATGGATGTGAGTCTGAGTGAACTCCAGGATTTGGTGATGGACAGGGAAGCCTGGCGTGCTGCGATTCATGGGGTCACAAACAGTCGGACATGACTGAGCGACTGAACTGAACTGAACTGGAAAACATTTTCTACCTCCTGCTGGCTGTGGAAACATTTTCTCTGCAAAAAGTTGTCAAGATGCTTGAAGAAATGGTAGCCAGTTGGAGAGAGGTCAGGTGAATATGGTGGGTGAGGCAAAACTTCGTAACTCAATTCATTCTACCCTGAAGCATTGGTTGTGTAACATGCAGTCTTGCAGAAGTGGGCCCATTCTGTTGACCAATACCAGCTGCAGGCACTGCAGTTTTTAGTGCATCACATCAATTTGCTAAGCATACTTCTCTGATGTAATGGAATTGAGAGAGCTGTAGTGGATCAGACCAACAAACAGTGACCATGATCTATTTTTGGTGCAGTTTGGTTTTGGGAAGTGAGCTTCTACTCAGTCCAGCCACTGAGCTGGTCATCACTAGCTGTCATATAAAATCCACTTTGTGTTGCATGTCACAATTCGACCAAGAAGTGTTTCATTGTTAGTGTGTAGAATAAGAGAAGACAATACTTNGATCTATTTTTGGTGCAGTTTGGTTTTGGGAAGTGAGCGTCTACTCAGTCCAGCCACTGAGCTGGTCATCACTAGCTGTCGTATAAAATCCACTTTTTGTTGCATGTCACAATTCGACCAAGAAGTGTTTCATTGTTAGTGTGTAGAATAAGAGAAGACAATACTTCAAATTGATGTCTTTTTGTATTTTCAGTCACCGCGCAAGGCACCCAATTATGGAGCTTTTTCACCTTTCCATTTTGCTTCAAATGCTGAACAACCATAGAATGATCAACATTGATTTCTTCTCATAGTTGTAAGAGAGTCAGCTTTGATAACGCTCTCAGCTTGTTATTGAGAACTTGTACTGGCTGGCCACTACATTCCTCATCATTAAGATCACCATCTCCTTTGCAAAACTTCTTGAACCACCACTGTATGTTTGTTAGCAGCTCCTGGGACCAACTAGTTGTTGATGTTTCAAGTTGTCTCCATTGCTTTAAGACCCATTTTGAACTTGAATTTAAAAATTGATTGAACTTGCTTTTTGTCTAACATCATTTCAATAATCTAAAATAAATATAAAATAAACAGCAAGTAATGGAGAAGGCAATGGCACTCCACTCCAGTACTCTTGCCTGGAAAATCCCATGGGTGGAGGAGCCTGGAAGGCTGCAGTCCATGCGGTCGCTGAGGGTGGACACGACTGAGTGACTTCACTTTCCCTTTTCACTTTAATGCATTGGAGAAGGAAATGGCAACCCACTCCAGTGTTCTTGCCTGGAGAATCCCAGGGATGGTGGAGCCTAGTGTGCTGCCGTCTTTAGGGTCACACAGAGTTGGACACGACTGAAATGACTTAGCAGCAGCAGCAAGCAATGCCATTAGCAAAAAAGTAATAACAATAACACGATAAATGCACACTAAAATGATGTAAAACATAACCATTTATTTAAGAATGTATTCCAATATCAAACAGCAAAGCTCAACATTGCAAAGCTGCAACTGCTTTTGCACCAACCTAATACATTCCTTTGATGCTAGGAAGAGAAGGGGACGACAGAGGATGAGATGGCTGGATGGCATCACTGACTAGATGGACACGAATCTGAGTGAATTCCTGGAGCTGGTGATGGACAGGGAGGCTTGGCATGCTGCGATTCATGGGGTCGCAAAGAGTCGGACACGACTGAGCGACTGAACTGAATACATTTCACAGGCAGAATATAATCTGTCTCAAAAGGCTAGAGTAGCCTGAAAAATGGGTTTGTTCGTTTTATGAGTTGGGTGATTTTTATAGGCTAATCAGTAAGAGTCCAAGGCTAATCCCTTGGACTGCAAGGAGATCCAACCAGTCAATCCTTAAGGAAATCAGTCCTGAATATTCGTTCGAAGGACTGATGTTGAAGCTGAAACTCCAATACTTTGGCCACCTGATGTCAAGAGCTGACACATTTGAAAAGGCCCTTATGCTGGGAAAGACTGAAGGCGGGAGGAGAAGGGGTTGACNCGGTCGCTGAGGGTGGACACGACTGAGTGACTTCACTTTCCCTTTTCACTTTAATGCATTGGAGAAGGAAATGGCAACCCACTCCAGTGTTCTTGCCTGGAGAATCCCAGGGATGGTGGAGCCTAGTGTGCTGCCGTCTTTAGGGTCACACAGAGTTGGACACGACTGAAATGACTTAGCAGCAGCAGCAAGCAATGCCATTAGCAAAAAAGTAATAACAATAACACGATAAATGCACACTAAAATGATGTAAAACATAACCATTTATTTAAGAATGTATTCCAATATCAAACAGCAGAGCTCAACATTGCAAAGCTGCAATTGCTTTTGCACCAACCTAATACATTCCTTTGATGCTAGGAAGAGAAGGGGACGACAGAGGATGAGATGGCTGGATGGCATCACTGACTAGATGGACATGAATCTGAGTGAATTCCTGGAGTTGGTGATGGACAGGGAGGCTTGGCATGCTGCGATTCATGGGGTCGCAAAGAGTCGGACACGACTGAGCGACTGAACTGAATACATTTCACAGGCAGAATATAATCTGTCTCAAAAGGCTAGAGTAGCCTGAAAAATGGGTTTGTTCGTTTTATGAGTTGGGTGATTTTTATAGGCTAATCAGTAAGAGTCCAAGGCTAATCCCTTGGACTGCAAGGAGATCCAACCAGTCAATCCTTAAGGAAATCAGTCCTGAATATTCGTTCGAAGGACTGATGTTGAAGCTGAAACTCCAATACTTTGGCCACCTGATGTCAAGAGCTGACACATTTGAAAAGGCCCTTATGCTGGGAAAGACTGAAGGCGGGAGGAGAAGGGGTTGACAGAGGGTGAGATGGTTGGATGGCATCACTGACTCAATGGATATGAGTTTGCGTAAACTCCAGGAGTTGGTGATGGACAGGGAGGCCTTCTGTGCTGCAGTCCATGGTGTCACAAAGAGTTGGACATGACTGAGCAACTGAACTGAACTGAATCAGTAGGAGGATTATTCCAACTATCTTGGGAAGAGGGTTGGGATTTCCAGGAATTGAGCCACTGCTCATTTTTAGCTCTTTCATGATCAGCTTTGGGACTGTCATGGCACCTGTGGGCATGTCATTTAGCATACGCTAATGTATTACAATGAGTGTATAATGAAGCTCAAGGTCTACTGGAAGTTGAATTTTCTGCCACCTTGGGCCTGATCACTTCTAATTAGATTTTATTGTATCCTTAATGGCTCTGTCATTCGTTTAAAGGTTGTGCTTTGCCTCTCTTCCCTCCTGTCTCAATAGGAAAACCTCTCCTCTGGAGAGATGTCTATTAAACTGGTCAAAATTAGCAAAGATGATATTTGAAAACTTTAAAGACTGATTAAATGACTCACAAATTTGACAAGCATTTATTCAATAAAATCCATGGAAATTTGTCAATAACAATGAGAGACCATAGCTCTTGAGCTAGAAACTGTACCTACCCCCTCCCATAGTTCTGCTTTGTGACAGCATCACTCATTATTCTATCTCATTTCTCATAACATAAGAAGGATCCTCAGCAGGAAGCTGTTGAAGACTATGCTTGCTCATTCATACTATGTTTCATAAGACCTGCTCCAGTGGTCTCAGTAGCTGAGTGACCATCTTTAACAATCTCCTCGAGTGAAAAGACTAGGTTCAGCAATCGGTGAAATCAGCAGATTCCATTCTCCCAGTCTGAGCGGAGGATATTCACATTGAGTGGTGGCAGCACCAGTTCCCAAAGGCCTCCAACACACAGCTCCTGTGGGAGGATCTGGGAGGGGCAGTCAGTAAAGAGCAAGTTTCCCATTTCTCACCAGGCACAGTTTCTGGCTCCATAGCCCAGAGGCTCAGCCTAAGAGAAGATCAAAGCAGCTTCAGACACCACACTCTACCCTTGCTAGGGAAGTTACTTCAATATAAGCAAAATGTGGACAGTTCATATCCCAGGGTATTATCTAAAACAAAAGAGCAACCAACTAACAATTAGGGGAGATTAACATCTGACATGATACCAATAGACATAGACCACTCAGAAACTTAGCAGATTAATAAAGGTCGGACAACGAGCCCGACCAAAAGGACAATCATCCCTAGTAGTCAGATAAATTGTCTGTGTGCCCCAAACCAGGATATTTAAGAGATGTTAGAGGCAGCACACTGTGCAGGAAAGAGGCTTCACTGAAGAGGTACAACCAAGTTACTAAACAAACACACAGACAATAATAATGAAAATGAAAATTTCCTGGGCCAGTGGTGGGGGCAGGGAATCAATATCCAGAGTTGCTACAAGATATTGTCTAAAATATCATTTTCAGCAAATAGTTAAAAGACACGTGAAGAAACAGTGAAGTGTGACCCATACAAACTGACTTTGAGGGATTATACTTAGCAGATAAAGCTTCTAAGCAGCTATAATTATATTCAGAGAGGTACAAACATATATACCTACATATAGCACTTATGCTAATTTTCTATAACATTGTGGAATTTTTGAGTTGGCATTCAGTTATACGCAAGTGAAAGAGTAAATTCAGGGGATACAAGTGATTAACTATTAGAACTACAGAGGTAACATTTCCTTTTACTAGCACCATGGAAGTCATGTTGATACAAGTGGTAAAATAATTATTGAGATTTCTCCTAAGTAATTCCCTTCTTGTTAGGAACATAAGAAGACATGTTAGTAACCAAAGATAATACAATTTAAAAACATGCCAAAGAGCTTTTGATGAGGACATGTAGGTTGCACCGGGTGAGAAAGCAGTAATGAGACTGCCACCTCAATAAATATTTTGGCAGAACAAGTTTTAAGACCTGCACAGTAGTCCATTATGTTGATTGATCTACCAGGGTTTGGTGAGTCTGTTCCTCTTTGAGAATACTTCAGTGCTATTGACATTTTGTGCTAGTTAATCCTTCCTTGTGGTGGAATGTGTTGTGTATTATAGGAGGTCCAGCAGCATTGCTGGCCTCTACCCACTAAGTGTCAATAGCACATCCCCTCCCCCCAGGGCTGACCAAATATTGCCAAATGCCCCCTCAGAAACAGAATCACCTCTAAATGAAAACCACCACTCTATTAAAAACACATTTTAATGATTGCCTTGATTATAAAAGCAATGCAAAATTTATTGAAAAGCATTGTTTAAAATACAGAAAACTAATATGAAAAACATCAGCATTTTATTTTATTCTGACATCATCACTTAAAACATTTGTATTTCAGTGTATTTTATTTTTGTCTGTTATTAAATTTAAATTTATTATGTCACTTGGCATCCTATAATTCTATGTACTTATTCAATATTTTTTATGAGCCATTTGCTCATGTCATGAAATCGTCTTTAAAAAAGTGGTTTTGAAAAAAAAATAAAAAATAAAATAATAAAAAAGTGGTTTTGAATGGCCATGTAGTGTCCAATTGCACAGTAAGTTTCTCTTTTTTTTCTTCTTTTTTCAGTTTAGGATAACTCTTCTGAGCCCATGTCAAACTTTAGGTTCTCTGGTATAATGAGCTCTTTGTCTAGTAAGAAAATGATTCTGAACAAAGCCCTTTTTATCATTTTGTTTAGTAAAGAGCATATGGAGTCATGGAATTGAACCTGCAGTGATTCAATACATACTCAGTGCTTTAATTTTCTGATTTTTGGCATTATCCAGTTAGACACATTTCATATTAAAATATTTCAAATCCAAAGATACTTCAAGTTTTATTTAACTAATGAAATAATGAATACTAGTTTAGAAATAATTGTGATGCAGCTTTGATAATGTGCTAAGCACCAGATTTTCAAGTTTATCAGACAATTTGATCCCACCCTTAAGGTGCCTAATAATAAAGCATGCACAAAAGTAACTACAACATACAATATAATGAGAATAAGAACCAAGAAGATATACAAAATACAATGGGAATTCAGAAGAAGGAAAAGCCCAGTAGGCAAGGTCAGGATAGGCCTGGATGAGGAAGCAGTACTTAACCTAAGAATAGAATTTTGGCATGCCAAGCAAGGTAAGCAAAAAGAGGGCTTCCCAAAAGAAGAAATGACTTGAACTTGGAAGATGGACACTAAGAAATAAGATTGGAGGTTAGTGAAGTCAGTGAAAAGACTTGGAATTCTAGGTCAAGATATTTGGCATGAAGAGGAAAGGGGTGGAAATGCAAGGGAGCAAAGGGAAAGGAAAGGAGGAGAAGTCAGTGAGAACTTAATCTGGCCAGGTACTGTGCTGTATGTCTTACCTACATCATTTCAGTACTCACATCTCCACGTTTAAAATAAAACCAAGACACCTAGTCACCCAGCTTTTAAATGGCAAAAATGGCTTTGTCGTTAACAAATCTTTGAGATGAGATTCAAGCAGAGGATTTCCCCTGATGATCTTTAAATTACCCTATGCCACCTTTATTTTTTTTTTGTATTTATTTATTTTTTTACACGAACTCCCAAACATGAACCCCCCTCCCACCTCCCACCCCATGTCATATAATCTATTACTTACTCCAAATCCAAATAAATCTAGAAATCCTCTCAAGCCTTTCCTCTTAAACAAGATCCATCAATGTTTTCAGGATTCTGTGGACACCTCCTTCGTTGCCCCCACCACGATGCTATGCTTTATATATATACTTTATATATATTTTACAGTATATATATATATATATAGGGCTTCCCTGGTGGCTCAGAGGTTAAAGCATCTGCCTGGAATGCTGGAGACCCGGGTTCGATCCCTGGGTCGGGAAGATCCCCTGGAGAAGGAAATGGCAACCCACTCCAGTACTCTTGCCTGGAGAATCCCATGGAGGGAGGAGCCTGGTAGGCTACAGTCCATGGGGTTGCAAAGAGTCGGACACGACTGAGCGACTTCACTCACTCACTCACTCATATATATATATATATATACACATCTGCCTCTTTCTTCAACCCACTCCCTGTGATATAGCATATTTTTGAAAGTCAAGAAAATATCTTCATCATCACTATGGCTTTAATGATGGGAACAAGTGTCCCCAAATATTCACTGATCTGACAAAACAGAATCCAAGTCGGGGTACTGACATTAAGCGCTTCCACCTTCTCCCAAATTGTTGTCAATATGCCTCTCTTCCAAAGTAATTATAAAATTTGGGCACATGCCTTTATCCCTTTCTTGCCTCCACGTATGTTGGTGGTGGATCCTGGCTTGTTAGAAGTCTTCAAATACTGCAAAGAAAATCGGCTGATAGCAAGTTGCATGTGGGAGTGAGAGTTTTAAGTTTGCTTTCAGTCTTAGGCTTAGAACTGGATTGATTTTTGTACTAATAGTGTAATTTCCAGGTATTTGTTTTAGTAACAAACAGTATTTGAAATGACTGCTCTTCAGCAGTAAGTTTATAGCTAATTAGAAGAGGGTCTCACTGATGCTCACTAATGAAAGGGAGAGCTATTACTGATCAGAGTGTGAATGTTTCAAGGATAGCATCATAAAATGCTGTTTGCTCAGTTCTGTAAATATATGCTATTTGCTTTACTGACAACCCATCGATGACTTATGTGCATACTGCGCCTGTATGTTGGGTGAAATAAAAATCTCACTAACATGAGCTCTCACCAAAGTGCCCTATCTGCTATTAAACTTTTATTAAGAACAGAGATAAAACAATTCTCTTCGGAGCAGGAATTAGAGTGCCTGTTGATGATCACTGAAGTGAATAAGGAGGAGACAATATGAGAGAGAGCCACGTTCTCAAGGAAACCCCTCGCTGGTCATGCCTGTTGTGATCTGACCTTGCCCTTCCCATTCCCGGAGGTACTTCAGGTCACTTCACATCAATGGATAACAGAACGGCTAAATGTCCTGGAGTGAGTGCTGCAGTGTGTGAAGATATAAAGGCCACTCTTGGGATGGGTGTCTGAATGTAGGTTTTGTTGTCAGGATAGAAAGCAGCCTCAGAGCCAGCGAGCCAAGTGCCGCGTTCCACGGTGAGACAGGAGCTTTTGAGAAAGCCACCACCTCGACTCCAGCTTCCGTGGGTTTGGAAATGATGAGGACAAGAGCCAACATATTAGGGAAGACCCTGAGCTGTATGAGCTACTTAGGGAGGAGCTGGAAACTGGGAAAGTGAGAGACAAAGATATTTTTATAAACAAAATACATAGTTTCAGCATTAACCAAAACAAAGAAAGGGCAGTTCAATGGCATAATTGTTTTCACTCCAGTGCTTCATTTTTCTGTTTTACTGGGAGTGATCTGACTGAATCAGTCAGTTGTTCCAGCTTTGAAAAGACCTGAGGATGTGTTCAAGGGTCTCACCAAGACATTCAGACAAAAGGAGTGGACATACAATTAGAATGTTTACTTTTATATGTATTTTTATTTCAGTATTTTTTACATATCTCATGTCAAAATAGCACAAACATTACTAAGCTTTTTAACACTTCTTTTTTGACTCCTTCTTAAAGTTTCCACCTCTTTGCTTATATTACTCTTCTGTTCTTGAATGTTGTCTACTTTTTCTATTAGAATCCTTAACATACTTTTCATATTACTTTAACTCCAGATCTGTTAATTCTAAAATCTGTGTCTTAATCAGGTGCTGATGTTTGCTTTGTCTTTTCATACTGTGAGTTTTGGTATTTCTTCATTTGTTTTGGTTTTTGTTTACTGCCCCTTTAGGTCACCTTGTGATCCTTGTTGAAATCTGGACATGGACCTGATATATTAAATAATAGGAACTCAGGAAAATAGGCCACTAGTATAAGGTTTTATGTTGATGTGGCTGGAGTACTATATATAATATTTGCCACATCTGTAGGGGTCAGAGGTGTCAAAGTCCTCTGCTATCTAAGTTTGTCTCTCCTTTATATTGGAGCTTCTGTTTGTACTGTTCTTCAGACAAAATCTATTTCTTGCAGTTCCTTCTGCCAGAATCCGCTGTTATTTATTGGAGCCTGTTGTGGGGAGGAAAACTTTCTACACTATTATCATTCCTTTAGTAGCTTTATGTCCCTTTCCAGTCACCTTAATACATGTTTCCTAGCATTTTTTTCCCCCTATGTGAGAACCACCCCAAACCACCCCCCCAAAAAAAAGGCCAGAGAAGGCTGGAATCCAGGAAATGACCCACATTTGGATGGGTTAAGGCACTGGTAAAGTATTTGCTTTCTAAAGTGGAGTAGGTCTTTGTTATGAAAAATGATTATTTCACAATTTCACAATGATTACTTTTCCCCTCCCCTTGCCAGAGCCATGAAGGGATCTTTCTTGGCTCTTTACCTGGAGAACTTAGTGACGGTCCTGGAGGTTATACTTAGAAGAGTGTGGGTCCAGGACATTGCTTCTCTCAGACTAGTTCACATTCAGCCTCCACAATTTGTCCAGCTTTCTATTTATCTTCCTACCAGTTTATGGCTCTAGTGGACCTTGTTCCAGGTAATAGCATTCACTTCTTGTATTCACCTAACTCTCCAGGTTTGAGTGTTGAAATCTGCCCTATAACCTCAGTTCTCTAATAAGCCCAGGAAAAATCATTAATTTTGTTTGCTCACCCTTTTTCTTATTGTAAGGGTAGGGGTGATGGCTACCAAGATCTTTACACAATGGAGCTGAAGCCAGAAGTGTCTTTCATTCATTATTTTATTTAACAAATGTGAAGCTAATGGCAAAGTTGACTATGTTTCTCTTTTAAGATTATCTTCTCTCCTGTCTTTGTCAGCATTCACTACTTTTCCTCTTCCTTCTCCACTGGCTCATTATTAATTATTCTTTCTTCTGATCCTAGATTTTCAATTACTGCCACCCTATATATTATCGCTGAGCTTGGCTTTAGCACCATGAATATGATGCAGAATTCCCAATCTGTATCAACATCTCAGATATGATTTCCCATCTTATTTTCAATGGCCACTCTGACTTATTTTAATGGAAGCATCAGAGCTTCCTGGATGGAGATAGTGGTAAAGAGCCCATCTTGCTAATGCAAGAGATGCAGGAAACTTGTTTTAGATACCTGGGTCAGGAAGACCCATCTCCTGGAGAAGGAAATGTCAACTCACTTCAGTATTCTTGCCTGGAAAATTCTATGGAAAGAGGAGACTACAATCCGTGGAGTTGAGAAGAGTCAGACACTACTGGGCACACACACACACAGTGGAAGTGTCAGATAACCTTCAACAAAAAGATGTCAAAACTCACAATCTTATTCCCATTTCTGTTTGCCTTCTTCATTTCCATCTTGATGGATAGCACAACTTTTCATCAATCAAATGAGTAAACCTGAACCCTTAATCTTTCTCCAATGATATCAACAAATTTATTCCCATTTTTTAATTATAAATCCTCTTCTCCATATCTACTGGCATAGACTTTGTTCATTTTTTCACCATTTTCATTATCTCTCACTCAGACTACGGCAATCAATCCTAAATAACCTTTCTTTGGGATCAATCCAATATTCACGACTTCTGTAATCCTACAGGGGTTCCCTGGTGGCTAGGTGGTAAAGATTCCACCTACCAATGCAGAAGACACAGGGAAAATCCCCTGGGGAAGGAAGTAGCAACTGACTCCAGTATTCTTGCATGGAAAACCCCATGGACAGAGGAGACTGGTGGGCTACAGTCCCTGGAGTCACAAAAGAATCACACACATCTTAGCTACTAAACAACAACACAACTGCTACAAAACAGAGCATTCAAACATAACCTGATTGTTATCCCTCTGCCTTAATCTTTCAATGGCTTTGAAAACTTGTACCATAAAATGCAAATTTTTGAACCTCATTAAAGTCTTTAACTTTACGCCCTGGCCTAACTCCCTACTCTCACTTTCCTATTTTTTTCTAAATACATGACTTGTTTCCATCATTTTGAACTATACACAACCCACTCTATTATAAAATATTTTTACAGGTTTTTCTTTTTGTTTTTAATGACCTTCCCATAACTTTTTGCTTGAATAATTCTTCCTGAACTGTCAAGATCAAGTTCAAGCATCACCTTTTTTTTGGAAGTCTCTCTCTGTCTCTTCCCCACATCACCCTTCTTGCCACTCCCACGCTTAGTGACTCCCTTTGTGTTCTACCTTTACTCTTGAAACATAGCCTGAAGTAATATGAGCTCCTCAACTGGATCCTAAAACAGAAAAAAGGAGAAAACTGGTAATATCGAAATGTTAAAAAACTACAGTTCAGTTAATAGCAATGTACCTGGACAGCATTTTAAAAAGCAGAGACATTACTTTGCCAACAAAGGTCCATCTAGCCAAAGCTTTGGTTTTTCCATTAGTCATATATGGATGTGAGAGGTGGACTAAAAAGAAAGTTGAGCACTGAAGAATTGATGCTTTTGAACTGTGATGTTGGAGAAGACTCTTGAGAGTCCCTTTGACTGCAAGGAGATCCAATCAGTCAATCCTAAAGGAAATCAGTCCTGAATATTCTTTGGAAGGACTAAAGCTGAAGCCAAAACTCCAATCCTTTGGCCACCTGATGAGAAGAACTGACTCATTTGAAAAGACCCTGATGCTGGGAAAGATTGAAAGCAGGAGGACAAGGGGATGACAGAGGATAAGCTGGTTGGATAGCATCACTGACTCAATGGACACGAGTTTGAGTAAGCTCTGGGAGTTGGTGATGGACAGGCAGACCTGGCGTGCTGCAGTCCAGGGGTCACAAAGAGTCGGACATGACTGAGTGACTGAACTGAACTGAATGTGCATTTCTTAATTTAGCAAATGTGCCATAGAAATATGGCACAGTTGACTTTTCTGTAAAGTTAGGTTAATAATAGCACTCATCTCTGATACTCTTACTGAGGACTAAATCAGAGAAGCCACATGAAGGACTAAGATAAGCAAGCACTTAGGACTAAGGACCAGCAAACAATCACTTAACATTAGGTATCATTATAATTATTGACAAAAAAGTGCTTTTTTCATACCCCCCACTGGACTCTGAACTCCCTAAGTGCCTAGCATGGTACCTATCAAACAGAAAATACTCAGTAAATATTTGTGGAACAAATATTGAGTAGGTTCTAATATTTTCCTCTTCTCTCCCTAGATAGGCTTCTCATAACATGACAGAAATAAATCCCCTGCTGGTTGGTTTATTTAATTGATCAGAATTCATGACAATTTCACCATCACTTACATTCACACTGAACTCTTCTACACCTCAGACCTCAAAAGAAACTGCATTTCATCCCCATTCTAGAACTCTATTCTACAGTACCAAGAGGTAGATTTTTTTCCAGCCCGCATATCTTCTGGAAGTCAACACTCTCTTTTTACTGAATTTCTAGCTTTATGGTCAATGAGAATCCTCAACTTGCCCCAGATAGACATTTTTTCTTAATATTGGACAGTCTTCAGAATTAAAATGGAGAAGTTGTAACTGTGAAGTGTCTAGTCTATCTGGAGCCATAAAATTTGCAAAGCAGAAAAGAAAATTTAACTACTCAAGATTAATTCAATAAAACCACTGAATTCCAAGCTAAAACATACTTAAATTATGCATAGTCCTACTTACCTGAGGACACACAAGCAATGATCAGTTTCAATGCTACTGCTCTTTTTTATGCCCCACATCCCCTGTGCACCATGGGTGATTAAGCCTATGTTCTATCTTTTTCTATTCCTTATTCATTTTTAATATATCAATGAACATTATTCCTCCTAGGGAAAGTCCTGGCCTGCATCTGCATACAGACTCATAGACAAACACACCACAAACATGTATGCACACAGAAAGACACACACAGATACACACATCACAAACATCCACACACACCCACAAACCAGGCATGATACTATGTGCTCCCAGGAACCTAGTCCTCCTTTATCAAGGCATTGGTTGCACTTATTTTAATTTTATTTTTGTTTGTCTTACCTGCTAGACTTTAAACTCTGTGATCAGATAACCATGTCTACCCAGTTCTTTATTTCTGGCTGTAAGTACAGTTAGTTGCTCAGTCACGTCCGATCCTTTGATCCCTTGGACTGTAGCCTGCCATGCTCTTCTGTCCATGGAATTCTCCAGGCAATAATACTGGAGTGGGTAGCCATTCACTTCTCCAAAGAATCTTTATGACCCAGGGATAGAACCCAGGTCTCCTGCATTGCAGGCAGATTCTGTATTGTCTGTGCTACCAAGGGAGCACTCTAAGTACAGTAACAATTGCATAATTCAACACTGTTGAATGATAAATGAATGAGTGAATAAAAATAAATTTTTAAAATCTTAGTAGCTCTGAAAACCAGATTCCACATATATTGTTACTTTGGAGTTAAAATTGACATCAGGGAAGTAGGTATTTGTATTTTTCTCTACACGTTACATGGTCTAAAAGACAAGCATGCACAAATGCAGTCAAGAATCTGCTATCCCACACTTTCTTTTGCCAAATCATCTTAGACACTTGGTCCAGATTGCTGGAAAATATTTGGCATAGACTTTTTCTTTCACTGAAGTAATTCTACAAACTGATATGATCAAAAGATACTATCATTTGAAAAATTGCTGTGCAAAACACTGGCTATTTCCTTTTGTTATTCCCATCCAGTGGAGCCAAATTTAGAAATAATTTATATCCAGAATGTGTTTTACCACTAAGAATCACAGTAAAGTAGAGAAGTAATTACTTAAATATCTTTAAATAAATAAAACAAATTACAATATTCTGAATAAACAATAACTATACAATAACTATGTCAGCTTAGACTTCCCTAGTGGCTCAGGTGGTAAAGCATCTGCCTACAATGCCTACCGGGGAAGGCAATGGCACCCCACCCCAGTACTCTTGCCTGGAAAATCCAATGGACGGAGTAGCCTGGTGGGCTGCAGTCCATGGGGTTGCTAACAGTCGGACAGACTGAGCGACTTCACTTTTACTTTTCTCTTCCATGCATTGGAGAAGGAAATGGCAACCCACTCCAGTATTCTTGCCTGGAGAATCCCAGGGATGGAGGAGCCTGGTGGGATGCCATCTATGGGGTCACACAGAGTCAGACATGACTGAAGTGACTTAGCAGCAGCACAATGCCTACAATCTGCGAGCCCCAGGTTCAATCCCTGGGTCAGGAAGATATCTTGGAGAAGGAAATAGCAACCCACTCCAGAATTTTTGCCTGGAAAATCCCATGGAAGGTGGAACCTAGTAGGCTACATTCCATGGGGTCACAAAGAGTCGAACACAACTGAGCGACTTCACTTCACTCACTTATGTCAGCATATAGCATTTGCATTAGAAATACTGTGATGGAAACAGGTTTGTTACAGGTGTGTGGGTAGAAAAATGCTGCTCTAAGTTTTGCATGGTGAACGCACTTTGTGATTGCAGAATTTTCCAAAGCTTGCTATAATTTTTGTTTTTTCTCTTCTTGTCTGTCTCATTATCATCATATATTGCCAAAATTTTTAACCACATTCCTGAATGTCACCCTCCAGTACAGTCAAATATATGTATATAAACAATAGACATCAAACTGCTGGTCATTTCACAGAAGAAATTTTCCTGTTACTCACTAGAAAGCCATGGGCAATCTGCATATCTATCCTTTAAGCTAAATAACCTCAATATTATACTAACAGGTTAAATGAGTCCTAAGTTTCTTCAGTATCTTCTACAAACATTCATTATACTGCACAGTAATAATTCATATATAGACTGATTTCCCAGGTGGATTAGAACTCTTTGCACGTGCAGTCTGTATCATATCTCCTTATGTATCTCCAGGTTCTAGAACAATACTCCGAATAAAACAAATTTTCATAAATGTTCCTTGAATAAATGTGTATTATAATCCTAATAATGCTCCTTAACTACTATAGTAATTTTGAAACAATAGCATACCATAATTAATTTGTGTGATTAACAGTAGCCCACAATGGGATGTTACTGAATGATCAATTGCCTTTCAACTTCCACCTTTGCAGGGCCTTTCTGCTTGAATAGCTTACTATTTGTGTGTTGCCATTTGCCTTCTGTAAAATAATTAGATATGTGAAACCAAGAACAGATTATTGGATCAGATAAATCCAGTACTTCCTTTTTAATGTATAAATTGAAAATAATTTCATAATAAAGTAAATATTCTTTCCCAACTGACTACTACACATCTTTCTGTATATCTCATTAAACCATTAAAGAAAATAAAATAGCAAAGGTCCCTTCAGCAGAAAAGAAGCAAAAAAAAAAAACTAAGACAATCAGAATTAAAGATTATTTTTCTTATTCTAGAACTGATCAATCTCCACCCCAAGAAAATTAACATCTTACTTTCTTTTACCTCTTTCTCCATAGCCATGGGCCACAGATGACCCTCTTGCTAATCAGAAAGAAGTTCCCTGGGTCAGGAAGATATCTTGGAGAAGGAAATAGCAACCCACTCCAGAATTTTTGCCTGGAAAATCCCATGGAAGGTGGAACCTAGTAGGCTACATTCCATGGGGTCACAAAGAGTCGAACACAACTGAGCGACTTCACTTCACTCACTTATGTCAGCATATAGAATTTGCATTAGAAATACTGTGATGGAAACAGGTTTGTTACAGGTGTGTGGGTAGAAAAATGCTGCTCTAAGTTTTGCATGGTGAACGCACTTTGTGATTGCAGAATTTTCCAAAGCTTGCTATAATTTTTGTTTTTTCTCTTCTTGTCTGTCTCATTATCATCATATATTGCCAAAATTTTTAACCACATTCCTGAATGTCACCCTCCAGTACAGTCAAATATATGTATATAAACAATAGACATCAAACTGCTGGTCATTTCACAGAAGAAATTTTCCTGTTACTCACTAGAAAGCCATGGGCAATCTGCATATCTATCCTTTAAGCTAAATAACCTCAATATTATACTAACAGGTTAAATGAGTCCTAAGTTTCTTCAGTATCTTCTACAAACATTCATTATACTGCACAGTAATAATTCATATATAGACTGATTTCCCAGGTGGATTAGAACTCTTTGCACGTGCAGTCTGTATCATATCTCCTTATGTATCTCCAGGTTCTAGAACAATACTCCGAATAAAACAAATTTTCATAAATGTTCCTTGAATAAATGTGTATTATAATCCTAATAATGCTCCTTAACTACTATACTAATTTTGAAACAATAGCATACCATAATTAATTTGTGTGATTAACAGTAGCCCACAATGGGATGTTACTGAATGATCAATTGCCTTTCAACTTCCACCTTTGCAGGGCCTTTCTGCTTGAATAGCTTACTATTTGTGTGTTGCCATTTGCCTTCTGTAAAATAATTAGATATGTGAAACCAAGAACAGATTATTGGATCAGATAAATCCAGTACTTCCTTTTTAATGTATAAATTGAAAATAATTTCATAATAAAGTAAATATTCTTTCCCAACTGACTACTACACATCTTTCTGTATATCTCATTAAACCATTAAAGAAAATAAAATAGCAAAGGTCCCTTCAGCAGAAAAGAAGCAAAAAAAAAAAACTAAGACAATCAGAATTAAAGATTATTTTTCTTATTCTAGAACTGATCAATCTCCACCCCAAGAAAATTAACATCTTACTTTCTTTTACCTCTTTCTCCATAGCCATGGGCCACAGATGACCCTCTTGCTAATCAGAAAGAAGCAAATCCTATTCTTTCTCATTCTCTTTCCATTTTTGTTCTCCATGAATTCATCTATAAATTTACCACTTTCAGCCTTTTTTATTATGCATCTATTCTTAACAGTTGCATGAATTAAGCACTCATGCTTATGCAAACAATTAAAGTTAAATATCCAGCCCCAATCCTGCTTAAATAAATTCTAGTACATTTCTGTGTAACTGTTGGACACCACCTTCTGTTGTCCTTCTGAAAATTTAAGTCTGTTATATCCTAAACAGAGCTCATCGTTTTTCATTTGAAGTCTTCTCTTTCTTTTATGCTCATTTCTTTTTATGTTAGCACAATTCCACCCATCAGTAAACTTTACAGGCATAAATGAAACTTCTCTCTCTCTTACTCTCCTGGTGGCTCAGATGATAAAGAATCTACCTGCAATTCAAGAGTCATAGGTTTGATCCCTGGGTCAGGAAGATCCCCTAGAGAAGGAAATAGCAACCCACTCCAGTATTCTTGCCAGAAAACTCCCATGGACAGAGGAATCTGGTGGGCTACATTCCATAGGGTCGCAAGAATCAGGTGCAACTGAGTGACTAACACGTTCACTTTCACACTCTTTTACTTGGTTCTTGGGTCCAATAAGTTTCCAACTCCTCTCTATACCTGTGTAATAACTTATCCTATCTTCCCCACACCTTTATATATACATATATATCATTACTTCTCCAGTTCAGGTACTGTAATATTCTCCAGTCTACCTACCACATATCTAAAAACTATCCAGTTATTTAGCATTCCATTATTAAAAACCACCTGTGAGGGGGAAAAAAGACACAGTTTTGAAAAGGTCGTATGCTGAATGTGACTTTCTACCTTTCCAGGCAAAATGCTATACATTCACTAAATCTAATTAATGAATGGGTTGACAGGAAGGCTACATTTTCCCAGCTCATATGGAGTAAATTTCAGACATATGAGTGAGTTCTGGTCAATGGAATATGTATCAGTATCATAAATATGACTTACAAATTGGCCTAAAACTTCTTTACACAATCCTCCACTCTTTTCATCTTTCACCTTTTGTGGTTGTCACAGAAGAAAGAATCACAGGTCTCTAAATGACTGGGCAGCATAAAGAATAGATGTATGTGTATGTATAATTGAATCACTTTGTTGTACACCTGAAACTAACACAATGGTGTTATTTTACTGTACTACAACATAAAATAAAAAGTTTTTTTTTAATTCCACTATTGTGACACTGTTGACAAGAACACATAGCCATCATCTGATTAAAATAAAAATCAGAAAAACCAGATTGATGGATGTTCTTTAAGATGAATGGCCTATAATCTTCAAAAGCATCAAGATCTTGAAAGTAAAAAAAATTTTAATACATATTTTTTTAAAAAAGCAACTAATCCAGCAACTAATCCAGACTGAAGGAGATTGGAAACATGACAAACTTAAAAAAATGTGACCCTGAACTGGATCCTTTGCTGTAAAGGTCACTATTAGTGTGATAGGAAATATTAACTGAGGTTTGAAGATGAAGTGGTCACAATGCATTGATGTTAAGTTCTTGCATTTGCATTGTGACTATAAAGGAGAATATCTCTTTATGTAATAAATATACATTAAATTATTTGAAAATAATATAGCATAATGTTAGCAACTCAAGTGACTCAAAAAACTAAGTTCTTTATCCTCTATTTGCAACTTTTTGCATGTTTGAGATATTTTTCAAAAGAAAAAAAATTTTTAAGTAATTAAAAACTAGTGTTTTAGTGTATAGATACGGGAATTTTTCCAAAACTGAAAACAGATGGCATCTTACACTAGTCATATGTTGGAAGTCAAAACTTTGGGCCTTTGATGTTCATCATTTTAATCATTCTATAAAGAATTTTTTAAAATTTTAATTGCTTAAAGATAATTTCTGTATTGATTTACTGTTTGATAATTTTATTAAGTAAAAGAAAAAACATACAACAGAGTCTATGTAGATATCTCACACCTTGTTGCCTATATTATGTACTTACAAATTCAGATCCTCATATTGANTCATTTTAATCATTCTATAAAGAATTTTTTAAAATTTTAATTGCTTAAAGATAATTTCTGTATTGATTTACTGTTTGGTAATTTTATTAAGTAAAAGAAAAAACATACAACAGAGTCTATGTAGATATCTCACACCTTGTTGCCTATATTATGTACTTACAAATTAAGATCCTCATATTGAAATTTCAGTGTGAAATGCTAAAGTCACAGATGCCTGAAGTACTACTTCTTTTTTTCCATATGGAAAGTGCTTTTTTTTTTAAAATTTTTATTAGAGTATAGTTAATTTATAGTGTCATGTTAGTAAAACATCAACTCTTCTGGAATTAAACCAGCGATGTGATGACGACTATAGTGGGAAGAGCTACAGACCTCCACTCCACCAACTGAGCTATTGAAGGGAGTACTCTCATTCCTTTATTAGCAACTAGGTTCCAAAGTTCTTTACAATTATACGGTTTCAGATTAACACAACTTATTTATCTTAAAATGCACTCTTTTGCAAAACTAATCTCATTTACTTTGATACCAGCCCAGGTGGTTCAGTGGTAATAAATCCATCTGCCAGTGCAGGAGATGCAAAAGATGGGAATTTGATCCTTGGGTTGGGAAGATTCCCTGGAGTAGGAAATGCAAGCCACTCAACTTATTTATCTTAAAATGCTCTCTTTTGCAAAACTAATCTCATTTACTTTGATACTAGCCCAGGTGGCTCAGTGGTAATAAATACATCTGCCAATGCAGGAGATGCAAAAGATGGGAATTTGATCCTTGGGTTGGGAAGATTCCCTGGAGTAGGAAATGCAACCCATTCCAGTATTCTTGCTGGAAAATTCTATGGACAGAGGAGTCCGGCTGGCTGCAGTCCGTGGGATTGCAAAGAGTCAGACAACGCTGAGTACACACACAGCCTGCCAGATGATTTTAGCTGTTCTCATAGGACACTACACATACACAATATTTAGACTTGTTCTACTATATTATGAAATGGAAATTTTAGCCTGTGCCTTCCACTGAGACAATGGCTCTTTGACAATTGAACTTTGATTTTCTGTAATCTTTAGCCCATAATGTAGCCCTGATGTTTAGCCCTGATGTTCATCAGGTAATAGATATTAAAAGTATTTGTTAGATACTGAATAATTATAAATCCAGAAAAACAAATCCAGACCCATTTGGATTATATATCTATATTTTTTCCTAATTTTTTGGAATAATTTTCAAAGTGCTTCATCTTAGCTATTTGATTAATGCAGGATAGTGTGTCTGTTTCTTAGTTGTGTCTGACTGTTTGAGATCCCATGGACTATAGCCAGA
>SJYX01017564.1:0-51525 GCA_006410675.1 Oreotragus oreotragus | reverse complement strand
GGAAGTCAAGAAACACCTGGAGTAACAGGCAAATTTGGCCTTGGAATGCGGAATGAAGCAGGGCAAAGACTAATAGAGTTTTGCCAAGAAAATGCACTGGTCATAGCAAACAGTTTTCATTCCAATCCCAAAGAAAGGCAATGCCCAAGAAAGCTCAATCGACCACACAATTGCACTCATCTCACACTCTAGTAAAGTGATGCTTAAAATTCTTCAAGCCAGGCTTCCGCAGTACGTGAACCATGAACTTCCAGATGTTCAAGCTGGTTTTAGAAAAGGCAGAGGAACCAGAGATCAAATTGCCAACATCTGCTGCATCATTGAAAAAGCAAGAGAGTTCCAGTAAAATATCTATTTCTGCTTTATTGACTATGCCAAAGCCTTTGACTGTGTGGATCACAATAAAGTGGAAAATTTTGAAAGAGATGGAGATACCAGACCACCTGTCCTGCTTCTTGAGAAACCTATATGCAGCTCAGGAAGCAACAGTTAAAACTGGACTTGGAATAACAGACTGGTTCCAAATAGGAAAAGGAGTATGTCAAGGCTGTATATTGTCACCCTGCTTATTTAACTTGTATGCAGAGTACATTTTGAGAAACACTGGGCTGGAGGAAGCACAAGTTGGAATCAAGATTGCTGGGAGAAATATCAATAACCTCAGATATGCAGATGACACCACCCTTATGGCAGAAAGTGAAGAAGAACTAAAGATCCTCTTGACGAACGTGAAAGTGGAGAGTGAAAAAGTTGGCTTAAAACTCAACGTTCAGAAAACTAAGATCATCATTTCCAGTCCCATCACTTCATGGCAAATAGATGGGGAAACAGTGGAAACAGTGACAGACTTTATTTTGGGGGGCTCCAAAATCGCTGAAGATGGTGATTGCAGCCATGTATTTAAAAGATGCTTACTTTTGGAAGGAAAGTTTTGACCAACCTAGACATCGTATTAAAAAGCAAAGACATTACTTTGCCAATAAAGGTCCGTCTAGTCAAGACTATGGTTTTTCCAGTAGTCATGTATGGATGTGAGTGTTGGACTATAAAGAAAGCCGAGCCCTGAAGAATTGATGCTTTTGAACTGTGGTGTTGGAGAAGACTCTGGAGAGTCCCTTGGACTGCAAGGAGATCCAACCAGTCCATCCTAAAGGAGATCAGTCCTGGGTGTTCATTGGAAAGACTGATGTTGAAGCTGAAACTCCAATATTTGGCCATCTGATGTGAAGAGCCAACTCATTTGAAAAGATGCTGATGCTGGGAAGGACTGAGGGTGGGAGGAGAAGAGGATGACAGAGGATAAGATGGCTGGATAACATCACAGACTCAATAGACATGGGTTTGGGTGGACTCTAGGAGTTGGTAATGGACAGGGAGGCCTGGCGTGCTGTTGTTAATGGAGTTGCAAAGTCAGACACGACTGTGTGACTGAACTACTCTGAAAATATAGAGCATATTGATTCGTTCTAGTTGAAATAGAAAAGTATACAACTTTATTAAAACACATACAACTTTATAAGCAGGAAAGTAAACTACATTCTTAGATAAGAAGACCTAATTAAAAATGTCAGTTTTACCTCAAATTAATATATTGAATTGAATTAATATATTGAATATAATATAATGGAATTGAATGCAATTCCATTCTAACCTCAAATAAGATTTTGACTAGAGTTTGACAAACCAGTTCCAAAATGTAGGTGAAAAAGGGTCAAGAACAATTTTAGCTTTTATATCACTGAGTCAACTTCAAGACTTATTTTAAGCTGTAGTAGTTAAGACTATGAAGTTGCTACAGGATAAAAAAGAGATCTATATTACAAAATAGAGTATACTCAACCACACATAAAAGAAAAGTTGATTTATAACAGGGATGGTACTGCAGATGAATTATTCAATAAATGGCATTGGGACAAATTGTTTTATAGTGGGGAAAATAAAACTCTATTCCTACCTCATATCATGTACAGAAATCAGTTCTAAGCAAAATACATTTTCTAAAGTAAAACGTTAAACTTTCAGAAGATGATAAAGAAACTATATCTGTGACATTGAGATTCAGAAAGCATTTTTAATCAACTTTCCCAAAACAAAATTCGTAAAAACAAAGATGGACAAATTTGTCAACAAAAAATGAAAATTGCTACACATCAAAAGACACTGAAACTATGAAATTATAAGCTATAGAGCAAAATGGATTGTTCCAACATAGAAATTAATACAAAAATGAAAGCAATTCATTCAAAATAGTCAAATGACATACAGAACAATTTACAGAAGAGGAAACCTACAAAACCAATAAATGTTGAACAAATGCTCAATGGCCTCAGTAAACAAAAAATAAAAATTAAAAAATGATATTATTTCACTATGTAATCCTACTGGCAACATTTTAACATCAGACAATATCAAGAGTGAGTACATGGAACAAAAAGAATTCACAGAGTTGGTGGCGGTATAAGGTACATATGTTTAACCATTTGGGGAGTAATTGACACTCTGGCAAATCTGAAACCACATATCCATCAGTCTAGGAGTGCCTAGAAAAAAAAAAAACTCACATCTATGCACATGGAGACATAAAAACATTATTTGAAATAAGGAAAAGTAATAAAAATAATTTAAATCTCCAAGAGGTACAAAAGGAAAACCCCATGAGATATTAGTGCTGCAGAATCCTGTATATCAGTGATACATGAGGATAGACACAGTATTGTGGCAGTAAGCAGCTGATTTTTACATTTTAGGATTTCTAAATAGATGCAAGATTGAGATCAATTGTAAAACTGATTTTTTACTTTATTAAATTTTAATTAACAAAATATAACATAGACAACTGACCATATTGTCTGTAAAACATAATCTGCACAATAACTATTCTTGTTGTCATTGAAGTACTGAGTTTCTGCAAATCCTTTTCACAGAGATGCCCCTATTCAAGTGCTGAATGGGTAACACTGTGTGAACTTGCCCTTTGAATCAGATCCTCCAACCTCATAAGGAACTTTAAGGAGTCTTTGAGAAACACTGAACCTAATTCTGAGTGATTCAATCACATGCAACATTTCTAAGAGCTTGTGTGACTTTCTCTAGCTAGAGAGAAGTCCAGTTATGCTTAACAGCTTTGATGATGGCCCAAATACTCTTGCAACTAACTGCCCTGCAACTTATGAATACGCACACACACACACATACACCAACACACACACGCATACTCCAATGCTAATGAACCAAGAAGAGATATAAATAGCAAATCCACTAATAAGCATGCAACACCAAGAAGATCAAAAAGATCAATTCAAATCAGAATCTGAACGTAAAAGGACTGCACTGCCTGCGTCCAGTTTTCCTGCGTCTCCACCTGGCGTGCCAACCTTAACATATCAAGTAGACAGCATGCATTTTGAAGAGGGTAGAAGTCTTATTTTACATGCAAGAGTAAGGTAATTTTATATCTGCTCTAAAGTGGATTAAGTAGTTACAGACAATAGTTAAGCCACTAAAATAATCATGAAGAAGAATGGATAAAAGAACAGATCCTTGCAACAAACCCATGTTAATTACCCTTGCAGCTGGGAGATCAATTTGCATAGTGTCTCTGAAGCCTGTCAGGTATGAATTGAACCACTGAGCTGCTACATTTGATAATCCAGCCCTTGAGCTTATTTTTTCCCCCCTGAAGATGTTGTTTCAGCCTACCTGCTTTCCTCATGTAAAAGGGCTTATTTCTAATTAATTCATTCTTGTAACACATACATACATGTGCAATTTTGACCTTTAAAGAAATTATTAGCAAAATATTATCAAAAATGAAAATTTTTAATTTGCATGTATTCAAAAAAACTATTTGTTTATTAAGTTTTAGATTTAGTTCTTGAAATCTGAGAACTCAAGAAGTGTCCTGGGACATTTATGGGCTTGCTATTGATTAAGTGATAATGAGGCTGTACTGTAAAAGGTTGGATGTTTATTAAGTCATTTAATATTGAAAACAGCCTTAGGAAGTAGATAATACAAATTCCTTCTTTTTACCCAAAGGAGAACTGAGGCACAGAAAACCACAATAAATGGACCAAAGTCACTCAATTAAGGAAATGTCAGAGTCAGGGTTGGAATGTCCTGATTCCCAGCACATTCTCTGATCCACTCTTTCTTGGCTCTCCTAAAAAGTCTATACCTTGCTGCCTCATATGGAATATGAGTCTTTCTATTTAATCATATTAACTTAAGAAGAAATAGAAGCATAAGGACATATCTTAGTAATGTTTATCCACTGGAATAATTTGTCCATTTCTGAATCAGAAAATTAAAAGGTTAAGAGAGATCCTACAGAAAATAAAATGTACAGAGATGTGTGGTGAGAAAGAAAACTAAGAAAGTGAGTGGAGCTCTCCTAATAAAACACGGCAAAACTCAGGATAAGAATTATTCAATTAATCTTAAAAGTTAGAATTAAGAATTATAAAAAATAGTGATACATACCTTAAAACTTATAATTTATATTTTTCCACCAATATTTTTACAGTAGAGCAAATTCTTTTCTTTATGAATATGGATCTATTTATTAAAGTTTTAATTATTTTTTCATGTAGTTAAGATCTAAAATCTAGTGGGATTTTACAAACAGCCCAGTTTTATGCAAATGCAAAATTTTCCAAAATTTAGCAGACTTTTTCATCATACCCTGGTTTCAATCCCACTGAATTCAACTTTCTTCTACCAAATCTTTACAAAGTAATTCATTTTCTCTTCATCAAAGCAACAATTTTCATATTTATATTTATCTTTTATAATTTACATAATAGACCATTACATTTCATAAATAGCAATATAAGAATATTGGCATTTTGTGAGAAACCACAAAACAGAGTATTAGCAATCACAGAAATAAAAATCTACTTAATAGATGAATAGATGTATACACATGGAAAGTGAAGCTCACTAGCCTTGAAAACCCAGAATACAACAGGGAATAGTCAGCTGCATTTGTTACAGAGAGAACAGAGATCCCAGATTAATCAGAAAGTCTATTAAATGCAGGTCAGTTCTGGGTTTCTTTTGTATGTGCAAAATCCTTGGAAGAAAAATAACCATTCAGTCATTGATTATTTTATATTGAGGATGATGTAACTGCATATTAATATTCACTCATAATATCACCCTCTGAGTGTCATGCAGTTACTTAACCATGTGTATTTATTATGTATTTCTATATTCATGTTACAGAAACCTAATTCAAATAAACTTAAATGTTAAAAAAATTTTATCAAAGCATCAGTTCAGTTCAGTTCAGTCACTCAGTCATGTCCAACTCTTTGCGACCCCATGAATCGCAGCACGCCAGGCCTCCCTGTTCATTATCATCTCTCAGAGTTCACTCCAACTCATGTCCATCGAGTCCGTGATGCCATCCAGCCATCTCATCCTCGGTTGTCCCCTTCTCCTCCTGCCCCCAATCCCTCCCAGCATCAGAGTCTTTTTCAATGAGTCAACTCTTCGCATGAGGTGGCCAAAGTACTGGAGTTTCAGCTTTAGCATCAGTCCTTCCAAAGAAATCCCAGGGTTGATCTCCTTCAGAATGGACTGGTTGGATCTCCTTGCTTTTGAACTGTGGTGTTGGAGAAGACTCTTGAGAGTCCCTTGGACTGCAAGGAGATCCAACCAGTCCATTCTGAAGGAGATCAGCCCCAGATTTCTTTGGAAGGAATGATGCTATAGCTGAAACTCCAGCACTTTTGCCACCTCATGTGAAGAGTTGACTCATTGGAAAAGACTCTGATACTGGGAGGGATTGGGGGCAGGAGGAGAAGGGGACAACCGAGGATGAGATGGCTGGATGGCATCACTGACTTGATGGACGTGAGTCTGAGTGAACTCTGAGAGTTGGTGATGGACAGGGAGGCCTGGCGTGCTGCGATTCATGGGGTCGCAGAGAGTCGGACACGACTGAGCAACTGAACTGAACTGAACTGAACTGAACTGAACTGAACTGAAAGACCCCAAAGGATAAAACTGAAGTTTGCCAAATAGCATAATGCAAGAGAGGCTAAGATAACTCCAGTCCAGCAAAGCAGAGTACAGCTTCAAATGTGGCTAAATTTGGATAACAAAGAAGAATTATTAATAACACAAAAATACCAGTTACTAAGTACATTCTCTTATATGACTTTGTGACTAATTTGTTTCTATATCTTGCATAATATTCCATTTAGTTCAATAATTACACATGCAAAAATATTGATGTATTTATAGAGAAAAAATCCAACTGACTCCTGGTAATCAGAGAAGTCATCCGGTTGAAGTGTACACATGCAGGGAAGAATGAGTTAGTATTAGAGCAGTGAGCCTTCAGTGCCCACTTGCAATCATACTGCAGGGAACTTACTCCGCATGCATACCAATTGGGATCCGTGAATTTTCCCTCATGGAAAATCCCTCTTGAATTCTGAAATCCATGAATTTTAGAAAAAAGATTTAATCACCCAGTACGGGTTGGATATCTATCAATAGACTCATCACTGAAGTCACCTGAATGGGATCCTAGTCTATTAACTATGGCAAAATATTTGTAAATATTCTCAACAGATCCTTTCTAAAGAGACAGGTTCCCCATGGGATAAATTAAAACTCTGCCCAATACTAAAGTTCAAATATATGTAAACATCTGTAGTAGATTTGCAGAGTCTGACAAGTCATATTAGTGGTACCCTCAAGCCATGTCATCCTAAGAAAAGGATGGTGCAAGATGGGATATTCCCCAAAGGAAGTATTTACTGTTAATTTCAGTGTGAAATTATACTGAAAGCTACATATTTCTAGCCTTGGGTACCAATATAAACTAGGCTAGCAAATCTCTGTAGTAAAATGAAAATAATTCTATAACTAAAAATGATACCACACAGCAAAGATTGACCTGCCAGATATGCCCATTACCCTAACGCATTATGTCTTTCAGGTTAGGAATTTTGAATTGGTTTTACAAATCCACCACCTGACATGGAAACTGAGAAAATGATTCAACAAAAGCCTGGTGAACAGTGTGGGAATTCAAGGAGAATCTGAACAATGCACTGTAGGACAACTTCAGGAACAGTATTAATATTCAAATTTAAGAAGAGAGAAAAATACATATGTGATCCAGAAAAGAAGATGTAGTGATTAACAGGCAGAGGTGAGAGTATAACATGCCAGATAACTTTCTATGAGATAAATTAATTTTAGCCTGATAAAATGCAATAAAATATAAACTCCATGAAGTAAGATATGAATGATGAAATTATAAGAATATGGGTTGAGATGCAGTATAAGAGGTAGAAATTCATAAAGGGAATAGATATAATGTTAAAAAGGAGAACATAAAATTATTTGAATAATTAATGTCTGATTCAATAGATTCTGTTTTATTAAACCTTACATTCTAAAAGAGATCACTTCTCCTAAAGCAGAACTTAAAATATTTACAAAATTTAATCTTGTAATAAGACACAAAAACCCTGCAAAACAAGTAAATACACAGCAAGCAGTTATAATACTGACAATCTTTCTTCAAAATGCAATAAGATAACATTAATAAAAAGAACAAAACAAAGAAACAAACATGGTAGATTTTTCTTTTTTTTAATTTTTACATAAAACTCTATGGTCACAGGAAAAATCACAGCTAGCTAAGTATTCATTATTACAGAGAATTCTCTATACCTTATTTTTCATAATTCAANAACTGAACTGAACTGAACTGAACTGAACTGAAAGACCCCAAAGGATAAAACTGAAGTTTGCCAAATAGCATAATGCAAGAGAGGCTAAGATAACTCCAGTCCAGCAAAGCAGAGTACAGCTTCAAATGTGGCTAAATTTGGATAACAAAGAAGAATTATTAATAACACAAAAATACCAGTTACTAAGTACATTCTCTTATATGACTTTGTGACTAATTCGTTTCTATATCTTGCATAATATTCCATTTAGTTCAATAATTACACATGCAAAAATATTGATGTATTTATAGAGAAAAAATCCAACTGACTCCTGGTAATCAGAGAAGTCATCCGGTTGAAGTGTACACATGCAGGGAAGAATGAGTTAGTATTAGAGCAGTGAGCCTTCAGTGCCCACTTGCAATCATACTGCAGGGAACTTACTCCGCATGCATACCAATTGGGATCCGTGAATTTTCCCTCATGGAAAATCCCTCTTGAATTCTGAAATCCATGAATTTTAGAAAAAAGATTTAATCACCCAGTACGGGTTGGATATCTATCAATAGACTCATCACTGAAGTCACCTGAATGGGATCCTAGTCTATTAACTATGGCAAAATATTTGTAAATATTCTCAACAGATCCTTTCTAAAGAGACAGGTTCCCCATGGGATAAATTAAAACTCTGCCCAATACTAAAGTTCAAATATATGTAAACATCTGTAGTAGATTTGCAGAGTCTGACAAGTCATATTAGTGGTACCCTCAAGCCATGTCATCCTAAGAAAAGGATGGTGCAAGATGGGATATTCCCCAAAGGAAGTATTTACTGTTAATTTCAGTGTGAAATTATACTGAAAGCTACATATTTCTAGCCTTGGGTACCAATATAAACTAGGCTAGCAAATCTCTGTAGTAAAATGAAAATAATTCTATAACTAAAAATGATACCACACAGCAAAGATTGACCTGCCAGATATGCCCATTACCCTAACGCATTATGTCTTTCAGGTTAGGAATTTTGAATTGGTTTTACAAATCCACCACCTGACATGGAAACTGAGAAAATGATTCAACAAAAGCCTGGTGAACAGTGTGGGAATTCAAGGAGAATCTGAACAATGCACTGTAGGACAACTTCAGGAACAGTATTAATATTCAAATTTAAGAAGAGAGAAAAATACATATGTGATCCAGAAAAGAAGATGTAGTGATTAACAGGCAGAGGTGAGAGTATAACATGCCAGATAACTTTCTATGAGATAAATTAATTTTAGCCTGATAAAATGCAATAAAATATAAACTCCATGAAGTAAGATATGAATGATGAAATTATAAGAATATGGGTTGAGATGCAGTATAAGAGGTAGAAATTCATAAGGGGAATAGATATAATGTTAAAAAGGAGAACATAAAATTATTTGAATAATTAATGTTTGATTCAATAGATTCTGTTTTATTAAACCTTACATTCTAAAAGAGATCACTTCTCCTAAAGCAGAACTTAAAATATTTACAAAATTTAATCTTGTAATAAGACACAAAAACCCTGCAAAACAAGTAAATACACAGCAAGCAGTTATAATACTGACAATCTTTCTTCAAAATGCAATAAGATAACATTAATAAAAAGAACAAAACAAAGAAACAAACATGGTAGATTTTTCTTTTTTTTAATTTTTACATAAAACTCTATGGTCACAGGAAAAATCACAGCTAGCTAAGTATTCATTATTACAGAGAATTCTCTATACCTTATTTTTCATAATTCAAAAATACTCATTATTAAATTAAAAAACTAATTTAAAATGATGTCATTATGTAAAATCAATTCAATTCAATAAATTTGAAAAAAATGAGATTTAAGAATAAGAAATTAATTATATATGATAAATTGTTATTTTAAATATTTTTGAAACATAAAAATTGACCAATTTAGAAGGTTGAATTTAGTGAGACAAGACAAATAGAGAAAAATCTACATACACACCCGCTGGAGGTAAGAAAGTTGCTACAATCATATTATAGAAGAATGCAAATGATTTGAGCATGTTTCACATAACACTATGATAAATTAAAGAAAATGGTGGCTGAATTATCAAAAGAAAAAACCTTAAAAGAAAAAATTGAGTAGGGTTGTTTTTCATTCTTGAACATAGCAAACAAAACATTCTTTAATACTTAATTTTATGACATTATCCAGACTACAACCATGGCAAAGACAGGCAAAGAAAACCAAACAAACCCACTTTTAAAAGACTACAAAACAATATTATTATAAAGACAGATAGGGAATTCCCTGGTGGTCCACTGGTCAAGACTCAGAGTTTCCAATACAAAGGGCACAGGTTCAGTACACAGTGAGAGAAATAAGATCCCACACACCATGTAGCACCACCAATAAAGAAAAAAAATAAACAAAATAAAGTAGATATATAATAATAAAAATCCTAAACAATGTATTAGTAAATTGAATCCAGTAATCTATTAAAAGAATATTTCATCATCTAGAAGTTTGAATAGGAAATGTGTTGGTTTTAATATTAAAGATTTTAATTAATTAATAAATTAAAAAATAAATTAATAAATTAAATTCAGTTCAGTTCTGTCGTTGTTGTGTCCGACTCTTTGCGACCCCATGAAACACAGCTCGGCAGAACTCCCTGTTCATCACCAACTCCCAGAGTTTACTCAAACCCGTATCCATTGAGAGTGTGATGCCATCCAACCATCTCATTGTCTGTCATCCCCTTCTCCTCCTGCCCTCAATCTTTCCCAGCATCAGGGTCTTTTCCAATGAGTCAGCCCTTCGCATCAGGTGGCCAAAGTCTGGGAGACTCAGCCTCAGACCTACCAGTGAACACCCAGGACTGAGCTACTTTAGGATGGACTGGTTGGATCTCCTTGCAGTTCAAGGGACTCTAAAGAGTCTTCTCCAACATCACTGTTCAAAAGCATCCATTCTTCGATGCTCAGCTTTCTTCATAGTCCAACTCTCACATCCATACATGACTACTGGAAAAAACATAGCCTTGACTGGATGGAAATTTGTTACAAAGTAATGTCTCTGCTATTTATTATGCTATCTAGGTTGGTCACAGATTTCCTTCCAAGGAATAAGTGTCTTTTAATTTCATGACTGCAATCACCATCTGCAGTGATTCTGGAGCCCAAGAAAATAAAGTCAACCACCGTTTTCACTGTTTACTCATCTATTTGACATGAAGTGATGGGACCGGATGCCATGATCTTCGTTTTCTGAATGTTGAGCCTTAAGCCAACTTTTTCACTCTTCTCTTTCACACTCATCAAGAGGCTCTTTAGTTCTTCACTTTCTGCCATAAGGGTGGTGTTATCTGCATATCTGAGGTTATTGATATTTCTCCCAGCAATCTTGATTCCAGCTTGTCCTTCCTCCAGCCCAGCATTTCTCATAATGTACTCTGCATACAAGTTGAATAAACAGGGTGACAATATACAGCCTTGACGTACTCCTTTTCCTATTTGGAGCCAATCTGTTGTTCCATACCCAGTTCTAACTGTTGCTTCCTGACCTGCATATAGGTTTCTCAAGAGGCAGATCAGGTGGTATGGTATCCCCATCTCTTTCAGAATTTTCCACAGTTTATTGTGATCCACACAGTCAAAGGCTTTGGCATAGTCAATAAAGCAAAAATAGATATTTTCTGGAACTCTCTTGCTTTTTCGATGATCTAGCGAATGTTGACAATTTGATCTCTGGTTCCTCTGCCTTTTCTAAAACCAACTTGAGTATCTGGAAATTCGTGTTTCACATATTGCTGAAGCCTGGCTAGGAGAATTATTAGCATTAGTAGCATGTGAGATGAGTGCAACTGTGTGGTAATTTGAGCATTCTTTGGCATTGCCTATNTTGCTTTTTCGATGATCTAGCGAATGTTGACAATTTGATCTCTGGTTCCTCTGCCTTTTCTAAAACCAACTTGAGTATCTGGAAATTCGTGTTTCACATATTGCTGAAGCCTGGCTAGGAGAATTATTAGCATTAGTAGCATGTGAGATGAGTGCAACTGTGTGGTAATTTGAGCATTCTTTGGCATTGCCTATCTTTGGGATTGGAATGAAAACACCTTTTCCAGTCTTGTGGCCACTGCTGAGTTTTCCAAATTTGCTGGCCTATTGAGTATAGCACCTTCACACCATTAACTTTCAGGATTTGAAATAACTCTAATGGAATTCCATTACCTCCACTAGCTTTGTTAGTAGTGATGCTTCCTAAGGCCCACTTGACTTCACATTCCAGGATGTCTGGCTCTAGGTGAGTAATCACACAATCGTGATTATCTGAGTCATGAAGATCTTTTTTGTACAGTTCTTCTGCATATTCTTGCCACCTTTTCTTAATATCTTCTGCTTCTGTTAGGTCCATAATATTTCTGTCCTTTATTGACCCCATTTTTGCATGAAATGTTCTCGTGGTATCTCTAATTTTCTTGAAAAGATTTCTAGTCTTTCCCATTCTGTTGTTTTCCTCTATTTCTTTGCATAGATCACTGAGGAAGGGTTTCTTATCTCTTCTTGCTATGCTTTGGAACTCTGCATTCAAATGGGTATATCTTTCCTTTTTTCCTTTGCTTTTCACTTCTCTTCTTTTCATAGCTGTTTGTAAGACCTCCTCAGACAGCCATTTTGCTTTTTTGCATTTCTTTTTCTTGGGTATTGTCTTAATCCCTGTCTCCTCTACAATGTCATGAACCTCCGTCTATAGCTCATCAGGCACTCTTCTATCAGATCTAGTCCCTTAAGTTTATTTTTCACTTGCACTGTATAATCATAAAGGATTTGATTTAGGTCATACCAGAATGGTCTAGTGGTTTTCCCTACTTTCTTCAAGTTAAGTCTGAATTTGGCAATAAAGAGTTCATGATCTGAGCCACAGTCAGCTCGTGGTCTTGTTTTTGCTGACTGTATAGAGTTTCTCTATCTTTGGCTGCAAGGAAAAAAATCAATCTGATTTTGGTGTTGACCATCTAGTGATGTCCATGTGTAGAGTCTTCTCTTGTGTTGTTGGAAGTGGGCGTTTGCTATGACCAATGGGTTCTCTTGGCAAAACTCTATTAGCCTTTGCCCTGCTTCATTCTGCACTCCAAGGCCAAATTTGCCTGTTACTCCAGGTGTTTCTTGACTTCCTACTTTTGCATTCCAGTCCCCTATAATGAAAACATCTTTGGGGGGTGGTAATTCTAAAAGGTCTTGTAGGTCTTCATAAAACTGTTCAAATTCAGCTTCTTCAGTGTTTCTGGTCAGGGCATAGAGTTGAATTACTGTGATATTGAATGGTTTGCCTTGGAAACGAACAGAGGTCATTCTGTTGTTTTTGAGATTGCATCCAAGTACTGCATTTCGGACTCTTTTGTTGACTATGATCAGATTTTTTTCCAATGAGTCAACTCTTCGCATGAGGTGGCCAAAGTACTGGAGTTTCAGCNCCCTGTCCATCACCAACTCCTGGAGTTCACTCAGACTCACGTCCATCAAGTCCATGATGCCATCCAGCCATCTCATCCTCGGTCGTCCCCTTTTCCTCCTGCCCCCAATCCTTCCCAGAATCAGAGTATTTTCCAATGAGTCAACTCTTCGCATGACGTGGCCAAAGTACTGGAGTTTCAGCTTTAGCATCATTCCTTCCAAAGAAATCCCAGGACTGATCTCCTTCAGAATGGACTGGTTGGATCTCCTTGCAGTCCAAGGGACTCTCAAGAGTCTTCTCCAACACCACAGTTCAAAAACATCAATTCTTCTGTGCTCAGCTTTCTTCACAGTCCAACTCTCACATCCGTACATGACCACTGGCAAAACCATAGCTTTGACTAGATGCTGGGAGGGATTGGGGGCAGGAGGAGAAAGGGACAACAGAAGATGAGATGGCTGGATGGCATCACTGACTCGATGGACGTGAGTCTGAGTGAACTCCCGGAGTTGGTGATGGACAGGGAGGCCTGGCATGCTGCGATTCATTGGGTCACACAGAGTCAGACATGACTGAGCGACTGAATTGAAATGTTGAATATGATGGCTACTCCATTTCTTCTAAGGGATTCCTGCCCACAGTAGTAGATATAATAGTGATCTGAGTTAAATTCACCCATTCCAGTCTACCTTAGTTTGCTGATTCTTAGAATGCCAATATTCACTCTTGTCATCTCCTGTTTGACCACTTCCAATTTGCCTTGATTCATGGACCTAACATTCCAGGTTCCTAAACAATATTCATCTTTACAGCATCGGACCTAGCTTCTATCACCAGTCACATCCACAACTGGGTGTTATTTTTTCTTTGGCTACACCCCTTCATTCTTTCTGGAGTTATTTTCCACTCATCTTCAGTAGCATACTGGGCACCTACCGACCTGGGGAGTTCCTCTTTCAGTGTCCTATCTTTTAGCCTTTTCATACTGTTCATGGGGTTCTCAAGGCAAGAATTCTGAAGTGGTTTGCCCTTCTCCAGTGGGCCACATTCTGTCAGACCTCTCCACCTTGCCCCAACCATCTTGTGTGTGACCACATGGCGTGGCTTAGTTTCACTGAGTTAGACAAGGCTGTGGTCCATGTGATCAGATTGGTTAGTTTTCTGTGATTGTAGTTTCAGTGTGTCTGTCCTCTGATAGTCAAAGGAAAATAAAATCAAGAGATCATCTTCATAGAAGTTGGACATTCAGTCGTCCAATAAATCTCTTAACGCTTCCCTGACAGGAAAACTTCTAAAACCAAAGAATATAGTAACAAAACATAAAGAAAGTTTATCTCAAATCTTTTGCCATTTGAAAAATGGAAACACTTCTTCATGAAAGTTAGAAATGGAGACAAAAGTCATAAGGACTAATATTTGGTAGTTCTCTAGAAGTTCTCATCAAAGTAAAAAATAAAAGAAAATTAAAATTGTAAAGTTAGATTTCACATACGAAAAACAAACCAAAGAAAACTAAGCATGAAATAGTGAAACATTTTAATACAAAAAAACAAACAAACAAAACACAATACAAATTTAGCAAGTGAAAGAGAATTGCATACTACAGAATTCACTTGAAATTGTAATAAGCACAGTAAGAAATGTCTCAGTGAAATGAAAATACATACACCACTGGTATCATGCACTGAGGCAAAAATTAGAAAAGACATTTGACAAGTATAAAAAGTAGTGCTATTTAGCTGAACGATTATGCTTCTAGAAATATATTCTATAAAAACCACATGAAATACATGAAAGATTTAGGAACTAATATTTTCTGTTGCTTTTGTTTAGTCACTAAGTCATGTCTGACTCTTCTGTAACCCCATGGACGGTAGCCTAACAGGCTTCTCTGTCCATGGGATTTTCTAGGAAAGATAATTGGAATAAGTTGCCATTTCCTTCTCTAGGGGATATTTCTGACCCAGGGATTGATTGTTTATTATATTGTTATTTATAAAATCAAAAAGAAACAAGAAAAAATTTAATACTCTTTAAACATCAGTTCAGTTAGTTCAGTTCAGTCGCTCAGTCATGTCCGATTCTTTGCTACCTCATGTATCGCAGCACACCAAGCCTCCCTGTCCATCATCAACTTTTGGAGTTCACTCAGACTCACGTCCATCAAGTCCGTGATGCCATCCAGCCATCTCATCCTCGGTCGTCCCCTTCTTCTCCTGCCCCCAATCCTTCCCAGAATCAGAGTATTTTCCAATGAGTCAACTCTTCGCATGAGGTGGCCAAAGTACTGGAGTTTCAGCTTTAGCATCATTCCTTCCAAAGAAATCCCAGGACTGATCTCCTTCAGAATGGACTGGTTGGATCTCCTTGCAGTCCAAGGGACTCTCAAGAGTCTTCTCCAACACCACAGTTCAAAAGCATCAATTCTTCGGCGCTCAGCTTTCTTCACAGTGCAACTCTCACATCCATACATGACCACAGGAAAAACCATAGCCTTGACTAGACGGATCTTTGTTGGCAATGTAATGTCTCTGCTTTTCAACATGCTATCTAGGTTGGTCATAACTTTCCTTCCAAGGAGTAAGCATCTTGTAATTTCATGGCTGCAGTCACCATCTACAGTGATTTTGGAGCCCAGAAAAATAAAGTTTGACACTGTTTCCACTGTTTCCCCATCTATTTCCCATGAAGTGATGGGACTGGATGCCATGATCTTCATTTTCTGAATGTTGAGCTTTAAGCCAACTTTTTCACTCTCCTCTTTNTGTCTCTGCTTTTGAATATACTATCCAGGTTGGTCATAACTTTTCTTCCAAGGAGTAAGCGTCTTTTAATTTCATGGCTGCAGTCACCATCTGCAGTGATTTTGGAGCCCCAAAAAATAAAGTCTGACACTGTTTCCACTGTTTCCCCATCTATTTCCCATGAAGTAATCGGACCGGATGCCATGATCTTCGTTTTCTGAATGTTGAGCTTTAAGCCAACTTTTTCGCTCTCCTCCTTCACTTTCATCAAGAGGCTTTTTAGCTCCTCTTCACCTTCTGTCATAAGGGTGGTGTCATCTGCATATCTGAGGTTATTGATATTTCTCCCGGCAATCTTGATTCCAGCTTGTGTTTCTTCCGGTCCAGCGTTTCTCATGATGTACTCTGCATATAAATTAAATAAGCAGGGAGACAATATACAGCCTTGACATACTCCTTTTCCTATTTGGAACCAGTCTGTTGTTCCATGTCCAGTTCTAACTGTTGCTTCCTGACCTGCATATAGGTTTCTCAAGAGGCAGGTCAGGTGGTCTGGTATTCCCATCTCTTTCAGAATTTTCCACAGTTTATTGTGGTCCACACAGTCAAAGGCTTTGGCATAGTCAATAAAGCAGAAATAGATGTTTTTCTGGAACTCTTTTGCTTTTTCCATGATCCATAAAACACATGCAGTTTTGAAAGTCCTAGGCTTGATAGAGGAAATGCCACAACCTTGTTATACCAAGGGAAAAAATTGGGCTAAAAATAGGGGGTTAATAAATCAAAGGGGATGGTAGAAAATACTGTGATTCCACAAACTCAGCAATGGAAAGTAATCAAGGTTTTATATGAAACTACCCACTATGGATGTGAAAGTGAAGTGAAAAATGAAGTCGCTCAGTCCTGTCTGACTCTTTGGGACCCCATGGACTATAGCCTACCAGGCTCCCCAGTCCATGGAGTTTTCCAGGCAAGAGTACTGGAGTGGGTTGCCATTTCCTTCTCCAGGGGATCTTCCCGACCCAGGGATTGACCTGGGTCTCCCGCATTGCAGGCAGACGCTTTACTGTCTGAGCCACCAGGGAAGTAAGATATGCATGTGAAGCTCTTTGGAATTTACTACAAAGATTGCTTGTGGGTAAAGGAATGAAAATGGTGGTGGCCCAGATTACCAAATCATGTGACACATGTTTACAAAATAATCCTAGAAAAATGCCGCCCCCTCCTCCATTATTTAGACCCATTCAGCACCAAGGAGAACTGGTAAACTGATTTTACTCAGATGCCCAAGTCCAGAGGAAACAAATATTTGTTGGTAAAGGTAGACACATTCACTTGGAGAAGGCAGTCGCAACCCACTCCAGTACTCTTGCCTGGAAAATCCCATGGATGGAGGAGCCTGGTGGGCTGCAGTCCATGGGGTCGCTAAGAGTCGGACACGACTGAGCGACTTCACTTTCACTTTTCACTTTTGTGCATTGGAGAAGGAAATGGCAACCCACTCCAGTGTTCTTGCCTGGAGAATCCGAGGGACGGGGGAGCCTGGTGGGCTGCCGTCTATGGGGTTGCAAGGAGTCGGACACGACTGAGGCGACGCAGCAAGAGCAGCAGCAGACACATTCACTAAATGGCTAGAGAACTTTCCCACATGGACAGAAAGAGTAACAAAGAATTTGATTAAAAAGATAATCCCACCTTTCAGATTACCTCGATATACACAAAATGATAATGAACCTCTCCCACATTTAGGAATTATTTTGGTAAAATGGTTTGGATTCTCAAGATCATGACTAAAATTCTGAAATAGAAACTATGTGGTTTCCGTGTTTGTGTGTCCATATATGTCTATATGTGTGTTCTAGATGTGTAATATTGCAAAAGTCAATTCACAAAAGAGCTCTATTTAATTGACTTAAAGGAAATTAAATGCTCATATAAATACTCAAAAATACAAAATAGTCTGGCGAGAATTAATTTCAGTCTCATGTTATCTGAAAAATACTCAGGACAAAACTGATATCTGGTGATCGAAAAATGAAAAACTGAAAATTTGAAAGTGATTTAAGCTTTTTGGTGTGATTAACATAGGCAAAGAGTTACACATGATCAGGATTTTCTAAGACTGAATTAAATTTAGTTGGGTAAATGGATTTTGTTAAGAATGGATTTGATTTCTCCCTCCAAAGTATTGTTGAAATGCTTCTTTTGACAAACAGATTGAGATGAGTTTCTTTGCCTATAAGTGATTTGTATTTGCATTTGAGATCTTTAGGGGAAAAAACCTTTAGGTAGGGAAGAAGTATTGTCTCCTGGTGACTTATGATCTTATCTAACTGAAAACTAACTTTGGGATGTTTTAGAGGACTCCTGTGTTATCTCAAAGAGAAATATTTAACTAGGGTTATTTGGTATGTTATGTTAAATGTGATCATTTGTAATTCTGGTTATCCAACTTTATCATACACTGTAATCAGATGTTTGACCATGCCTTTTGAGTCTTTTGTCATTTATACATATTTATGTACTCTGGTGCTGGTTCAAAAAATGCTTCATCAACCAGAAGATACATAGGAAGGCTAAGGAAACAGCCACAGCAGTTCTCCACCAAGAAGGCTCTGTAGGGACTTCAGCCCATGTAGACTAAAACAAGGAGCCCCCCTTGTCCCTGGGGCCCCTAGATTGCGTATCCAGAATTATAGAAGATGGACCTTCCCTTCTGCTTCTCAAACTGGGTTCTGGCTGGGTTGGTGTCCCAGCCACATGGGTTCAAGTCCCAAGCTGGGTTTTGGCTGGGTTCGAGTTCCAGCACATGGGTTCAAGTCCCAGTCTGGTAAATGGTTTCACCCCAACCCTATTCCCAGCAGGCAGAGAGGCCAGGTCTCATGGGGCTAATGAAGCGCCTGTGATCCCAGCAGCCAGCTCTCTCTGGAGGGCCAATGGCAGGGACCAGCCTCAGTTCAGTTCAGTCGCTCAGTCGTGTCCGACTCTTTGCGACCCCATGAATCGCAGCACGCCAGGCCTCCCTGTCCATCACCATCTCCCAGAGTTCACTCAGACTCATGTCCATCGAGTCCGTGATGCCATCCAGCCATCTCATCCTCGGTTGTCCCCTTCTCCTCCCGCCCCCAATCCCTCCCAGCATCAGAGCCTTTTCCAATGAGTCAACTCTTTGCATAAGATGGCCAAAGTACTGGAGTTTCAGCTTTAGCATCATTCCTTCCAAAGAAATCCCAGGGTTGATCTCCTTCAGAATGGACTGGTTGGATCTCCTTGCAGTCCAAGGGACTCTCAAGAGTCTTCTCCAACACCACAGTTCAAAAGCATCGATTCTTCGGCGCTCAGCTTTCTTCACAGTCCAACTTTCACATCCATACATGACCACAGGTCATAACTTTTCTTCCAAGGAGTAAGCATCTTCTAATTTCATGGGACCAGCTTAGGGTGCTGAAAACATTGCTTCTGTCATCCCCTCAGGGTTCAAGGACCGCCCCTGCCCCTTCTCTTCTCCCACCTCCAGGGCACTGGTATTCCCTCCCAATTAGTCTCCAGGGAGTGTCCCTACCTTCTAGGATTTGAATTCTGTTCCCCACTGGGCATCTCTCTATCTGCTGAGTCACAGAACTGGCCCCACCATTAACTGTGCATAACCTTGGTTCATCTTTTCCAAGTGACTTGGTTTCCCCATCTGTGAAATGGGCCATGTGCTTTATGTAAACAGCTGGGCTTCTTGGGAGTGAAGCACTGGGGCGGCGTGCGGGGAGGGGTTGGAGTTGAGTTGCACTTGACCTGGACTTTCAAGGGGCCTAAGGCCTGCCTGGGATAGCTCTGTGTGGCTGTTAAGAGTCTTTGTGCTGGGGAGAAGGCACAGAGTGGCCTTCTGGGGAGACCAGGAGACCCCAATGGAGGGAGGGGAGGAGGGTGGGAAGGCAGGTAGGTAGGGTGTAAATTTCTGGAACCCCACTGAGAGGCTGTGTTGCTGCTGCCTCTGGGAGCCAGGGAGGGCCTTGGCGATGCCTCAGGGGGCCCCCGCCTGCCTCCACACACCTGGGGCTGTCTGTGGAGGGGACCCGCTTAGTCTCTGGCCCCAGAGTGCTGCTTGAGCTTCAGATTGGGAAGGTTTTTCTAGAATCCCAAGAGAGACCCCAGAGGAAGATGGTGGCAGTGGGCTCCTTGACATTCAGTCTGCACGCAGGAGCTGGAGGTCCCCATTAGGGGAGTCTGGGGGTGGCAAGGCCGTGAGGGTAGGGGTGTAGAGGTCTCTTTCATCTTTAATTCTGTAACTCAGGACTCAGGAATAAGAAGCAATGTGATAAAGGCTCTGTTTGGAAAGCCCTGGAGGTGACCCAGGCCCTGAGTCAGTGTTCCCCTCCTCCCCCTCCTCCTTGGCAACCCAGGCTGGGAGCTGCATGCTTGTGGGTGGGGACCCTGGCTGCCTGGGTCTCTCCCCCCGCCACACACTCCCTGAAGCCTATAACACCGCCTGGCACAGAGCGGGCCCTTGGGGGAGAGTTTGTTCAGTGACTCGATGTGGTAACTCACGTGCCTGCTTTCCAGGTGACAAAAGGGAGGTTTGGCAGAGTTAGATACCAGCCCAGACCCGGTCAGTTGGCCCCAGGCTGGGTTATTATGAACCTGCCCCGGCGTGGCCTGCAGAGCACACAGTGGGAATTCCAAGGAGCCTATCCCTCTGCAAGGGGGTGGGGGGGGTGTGGAGTTGTGGTGGCACCCCGCCGCCCGGCGCCTCTGTCCCCTGCGCCTTTGTCTCCTGTGACACAATGGGTGGCTTTTTGTCCCCATAAAGTCCCTTTCACCAAAGAGAGAAGGGCCAGAGCGGGGGTGGAGGCCGGGCTGGGCCAGGCCAAGTTCTGAGTGTCCTGAGCTGCCCAGATGTGTCCCTATGTGGGGAAACCCCGGGAAGGGTTCACGTAGTCCCCTGGACCTCAGTTTTCTGGAAGGTGCAGTGGGGAGAAGGGAGTCCTGGGAGTGTTGAATTGGCCCCGCCCTCACATTGTTCCCAAAACATTTGGTTTCATTACCAATGTTTAAAAAACTGAAGATTTCATGTAGAAATTTAGATTTCTAATATCTCTTTAAAAATTAGAACTTCTTCGGACTTCCCTGGTGGTCCAGAGGTTAAGGATCTGTGCTTCCACTGTAGGGGGCACGAGTTCGATCCCTGGTTGGGGAACTAAGATCCTGCATGTTGTGTGGTGGGTGCAATAAAAAAAAAAAAATTCTGGCTGTCCCAGGCCTGCATTCCCCCCGACATCCAGCTGGTTGCTCTCAGCTCCACAGACCTTCCCTGGCCCACCTTAGTCATTTCTGTGACCTGCCTGTCTTGGTGGCTGCTGAGTTTGAAACCACAGTGTTAGCTCTGGGGCACAATGGCCCCCCTCGTGCCTCCGCACCCCCCAGCTCTGGGGCTTACTCCCTCTAAGCCCCAGGCTGTGTAACAGCCTTCCTAGCCACTCAAAACCTCTGCAACTGTTCACTTTTTCCTTTATTTTACCTGCATGACATACCAATGAGGTAGTTGCAGGAAGGGGGATCCCTTCCAGGACCCAAGAGTGGGCTCTTGTCTAACCTTCAGAAATGAACTGTCCAAGGAGACACACGTGTTGACAAAGCAAGAGACTTTATTGGGAAGGGGTGCTTGAGAGGAGAGCAGAAGGGTAAGGGAACCCAGAACTGCTCTGCCATAAGGCTTGCAGTCTCGGTTTGATGCTGATGGGGTTCGTTTCTAGGCCAATTCGTTGTCTCTGGACAGTCACTCTTGATTCGGGGTCCTTTCTGGTGGTGCATGCACTGCTCAGCCAAGACGCGTGCCAGCGAGGAGGATTCTGGGAGGTGGCATCTCCTTTTGACCTTTCCCAAATTCTTCTGGTTAGTGGTGGCATGTTAGTCCTGTCTTCCTTACCAGGACCTCCTGTTGTAAAATAACTCACACACATGGTTACTATGGTACCTGACCAGGGTGGCTGGTTTCAGTCGGTGTGTTTCCCCTAACAAGGTGACCTGCATTGGGGTACGTTCCCAACCTTCTTATGTGTCAGATGAAAAAACAAGCCAAAAAGGTTAGATGACTCTATGATGAACCTAGACAGCATATTAAAAAGAAGAGCGTTCACTTTGCCAACAAAGGTCTATATAGTCAAAGGCAAAGCTATGGTTTTTTCGGTAGTCATGTATGGCTATGAGAGATGGACCGTAAAGAAGGCCGAGTGCCGAAGAATTGATGCTTTCGAACTGGGGTATCGGAGAAGACTCTTGAGAGTCCCTTGGACTGCAAGGAGATCAAATCAATCAATCCTAAAGGAAATTAACCCTGAATATTCATTGGAAGCTCCAATACTGTGGCCACCCGAGGTGAAGAGCCAACTCACTGGAAAAGATCCTGATGCTGGGAGAGACAGAGGGCAGGAGGGGACAGAGGATGAGATGGTTGGATGGTATCACCGACTCAATGTACGTAAGTTTGAGCAAACTCTGGAAGACAGTGAAGGACAGGGAAGCCTGGCACGCTGCAGTCCATGGGGTCGCAGAGTCAGACACGACTTGGTGACTGAACAGTAAGACCACCCTCGGCCCAGGTGGAGAGTATGGACAGGAGAGCTGAGTGGCCATCTTGGGGCAGGAGAGGAGTTAGCGAATGCTCCTGGGGTTGGCAGAGTCCCTTCAGTCAGTACGAGGGAGGAGAGGCTGTGGGTACCCCGGAGGAGGCCTGAGTTGAGGAGTGTCAGGGCTCAGACTGAGAGGAGCCTTGGAGGCGCTGAGCAGACCTCCCTGCTTCTGCTGCACAGAGGGGAAGACTGAGGTCTAAAGGGCGAAGGTTCTGCCCTGGGGCCCTTAGCCTGTGAAGAGAGGAGGGAGTGTAGCTGCAGGTTGGAGTCCTAGGGCGGGGTTGGGTTGCATTCTGCTCCCCTTCACCTCCACACCTCCACCACCTTAGGATAAGCCCAGCTGCCTTATCTGAAAGGTGGGCGGGGCCGCACGGATGGGTGGGGGTGGGGAGGTGACCCTTATCTGCCAGCAACTATGCTTGGTGCTTAAGGTTAAATACCTTCATCTCACCAAGCCTCACACCCCTAGGAACTGCACATGCTAGTCCTACCCCATTTACTGCAGGAAACCAGGCACAGGAAATGGACTGGAAAGCCCAGGTTCTAACCCCTCGAAGTGATAATGACATTAGGGCATGTACTGAGTGTCAAGACTGTGCTGGGTGTTGGTCTGAGTGCCTTTCATACATTGCTTCATTTACATCTACCCTTGTAAGGTCGGCACATTTTGAAGATGAGCACAGGGAAGTACAGAGAGACTCAGCAACTTGCTGGAGGTCACACAGCTCGTAAACTGGCAGGGCCAGAGCTTGAACCCAGGGAGTCATAGACCAACTTTTCATCAGTTAATGCCCACATCTCCCAGTTAAATCAGATCATAACAGCCATTCACAGCCTCAAAGAGTAGCGAAGAAAGATTTCCTAGGGCTGCCATAACAAATTCCCACAAACTAGGTCACTTAAAAAACAACAGAAATTTATTGTCTCACAGTATTAGAAGTTCAAAGTCAAGGTGCTGGCAAGGTTGGTTCCTTTGGGAGGCCCTGAAGGAGAGTCTGTCCCATGCTTCTGGCCAGGAATCCTTTGTTTTCCTTGGCTTGGAGACATATCATTCTGATCTCTGCCCCCGTCTTCACATGGTGCTCTCTCTGTGTGTGTCTCTATGTCCAGTTTCCCTCTTATAAGAACCTCAGCCCCTGGATTGCTCCCCCCTCAACTGATTGCCCCCCACCAAATGCCTCATGGTCAGGCATTTGTGACTAATCCCTTTCCTCTCTGACTCAGCAGGTGCTTTTAACAAAAATCTCTGTTATCCAGTTGAGAAAAAAATTTTTGGAAGCTTGAACGTCCTGGAGCATGTGTGAACGTGACCTTTTCGACAGTGTTAGTCGCTCAGTCATGTCCAACTCTGCAACCCCATGGACTGTAGCCCACCAGGCTCCTCTGTCCATGGAATTCTCCAGGCAAGAATACTGAAATGGGTTGCCATTTCCTTCTCCAGGGGATCTTCCCGACCCAGGGATTGAACTTCTGTCTCCTGCAGATTATTTATCGTCTGAGCCAACCGGGGGAGTTGTCGTTTAAAGACAAAATCCCTCATCTGAAATCTTTAGGTTTTCAAGAAGGAAAGGGCATTTTTTTTTTTCCTTCAGGATTTCCAGACAGTTCTCTTGGTTCATCTGCAGGGGGTGCCTGAGGAGGCATGGCAGGGGCCTCAGAGTTTGGAGGGGCCAAGGTTTCATTCTGTGCATGTTTGTATGTGCGTGTATGTCTGTGTGTCAGTCTTTGAAGAGTAAGACACACAGGTGTATGTGTCGACATGGGGTCAGAGGTGCATGGGGGCAAGAGTCAGGGACCTCGAGGGTTTGTTACCACACAGAGTTCTGCTCTTCCTCACCTGGCTCCTTCCTTTTGCCAATTTCCCCCCATCCCCCACCCCCTGCTCTCATGTCCTGCTGCTACTGCTAAGTCACTTCAGTCGTGTCCGACTCTGTGTGACCCCATAGATGGCAGCCCACCAGGCTGCCCCATCCCTGGGATTCTCCAGGCAAGAATACTGGAGTGGGTTGCCATTTCCTTCTCCAATGCATGAAAGAGAAAAGTGGAAGTGAAGTCGCTCAGTCTGTCCGATTGTTAGCGACCCCATGGACTGTAGCCCACCAGGCTACTCCGTCCATTGGATTTTCCAGGCAAGAGTACTGGGGTGGGGTGCCATTGCCTTCCCCGGCTCTCATGTCCTAGTGAGATCTTTCTTGACCTTCTTATCCCTTCTCAGCTGATTTTTTCCCCATAACACATTTCCTGTGCTTCCCTCGAGTACCAGGGTTTTATCTGACTCCCCTACCCCCAGCCCAGCTGTAGAGTGCGAGCTCCAGGAGAGCAGGGCTTCCTGTGTTTACCGCTCACACAGTGCTAAGTGCTCAACAGATGTTTGGGTTCCTTATTTGGCAGCACCAGGTCTTAGTCACAGCATGCAGGATCTTCAGTTGTGACATGAGGCCTCTCGGTTGTGCCTTGTGGGATCTGGCTCCCCGACCCGGGATCGAACCTGGGCTCCCTGCATTGCAGCATACAGTCTTAGCCACTGGACCACCCGGGAAGTCCCACAACAGATACTTGTTGAATGAGTGAACCCAGAGGGAGGCACACGGTGGGGCCTGTGCTCAGAGAAGGGGTGTCAGAATTGCACGAGGACCTGTACGAAGCCCAGCGGGCAGGTGGCAGAGTCAGGGCTGTCTGCCTTGCCCTCTGGCTACCGCTTCCCTGCTTCCCCTGCACGGTGAGGTTTACCGTTCTGGATTGGACTGTAAGACAAGTCTTCTGGCCTCTTCCAGCTGGACTGTGGGTCTGCAGCAGGAGGGAAGGTCCAGCGGCTCCTGCACATTCTAGAGATGAGGTCTGGGCCCAGCTTCCCATGCCTAGCAGAGGGTCAGCACATGCGGGGGTGCCCTATCCTGGACTGNATGGTGAGGTTTACCATTCTGGACTGGACTGTAAGACAAGTCTTCTGGCCTCTTCCAGCTGGACTGTGGGTCTGCAGCAGGAGGGAAGGTCCAGCGGCTCCTGCACATTCTAGAGATGAGGTCTGGGCCCAGCTTCCCATGCCTAGCAGAGGGTCAGCACATGCGGGGGTGCCCTATCCTGGACTGGGGTGCTCCAGCAGATTCTTGGGGCTGAGGGTGAGGGGACGGGAAAAACCAGTCTGTCAGGTTCAGATGGACCTTCCTTGTTGGAGAGCAGAAACCGAGGCAGCTCCCTGGGCACAGGGCCAGGGAGGCAAGGCCAGAGGGATGCCAGATATTCTCACTGCTTATTCCAGCAGCTTTGTCTCCCAGAGGCTGCGCTTGCTGATCTGGAAATCAGGGCTGAGCAGGAGGGAGAGGCAGAGACCAGGGAGCCGGGATGCCAGCTGGGCCTCGCCCCTCGGAGCCAGCCCAAGTGTCCTCATTTTTTGTACATCACTAAGTAACTCTTAGTAGACCAGGTTTCAGAGAAGGGTTGATCTGGGTTCAAGTCCTGCCCTACCCTGTTCTTGACTCATGGGTGACTACAGATGACCATGGGCACATTTTCCTCTGAGCTCCTGTTTGAAAAATGGGGCTAATAAAAAAGCTTAATGAGAGGGTTATGGGAAAATCAGTGAAATAAAAGGGAAGGTGCTCACCTGAGGCTTGGCACATTACGAGCCAGAGGGCATTACGTGGTTATTTGTGACCAAGCCCATGAGTGATAACACCACCAATTGATAAGTGTACGTTAACGTAAACCCAAATCATTCCCTTCATGATTTTTAATTCACTGCATTTTCTAATGTCCTTTCAGATATTTGTAACCAGGCAACATGATGGCACGGAGGCCCATAAGGACCCTGCTTTAAAGCAAGGGGATAATTAGGGACTTCCCTGGAAGTCCAGTGGTTAGGGTTCTACACTCCCACTGCGGGGGCAAGGGTTTGATCCCGCACGCCCAGTAGCATGCCCAAAATAAAAAGACAAGGAGATAATTGTCCGCCCCTGGAAGGGTCTTGGGCCTTGCTGCTTTGGGGGTGTCTGTTCTTTTGAGCAGTGACTCCCCTGGGTCTGGGGGTTCCTGGTCCCACTGATGTGTCTGTTTCAGGCAGTGTCTGTCTGAAGGATGAGTGGTAAAAGCTTGGGGATCTGGGCTGAGACACCCCGACGCTGGGTCCTCACGGATAAGGACTCCCCTCCAGTGGTGTGACTGCCCACGAGGCCCTGCTCCCTGTCCCACCTTCCTCACCACACCCTGGGCCCCGCGGGCCAGCCAGTCTGTTGGTGGTGGCTGAAGGAATGCACTAGAGGCTGGAGGTGGGGCAGGAAGGCTGGCGGGGTGCAGTAGCCAGGGGGGCATCCCTGGGAACTCACCCCTTCCCCCAGGAGAGGAAGAGGGGCAGGTGCAAAAACCTGGAGTGAAGGGGGAGAGGGTGCCTTCCTGCGTCTCCACTCCCACCCCTGGGTGGAGGGAGGCAAGGCTGGGAGCATATTTATCGACTCAGGCCTGCATCCTCCTATAACACACAGCACCTGTGCCAGAAGGGTGTCTGGCCCCTATTTCTTGGATGAGGAAGCTGAGACCGGTTAGCACCTGAGCATGTGTTTACTGAGCAGGTACTCTGTGCTCGGCACTGCAGGGCACTGGAGACGCAGAGATGCCCAAAACCCAGGGGTCTGGGTTCTAGCAGGTGGACTAGAGATGCCCTGGGGTGCCGCGCAGAGTTGGGGACACTTGCCTGGTGTCCCACCACACAGGCAGGGTGAAAGCCCAGCAGCTGACTGGCAAGCCCAGGGCTCTACCTCTCACTTCCTGTGGTGAGGGGAAAGGAAAGCTGTCAAAGGGGCTCCTGGACTCTGGGCCTCAGCTAGGGTCACCCCTGCCCTGCCCCACACGTGGAGGGGGACTGATACAGAAACTTCCCTTTTGGTCCTTGGCAGGGGACCCTCTCTGAGGGTTTTCCTGGTGGCTCAGATGGTGCAGAATCCACCTGCAATGTGGGAGACCTGGGTTCGATCCCTGGGTTGGGAAGATCCCCTGGAGAAGGGAATGGCTGCCCATACCAGTATTTTGGCCTGGAGAATCCCATGGACAGAGGAGTCTGGCGAGCTACAGTCCATGNGGGTTTTCCTGGTGGCTCAGATGGTGCAGAATCCACCTGCAATGTGGGAGACCTGGGTTCGATCCCTGGGTTGGGAAGATCCCCTGGAGAAGGGAATGGCTGCCCATACCAGTATTTTGGCCTGGAGAATCCCATGGACAGAGGAGTCTGGCGAGCTACAGTCCATGGGGTCTCAGAGAGTCGGATATGACTGAATGACTTTCGCTTTAGGGGACCCTTTCTGGCTGCTTTGGGGTGAGTGACAGCTCTCCCTTGTCTGGGAAGCTGGGGAAATTTTGTCCTCCAAACCAGCAGGCAGAGGTGGGTTTTGCTTCTGAGCAAGTAAGGTACCACTCTGCCAAGTTCCCCAGGATGCCCTTGAGGTGGGTCAGCTGACCTGCCTGTGTAGAATTCCCTGCCGCACGGCGTCCTCAGCTAGGAATAGTTCCTTTATATACATGAACCCCCATGGGCGCTGACCTTATAGAGTAAGTGTGACCTCATACTCACACGACCAGTGCTGTGAATGCAGTACAGAGTGACTGTGAGTTGCCCCAGCGTCTCACAGCTGGCAAGACGAGTGGGTTTTAAATCAGGCGATTGGCTCTGGAGGCCATGGTGTTAGCTGCTCTGCACACTCCAGGATGTTGGGGCCCACCGTGCCACATCCAAAATGGCGTGCTAGTCCCTTTGCTTCTCCGAGGCCCAGTTTCACCTGGAAGGCAGGGATGGTAGCACCTGTATGGGGCAGTTTGGCGAGTCGGAGAAGGCTGGATGGAGGGGGCTTGGTGGGGCTCCAGGCAGATGTCACTGTACCTCCGGGCCTCTGTGATTGCATCCCTGCCTCAGGGATGTGCTGGTGACTTCATCTTTCTTTCAGTAGCTTTTCCTAAGCCCCTGGCCGAGCTTGGGTCCTATCCTGGGTGCCAGCATGCACTTATGAATGAGCCAGTCGTTTTCTTGGGGAACTGGACGAGCCCGGGAGACCACCCTCTCCAGGGCTGCAGGGGTCGCATCCTGGAGGCAGCCGAGTGGATGGCAGTGCTGCTCTGGCTTCCGGTCTGGAGAACGAAACAGAATTTGTTTTGGGTGGGTGGTGCCTGAGGGACCATGGAAGCCCAGAAGAGGGCTCTGGAGCCCAGACTGGAGGAGTAGGGAAGGTTCCCTGGAGCACGCACCATTTCAGCTGGGGTCTGAAGGAGGTAAGTTACCAGGCAAGGGCTTTGTATGCATGTGGTGAAAGGCCAACGAGAAACGGGTCCTGCAGGGGGCGTGCCATGGCGAGGGCCTGGAAACCTCTGCCCCGTGGCCTCCAGCCTGAGCGCTGGGGACTCTGGGAGACTCTGGCTCCGTCTCATCCCCTCCAGGTGCTGGGGCTGCTGGTGTGGGCCCTGATTGCTGACACTCCATACCACCTGTATCCTTCTTACGGCTGGGTGATGTTCGTCGCTGTCTTCCTCTGGCTGGTGACAATCATCTTCTTCGTCCTCTACCTGTTTCAGCTGCATATGAAGCTGTACATGGTGCCCTGGCCGCTGGTGGTGAGTCTGGATAGGAGCCCTAGGGGTGGCTCCTCTGCCTCTGGGCCGGCTGTGACAATGTGACCTTCCCTGAGTGAGATGTGGCTGGGGTTGACTGAAGTCCTCGTTGGCCTGTAGAACTGAGTGGGGGCGGGGGAAGGAGGATGAATGGCTCGGGTGTCCAGTTTTTCTGAGGGTTGAGAGCTTTGACTCCAGGATGACTCAGGCTTGACTTTCTCCCACGGAGGGAGTACAAGTGAGGTACTGTTTGGGATCTTGAAAATATTTTTCCTTTTTGGGGGGTGGGCAGTTGGGATTTGATTCTGTGGGTGCTGTGGCTCTGATTCTGTGGGTGTTGTGGCTCTGGCTGGGGCCTGGGGTGAGCTGGCAGGAGTCACCGAGGCTGGGCCTGGTGTGTGCAGGATGGGCTGGGCGCAGGGTGAGGCCCCCGCAGCCTGGCAGAGAGTGGTGTCCTCGGTTTGCCCAGGTCAGTCTCCTTAGAACACAGAGCTGAGAGTGTCCATAGGAAGTACCCTGGCCAGACATAGAGAAAGCTGCTGGTTTTTTTTTTTCCTCCAGCCCGGAAAACCCCTGCAGCTGGGGTCTGAGGCTTTCAGCGAGCAGAGACGGGAGAGAGGCACATGATTGTCAGACTAGCAAGGCTGGGACTAGGCAGCATTGTTTGCAATTCAATGACTTTTGAAGCTGAGGAAACGTGAGTCATCCTCAAGACAGACCGGGTTTGTTAGATCTTGACATCACTGGCAGGAGCCAGGTGGTGTTTGCAGTGGGCACTTGGCTTGGAGGGAAGATCCTGGGGTGAGGAGGGGGCGGCCTGACTTCCTGGACAGGGTCCAGCCCCTGCCCTGTGTCCTAGGAGCCTTGAAGAAAGACATCTCCGGAGATGGAGGGGCCTGAGTGTCTCTTAGCACTGCTGTGGGGCTCCAGTCACAGCTGCTGATGGGAGAGGCTCCTTTCCCAGGCCATGATGGCAGGGCAGTGCCTCACACTCCTAGATAAGGCGGAATTAGAATTGCCAAATCGGGCTTTTCTGGGATGGGGACTACAAGCCCCCTTTAGGGCCCAGGCAAGAGGCCCTAAAGTAAAGACATACGAGTGAAGTAGGTCAGGAGGGGTTCTGGAGAACCTGTCTGTCCATAGGAAGCCACCTTGACTCAGCTCTAACTGTTGTTAGTGGGAATGCAGGTGCCAAATCTTGATGTTTTAAGATCGAAAGTTTTATATGAAATCTTAGTTTTTATATGAAATCTAATTTTAGAATGTTGGTAATTGTTTTTTAAAAATATGAGATGAACCAAACACGCCTGAGGGCCATCAGTTTGCTGTCTGGCTGGGCTAAGAGATCTGCTAAGAACTGACTCCAGGGTTCAAGCACTGGGGAAATGGGACCTGGGACTTGTTGTTAGCCCAGGGCCCTTCCTTGCCAGCCAGCTGAGGGTCTTTACCGTGGCATTTGACGTGGGGCCTAGAGCCTAGGATGTGGCCAGAAGGCAGACATAGGTTCCTCCCACTGAGGGCAGAGGTAGGGATGTGAGGGGCCCCCAGAGCTCCCCCCACACCCCTGGGGTCAGCCTCAGAGCCAAGCCCTCAGGGGCCACAGGAAGGGCCAGGCTTGGCGGGGAGCCACTGCGGAGGAGCAGGCCCTTTAGCTGGAGCACTGAGACAGGCTTGGCTTGGCCTCTTGCCATCAGGAGTGAGTTTTACCACGTGGAACTGTTGATGTTCCAGCCAGATCACTTTAGGCCCCCACCATCTCTCAGCCTTCAATATGTTTATGTTCTCTGCTCATAGGGCCTCCAGGCTGGCCCTGTGTAGACCTCTGCCTCTGGAGGCCCTTTTAGTGGGAAAAACCCATGCGGTCTCCATCCTCCTTCTCAAGCCCCAGTCCCTGTTCTGGCTACTGAAGGGATGTGTCAGTGGGAACAGGAAGTTCCATGCTGCTGCTGCTGCTAAGTCACTTCAGTCGTGTCCGACTCTGTGTGACCCTATAGACGGCAGCCCACCAGGCTCCCCCATCCCTGGGATTCTCCAGGCAAGAATACTGGAGTGGGTTGCCATTTCCTTCTCCAATGCATGAAAGAGAAAAGTGAAAGTGAAGTCGCTCGGTCTGTCCGACTGTTAGCGACCCCATGGACTGCAGCCCACCAGGCTACTCCGTCCATTGGATTTTCCAGGCAAGAGTACTGGGGTGGGGTGCCATTGCCTTCCCCGAGGAAGTTCCATAGTTACTGTAAAAGTCTCATGTCTTAAGCCTGTTCTTTCCACTCCCCCAACCCCCAGTTAATGGTATTTAACGTGGGTGCCACTGTTCTCTACATCACGGCCTTCATCACCTGCTCTGCTTCGGTTGAGCTGACATCCCTGAAGGGCACCCGGCCGTATAACCAGCGTGCAGCAGCCTCCGTGAGTATGGTTCCCTGGGGCACCCTCGGCGGTTACAGGGGAGACGGGTCAAACTGAGGTCTATGCCCCTGGACTCCCGCTGCTCCCTGACCCCAAGCCCAGCACCTGCTACATGCTCGATCACCCTCCAGCTCCCAGTGGACTCACAGGTGTCCATGTTGTTTAGTCACTAAGTCGAGTCCAGTTCTTTGCGACCCCGTGGACCACAGTCCATCAGGTTCCTCTATCCATGGGATTTCCCAGGCAATAATACTGGAGTGGGTTGCCATTTCCTTCTCCAGGGGATCTTCCCTATCCAGGGATTGAACCCGTGTCTCTTGCACTGGCAGGTGGATTCTTACCACTGAGCCACCAGGTGTCCATAATTAACAGCAAAAATTAACAGCAAAACCCTGAGGAACCAGAATNTAATACTGGAGTGGGTTGCCATTTCCTTCTCCAGGGGATCTTCCCTATCCAGGGATTGAACCCGTGTCTCTTGCACTGGCAGGTGGATTCTTACCACTGAGCCACCAGGTGTCCATAATTAACAGCAAAAATTAACAGCAAAACCCTGAGGAACCAGAATGCTTGGGAAATGCTTCGGGTTGGCAAATGAAGCTTGGGCTATCTGTTGAACTTTGCTGTGCCACACTGATCTAGGGTTGTATGTCTCCTTGGAGAGTCTGTTAGAAGCTCTCTATCATCCACCTTTGAGAAAGGCATGGGCAAAAGCCTTTTGGTTTAAACTATCTGGGAGGTTCTCAGGTTCTCCTAGGCAACCCAAACTTGGGCTCCATGTCGGGTCAAGTGTCAGAACCCCACACACCTGGCATGCATCACCCATGAGTCTTCTTCCACTCCGTGTGTGTGTGAGGACAGGAGGGTCAGGGGGAGAGGGACGGCCAACCCTTTTGACAGACCAGGAAACGGAGACTCAGAGTGGTGAAGGGACACACCTAGACTGAGCCCTGGGTAGGGCCAGACCAGGCCTTGGGCTTCCTCATTCTTCCTGGTGAAGATGGTTTTGAAACCTTGAACTGTCACCAGAAGAGAGACATGGAGATTTCTGGAATGTGAATTACATAATATTTCTAGGGCAGCTTTTGAACGTTGCCTTTTAAAAAAATGAAATTCCGGAGCTGGGTCTAAAGCAGCTCCTACCCCTTTGTCACTCTTGGCGTGTCGTCCAGTCTTCCCTCTCAGTCTGACACAGCTTGCCTGGGTTAATGCAAAGTTAGCACCCAGAACCTGGTACCCACCAGCCTCAGTCATAGGTGCCTGCACGGGCACCAGGAGTTGGTGCGGCTCATTCGGTTGGTTGAGGGGCCCTGGCTTCCCTGTCTCTGCCTCTTCTGTGTTTCACTGCTGTGGCCCCCAGTCCCACGTGCCGTGCTTCAGACAGACTCACCTCTGTGTCTTTTCTTTCAGTTCTTTTCGTGTTTAGTGATGATTGCCTATGGAGTGAGCGCTTTCCTCAGCTTCCAGGCCTGGCGAGGAGTAGGCAGCAATGCAGCCACCAGTCAGATGGCTGGTGGCTATGCCTAAACCACCTGTGCCACGGGCCACTGCGGGGCTGAAGGTTACAGCCTGCTGCCAGGGCGGGTGGCTCCGGAAGCCTGAAGTCTGCGCCCTGTGCAGAGTCAGCCTGGAAGGGACTACGCATGCTCATCTCTGCTCATCAGGATCCTCGGGTTCACCCGACACTCCCAAGGAATCAGGACCCTTCCTCTGTCAGGCATGTGGCCTGGAGAGAGGCCAACAGCCAAGACAGTCCTCTCTGCCCTCCATTTTCAGAAGGTGATGGGGGATACAGGACTCTCTTGCTTTGTCCTTAGGACTTCATGTTCAAAGCTGAGACCTAGCCTTCTCGCCAGCACTAACTACACTAATAGTGAACTCCACACCCACAGCCCCTGACCCACCATAGAATAAGCCTAACAAGCAGCAAGTATTTATCCTCATTTTTGTTCTGGGAAAGCTGAGCAAACTCATGAAACCATTCTGATTCCTGAAAACATTAACTCTGGTTTGACCCTCCCCTAAGCCAACATGTCACTTGTAGGGAAACACGTAGAAAGGGTTATGATTCTGACAGCATGGTTTTCCTTTCATGCCTTTTGAACGTACCAGTTATTTAAAACGAATCAGTTTTAAGAGACTCTCAATGATGAAAACCTGATCCAGGCTTCCCTCCCTTTCCCAAGTCCTTGTTTTGTCATTTTCCCTTGGGGGAAACTAACATCAATGCTGACTGCCTCCCTGACGCTGTTAATTAGGCACCTGGGACGGGTAAGGCCTTGCTGGTGAGTTGCCCTGTGCGTGGTGGTAACTTTTTGTTTTTTACAAAAATAAAGACCGAAGAACTTATTCGGAAAAGATGTTGGGGAATCATAGTTAGAGATGCTTATAAACACCAAGAAGCCGCAACCTAAGTCAGTACAGTTGGCCTTCTGCATTTGTGGGTTTCACATCTGAGGATTCAAACAATCGGCTGATATGCCTACCTTGATAGCTGGTGAAGTTCAGAGATCAGATAATCCAGGTGCTTAGTGTGTGGAGCTGACAGCAGAAAGAAGGGAGGAGCAGCAGAGGGCGGTCCCCCTGAGCTTATTTTCCTACTACAGCACAACATGCTCTGAATAACAAGCCACAGGCATTTCTGGGCGCCCCTTGGTCCCACCTTAAAAAACTGGGAACAATGAAAGTGTAACTAGATTCAAACAGTTGTGGATGAGCTCCACTCTGGGGGAGAGGGGCAGGGGAGGGGGTAGGTTAAGTCAGATATCCATGTCCCAGCTGGCCCGGTATAGGCCTAGTTTGGGCCTGTTGTCTTGGGATGACAATTAACTGCATCCCTTTTTACTCTCCAGTGCTTCGGAGTCTGAATAATAAATTATAGTCTTTGCAGGATCAAGCCATAAGAGCATTTTTAAAGAGGACCAACTTATTTTCTTTTGAGGCTTAAGAGAAAACAAAATCCTCAGCTAGGCTTCTGACACCCTGAAACAGCTTCTTTGGGCGGAGATGTTAACCTGCTTTGTCAAACAACTACCTTGTGGTTCAGGCTGATGCCCCCCAAGTCCTGCTGTGTGGGTGAACAGTGCTGCCCAGGGCTGAGGCCTAAGCTATAGGAAGAGACTTGCAAGTGTCCCTCGAAGCTGGGGCCAAACACTGCGCTTTCTCACGCTGGCCATTCCTGTTGCAATCGCTCAGCTGTGTCCAACTCTGTGACCCCACAGACTGCAGCATGCCAGGCTTCCCTGTCCTTCACTATGTTCTAGCGTTTGCTCACACTCATGTCCAGTGAATCAGTGATGCCATCCAACCATCTCATTCTTTGTTGTCCCCTTCTCCTCTTGCCCTCAATCTTTCCCAGCCCCAGGGTCTTTTCCAATGAGTCTCTTCGCATCAGGTGGCTAAAGTATTGAAGCTTCAGCATCAGTCTTTTCAGTGAATATTCAGGGTTGATTTCCTTCAGGATTGACTAGTTTGATCTCCTTGCTGTCCAAGGGACTCTCAGGAGTCTCCTCTAACACCACAGATCAAAAGCATCAATTCTTTGGTGCTCAGCCTTCTTTATGGTCCAGCTCTCACATCCATACATGACTACTNGATCCACACAGTCAAAGGCTTTGGCACAGTGAATAAAGCAGAAATAGATGTTTTTCTGGAACTCTCTTGCATTTTCAATGATCCAGCGGATGTTGGTAATTTGATCTCTGCTTCCTCTGCCTTTTCCAAAACCAGGTTGAACATCTAGGGAGTCCTTATTAAATTCCAGGGACTATACAGAGAGCTTTCCATGACTTATTCCATTTACTCATCCTGACAGTCCTATTTACTGATGAGAGGATGGGTATTTAGAAAGCTTCAGTTAAATGCCTGAGATTGTTCAGCTAAAAATGGCAGAACTGGGGCTTGGACATAGGCAGGCTACCTCCAGGGCCGGAGCCGCACCACCGCCAACCGCGTAGATGTTAAACCTCTTGGGTCAGTTGCACCTCCATCAATAGCCCCCCCTCTATCAGCCTTCAGTAAGCTCAAGATTGTAAGTGGGTCACTCCTGTGAAAAGTCCCAACCAGGAAGTCTCCGGCAGCCGCCTCTTCCCCACGCAAACGAGTCCACAATGCAGGGCGGACGTTGCGGCGGTGTAGGGCACAGTCCTCAGCGTTTGATGCGGGGAAGCAGGAGGAGAGCTTCAGACTGTGCAGCGCAGGTCCGGGGACTGATGCCTCCGTGTAGCACAGAAACCCACAGGGGCCAGAGTGGGTGGCGGCCAGGGCGCCATGTGCGGGGAGCTCTTCCAGGCTGGGTGGCCCTGACCGAGGGCGTGGACCTCAGGAGGAGCAAGATGGGGGAGGCGGGGGTCCATGCCGGGAGATCGCAGATTCTGCACTTTGGCCTAAGGCCAGCCTGGCTTCAAAGTGAAACTTCCACGGGAAAACTAAATAAAGGAAAGAAAAGCCAAACAGAACAAATTCCCATTTAGTCAGCTTTTATGGTCCTCGGAGGCGCTGTGTTTACGCGAGATCTTAATTATGCCGCTTGTCAGAGGCATCCTCAACCCCGCTGTGGTTGAGGGAGCTATTTTATCTTTTTATCCTTACAGCCAGGAAAGGACTTGGTATGCTGAACCCTACCCTGCATGAGATTCACACCTGGAATAAAAGACCCTTTCTCTCTTTCCTGCCCAACTGTCCCCACCTCTGCCCTGCCTCCCGTGAACACCTAATGAGAAGACTTCTGCAGCATATGAAGGCAGCAGAGCCTGGGTAGCCTTGAACAAAACTGTGATGTCTGGGGGGCTACATGGACTTCCCATGTCCCACCCCTGGGACTCCCAGACCCCACGCCCCGTGCCTGTGACGCAGACATTCTGGGAGAGCACTGCCCTGTAGCCTACCAGGAGGCTGAGAGTGGGGAGCATGCCCTTAGCGTCATGCCTCTGGGTAATATTGGGGAGTTATTTAAGAGTCATTTATTTAATGACTGACCACACTATAGGGTGAGTCCCACTTCAACTCTCTTAATCCTTCAGAGTATATCAAGGAGAACATGTTCAGTGTTTTTATCTTCGCACTTTCATTTCTTTCTATCTGTTCTTACCTTTACTCTGTATGTAGGGCAGGTGATGCTTGTTTTACACTTCAGGCAGTGGTGTAAAATTTTCTTTCCGATGAATGCGTTTCATCAGAAGAAAAAAAACAGATGTATAGATGTACTTAAAGAAAACTTAAGTCAGTAGTGGTAAAGGTTAAAGTAAAGACAGGGAGGGAAACAGGAAGGACGAAGTTTTGACAAAAGCTTTATTCTAGAGACCCTGTGTTACGCTGCACTCTGACACAGCCTGTGAGATGTTGTTTCTGCACATCTCTTCTCAGACATACTCGTTTTCAGGGAGTCTTGAGAACTGTGGCAGATTCTTAACACTGAATGGTGACTGGATCTGAGTGATGACTGGATCTAACGACATTTTCAGCCTCCTAAAACCAGGATAAAAAGAATGTATTTGAGGGTACGTATTGCCATAGGCCATAGATTGCCACACTCTATAATAACAGTGGTTTGTTGGGTATCAGACTTATAAGAGATCTTTGCTTTGTTTTTCTCTATTTAAATTAGGATACCTGAGTCCCACCCCCTAGAGATTCTTTCACAGTGGGTCTGGGGTAGGGCCAAGGAATATGNTCAGTCTTGACAAACTCTTTGCAACCCCGTGGACTATACAGTCCACAGAATTCTCCAAGCCAGAATACTGGAGTGGGTAGCCATTCCCTTCTCCAGGGGATCTTCCCAACCCAGGGATCAAACTCACATCTCCCACATTGAAACCAGATTCTTTACCAGCTGAGCCACCAGGGAAGCCCCCATGGTACCTAATAAATCACTCTTTGTTTTGTCCAGACTCCTTTACAATATGATTCTACTTCCCATCATGAAATGGAATCAATTTCTCTTCACCAAGTCCTACTTTGAGATTTGCAGCTTCTACTTTCAAACTTGGAACAGAAATTGGGGCTACTTGGAGAGACAGACTATAGTCAATGAGACATCATATGAGAGAGAGAAACTGCATGGAGAAGAATCAAGGTGAATCAAGATGTCCTTGCTTACAGCAGCTACAAACCCCCTGACACCAAGTGAAGCCACTCTGGTCTCCCATCCCCAGTCAAACCATCCCAGATAGACATCAGCTGGAAGAGAAATAAGTCAACTCCACTATACCCCAAATATCCTATCCACAGGATTGTAAGCAATAAGAAGGTTATTGTTTTAAGCTACTATATTATGTTTTGTGTGTGTGTGGTGTTTTGTTTTGTTTTGTTTTGTTTTGTTTTTTGAGTGGGGAGGAGGTTGACACAGTAGCTGATACCTGACATATGGATAATTTACTTCAGTTTTCAGTAGAATATATTTACACAGTTTGCAATCACTTCAATATATCATCAGGTTATCGCTTTCTCTCCATGTGTTGTGCTGGGCTTCAGGAATAGTTCTGACACCCGTTGTGCTGACTGTCTTGGCATCATGACTCCAATATGCAGGGCCAGAGATGCTACTGCACAATGAAAGTGTCCTATAGTGCCTGGCACCCGAACTGTGTAAAGCTTTGGAAGAAAAAATAGTTCTAAAACCTTCAGAGCCAGAAGAACTATGGGAAAAATTCATCCAAGTATTAGTTGTATAAAATTCTGAGTATTAGGTTCTTACTAATATCAGGTCAAAATGGAAGTTCTTGGAAATATAGCATATAAATTTTAAATTTACTACATCTTTTTTTTATGATGAGAATTACACACAATGCAATTTATCAGATATTGTGTGCTTACAGGGCACAAATTTATGTTAAAAATATGAAAACAAGTATATTTGTGTAATCACATAAAGAATGTGACCACAATTTTTTAAAACTTTATGATATTATTAATGACTATTAGAGGCTGAAATAAGCTTTTCTATTATCAAGAACTCAAATTTATTTTAATGTACTTTTAAAATTTTAGAACTACTATTTTTAATTTTTTAGAGCTTATTTAAATTCACTGCAAAATTGAGAAGGTACAGTGATTTCCTGTATACCTCCTGCCACACAGATGCATAGCCTCCACATTATCAGTGTAACTCTTCAGAGTGGCATATCTGTTACAATTGATTAACTTACATTCACAGGCTTCCCTAGTAATCAGATGGTAAAGAATCTGCCTGCAACGCAGGAACCAGGTTCGATCCCTGGGTCGCACAGTCACACACTCACTCACAGCCTACATTAACACCTCATTATCACCTGATGTCCACAGTTTACACTGTTCCACTCGGTGTTTTCTGTGTTCTATGAGTGAATGTGTTAGTGGCCCATGCATGCTGCTAAGTCGCTTCAGTCGTGTTCAACTCTGTGCGACCCCATAGATGGCAGCCCACCAGGCTCCTCTATCTCTGGGATTCTCCAGGCTCAGTCGTGTCTGATTCTTTGCAACCCCCTGGACTATAATCTTCCAGGCTCTTCTGTCCATGAAATTCTCCAGGCAAGAATATTGGAGTGGGTTGCCGTTACCTTCTCCAGGGGATCTTCCTGATCCGGGGATTGAACCCCAGCCTCCTGAGTTGCAGGCAGATTTTTTTCCATCTAAGTCGCAAGGAAGCCCTCTACAGTCTAAGAATATGGCCAGATGTATGACATCATCCACCTTCATATCAAGAGTATTATATAGAGTACTTTCATTACCTTAAAAATCCTCAGTGCTCTACCTGTTCTTCACTCCTCAATCCTCAACCCCTGGCAAGCACAGACCTTTTGCTCTCTCCAGAGTTCTGCCTTTTTCAGAACATCATAAAGATGGACTCGTACATTATGAGTCTGATTGGGCCCTTTCACTTATTAACATGCATTTAGGTTTCTTCCATGTCTTTTAGTTTGATGGCCATAGCTTTTAATCCCTGACTAAGATTCCATGGTCTAGATGTTTATTTATCCATTTATCTACTAAAGGAAATATTGGTTGCTTCCAAATTTGGCAGTTATGAATAAAACTACTTTACATATTCATGTGCAGGTTTTGTACAGACATACGTTGTCAACTCCTTTGGGTAAAATTGTTAAAGTTTGTGGCAAGAGTGTGTTTGGTATTATAAGAATCCACCAAATTACTTTCCAATGTCGCTATGCCATTTTGCATTTCTACCAACAGTGAATTAGATTTCTTGTAGTTTCACATCCAGGCTAGTACTTGGTGTTTTCAGTGATTTGGATTTTGGCCATTTTATTAGGTATGTAATGGAATCTCATTGTTATTTATAGAAAATATTAACTATATAAAGGAAAGAATAATTCTTTCTATTGTCTCTATTTAAAATATTGTAAATTATAGTCACATGCAAAAATAAATATGCAACTAACAATATTAGAAAAGTAAAATGTTTTGAGTAGGCAATGCTTACAAACACTATTTTCTCTATAGATTTTACAGTTTTGTAGTACGTTTCAGCCTTTAAATTTTTGTAATTTGCTGCTGCTGCTGCTGCTGCTGCTAAGTCGCTTCAGTCGTGTCAAACTCTGTGCGACCCCATAGACAGCAGCCCACCAGGCTGCCCCGTCCCTGGGATTCTCCAGGCAAGAACACTGGAGTGGGTTGCCATTTCCTTCTCCATTGTAATTTGTTATAACTCTAAAAGAAGCTCTGTTACCTATTTTGAAATTATAGCTTTTATTAATTTTCTTAAAGAATGTTCTCCCAAAAGTCAGGCTATAACCTTGGTAGTGCCATTTACCAGAATTGGAACACTGAAGAGGATATTAAAGGGCTTTGAGAATTGTAAAGTCTTGCCATTTTTATATTGCCTTTCCAAAAGGCACTGAATGTATCCCCAATGTATAATTGTGTATAGTGCCTGAAGAGTCACAACTTTCCCAGCTCTTAAAGGACAAGTGCTCACTTTGGCTGCCAAAGGCTCCACCTTTGTGCCTGGGGACTTCATAAGTGTATTAGGCTACACAATAGCCTAATATGTAGTATGGACAGGGGAAAGTACAAACAGGCCTGACAGAGTCTTAGGGCACAAGCATTCATCTATATTGCCAGATGGCCCACAAGCAGAGATCCAAGTGGTTTTATTGCCAACGCCTCCAAGCTACGAGAGGAGTCAGTGTCAACATAAAATGCTGTTGAACAAGGTGCCCTCATAAGTAGGTTTCTTTAAAGATCTGTCTTATAAGAATATTAAGCTTCCACGTATATAACAGTCATTGTGTTTATTTTTAATAAATGAATAACTCTTTTCTCGGCATACAAATGGAGGAACTCAAGAAGAATTTGTTATGTCATACAGAATGGATTAAGCGTAGGACATATAGAACTTAAGGTTTTGTATGTCATTCAATATTTTACTTGAATATAGTAACTAGTATCTAATGTGTTCTTCGGGTCATAGAGTTTTGTCGACTTAGTTTTTAGTATTCCAAAGAAGGCTGCATTTTCAAACTGTCTTCAGCAAATAAGTAAATATTTCATAGACGTGACCAAGAATCTAGATTCAGATGGGGAAAATCTTCCCAGTTATTGTAAAAAAGAAGTCTCAGATTCCATTAAAATGGATATGGGGAACCAGATTTATGCCCAGGAATAAGAAGCAGACTAGGCCTATTGAGTATAAAACATCCATAGGTGCAAAATTTATATTTCTACAAAATCACTTTAAAATATCCAAACATATGCATTTGTCTAAATTAGCCAAACAATAACAATGTCTTTTAAATACAAGATAAAATGTTTTGGTAAACATTTATATTATTTATAATGGACTTAGGCTTTTAACTTTAAAACAAAGATTTGTAGATATTGAAATCTATATGACAGACAACTTGAAATTATTGTCTAGGGATAATTTAAGAGAAAGAACCACATCCCCCTTTCCAGTGAATATTAAATAAGAAGATGGTCCAAGACATCTAACATCTTGTCTCCATTCTTCATTATAAGTTTGTGGAGCATGAGCTATGATTAGGAAATTTTTCACTTAATTTTTTTTTTGTCTATTTCAGTCATATTTTACTACAAATTCCCAGAATCTCTCAAATATATTTCAAATTTCTGAAAACATCAAAATATTATGTATTGGATTTTCAGTCAGTTTTATTGTTCTAAACTTTTGTGTTTAAATCTTATCCCCTAATTTGTTTCTGTGGTTAAGAGACAGTTGTAATATGGATTTTCTTATTGTAATATGGAGGTCAGAGTACCTCTGCTACCAAGTCAATGTACCATATGTCTCCAAGGATAGCCAAACACAGGAAGCAATGGGATATACATTTTGCAGATATTTATGAGACTATTTCTTAAGAATGGGAAAATACAAAATTTTCTGGAAGTTTCAGACTTTACTGAGAAGTTTACTTTTCCATTAAGTGTTTTTCTGTTCAGATTTAGGAAATTATAACTTTGGTTGAATTCCATAGCTTCACAGTGTATTTTTAAGTAACTCACTGTGATGAAAAGTTCATCAGCATCTGCTTGCAGTTTATCTCTACTTCAGCTCATATTTAGGAGAAGTATGCCTGGGTATTCCAGGGTGATCCAGTAGTTAGGACTCTGTGCCTTCACTGCTAAGGGTGCAGGTTCAATCCCTGGTTGGGGAACTAAGATCCTACAAGCTGGGTGGCACAGCCAAATAAAGAAATAAAAAAGAAAAAAAAATTGAGAAAAGTATGCCTTACATCAGCTCAAACCAACATAGTACACACTTCTGTGCCAACAGTCAGGGTATCTAGTGGGAGAACATGTGATAGAGCCTGTACATAGTCCATCAATGATTCAGACCTAGCCTTCAGATGGATTTTTTTGTTTTTTCCTAACAAAGCAAACTTTATTGTGGCCCTGAGTCAAGGTGCTTCCCTCCAGGTCCTCCTGCAACTGAGAGTTGGCATGAGAGGCTCATGTGTTGGGCCCCAACACGTCCATCACATTCAGACTCAGCACAGTGGTCTCACAGGTCCTCCCTTGGTCACTGAGGCCAGGTGCTCCTGACTCCTCCTCTCCTATGTCCCAGTTTTTTAGGTCTAGGTGTGGATCTGGGTGTGGATTTGGCCTTTCTGGCAGGGTTCCCTTTAAGATGGTGTCTCACTGCTTCCTCTTTTTCCATCTTTTTTTTTTTCTTGGCAGCAGTTGTCTGCTTCTGGGGCACCAGCCCCTTGACTAGTTGGACAGGCATCTCCTTCTCCAGGGACACATCAATTTATACATAGATTTGCAAAGCCTCCATTGAATAACAGACTAACTTTATAGCTCGAGTACTTTAAACAATATTAAAAGTGTTCTTATTTTTGTTTTATCATTGTTAGTGAACGTATCTTTCAGGTTCTTGATCAAATTTCAAATTCCTTGAACATATGTAAATTCACATCAACTTCTATATCCTTTAGAATCTCAGAAATTGGAGATGAAACAGACTCCAAACTTTGGGCAGATGAACAAAGGTAACTAAGACAAAAGGAAGGAAAAAAATGGGCCTCTTCCTATCTTCCCAACCCCTCAGCCAGGCTTCCACATTCATATTAAATCATCAGCATGTTTTCCAGGGCCATAAATACATTTCCCATAAAAGAGACAACCTTGGTGCTTAGAAGTTGACATACAATAACTGTTATATTTCTACTCAGGGAAGCTTCTGGCTTTATTTTCAATCTGCCATTTTAGAGTCCAAATGCAATGATGAAGAAAAAATAAAGTATTTGTTCACTTTTACTGGTCACAGTCAGAGATTACTGTTCTTTCTAAGAACCAAGAATGAAGGTACTGGAACTAAAATAAAAATTACTAAAACAAAGTAGACAATGCAAATCAATTTGTTAATTAAAAAATTTTTTAATTCATGCCTTAGTCGCAGAAATCTACTGGGAAATTTGCATCTTGCTTAATTAGTCTTGGTAAAAATCTTGAGTATCATGAGCTTATTTTGTGAGTGCAGTCGGTTCATGCTCAGACCAGAAATTTAGGAGAATCTAAGCCATACTGTCCAGTATGAACATCATTCACTTAACAGGAAAAAGAACTTCCCACTGTGTCCTCTCCCTAGCTCAAAATCTCTGTAGAGTTTCCAAACAACCATGTGAATAAGATAGGTCCTTCCATCAGCCCAAACCACAGATAAATGAGAATATACTAATGCTTGGCAGGAATGGGTTTCTTTCCCTGAAAATTGTTGTTGTTTAGTCACCAAATCGTGACCAACTCTTTGCGACCCCATGAACTACTACAGAATGCCAGGCTTCCCTGTCCTTCACTATCCCCCTGAGTTTATTCAAATTGTGTCCACTGAGTCAGTGATGTCATCCAACCATCTCATCCTAGGCCCCTTCTCCTCTTGCCTTCTATCTTTCCCAGCATCACATCTTCTCCAATGAGTTGGCTCCTCACATCAAGGTGGCCAAAGTATTGGAGCTTCAGCTTCAGCATCAGTCCTGCCAATGAATATTTAGGACTGATTTCCTTTAGGATTCACCAGTTTGATCTCCTTGATCTCCAAGGGACTCTCAAAAAGTCTTCTCTAGCACTACAGTTTGAAAGCATCAGTTCTTTGGCACTCAGCCTTCTTTATGGTCCAACTCTCACATCCATACATGAGTACTGGGAAAACCATAGCTTTGACTATACAGACTTTTGTTGGCAAAGTGATGTCTCTGCTTTTTAAAACACTATCTATGTTTGCCATAGCCATTCTTCCTAGGAGCAAGCTTCTTTTAATTTTGTGGCTGTAGTCACCATCCACATTCATTTTGGAGCTCAAAAAAGTGAAATCTGCCACCATTTCCACTTTTTCCCCATTTATTTCCCATGAAATGATAGGACCAGATGCCGTGGTATTTGTTTTTTGAATGTTGAGCTTTAAGCCAGCTCTTTCACCCTCCTTTCACCTTCATCAAGAGGCTCTTTTGTTCCTCTTCACTTTCTGCTCTTAAAGTGGTTTCATCTATGTCTGAGTTTGTTGATATTTCTCCCCCCAAATTAGTAGAGAGGAAAAAAAAATTATCAGTTTGTATGAGTGTGTGCTCTGTCTTAAATTTTGAACCAGGGTAAAGAAATAGAGGGGCTTCCCTGGTGGCTCAGATGTGGAGCCTGCAATGTGGAAGATGAGGGTTCCATCCCTGGGTCAGGAATATCTCCTGGAGAAAGAAATGGCAACTCACTCCAGTATTCTTGCCTGGGAAATCCCATGGACAGACGAGCCTGGTGGGTTATAGCCCAGGGGTTGCAAAGAGTGGGACATGACTGAGTGACTAACACTTTCACTCTCAAGGAAATAGACTGATTTTGCTACCATCAGAACCATTCATCAGAATTAAGATCCTAGTTTTATAGACCTGAAAGCCTCCTTAAGAGGTCGTCAAGCCCAGATTCTGTCCTATTAATCACAGGGAAATCCAACATATGTCCCAGCATGTATTATGATTTGTAATTTGAAATTGACATAGTATAGATTTCTGGGAAACTGTGAGTAAATTACCTTACATTTTCTGCCTTAGTATCACATCTGTAAAATAAGGAAAAGAAAAACTATCTCAAAGGGCCACTGCAAAATGCTCTGATTCACAAAAGAAAAGGCGTATTGATAAATTTTTGCAAGAGATTCATTTGTGACTAATAATCATAGAAGAGAAAATTTCATACTTAAAAACAAGAAGCATATTCAGTTCAGTATTCAGGGAAAAAAAATTAAATTGAGAAAAATATAAAAACAATATGCAGAAGAGAATATACGGAGACACTGTCCTTGGTATATTTGTGGATCCATTTCTGAATAGCTTTTTCTGTCATCTCTATGTTTCTAATTTCAGAATATTCAACAAAATAATAGGTCCCTTGTATATCAAGTGTTAAAAATAACACTGTATATTGTGGAGATTTGAATGGTGATACTAAGAATATTGATCACCCAATAATTGGCAAAGAAGGTTTTTTCTTAGAGAGGAACATGGTTATTAATTGAAAAAAGCATCCCTTTAAAAATGATGTCTCTGTATTTAATCCATTTATGCCGCTTCCTTCTTCTTCTGAAAAGTTTGCCCAAATAGATAGTTGAGCTTCTCTTGCTGGTCAGCATCAAAGCTGTCGCCATGAGCCCAGAGCAAAAAGAACTGCTTCCGATCCCTTGGGTTCCCTGCGGAAAAAGAGAGGGCACAGCTCTCTGGCAGACCTGAATGGGAAACATCTTTTCAGATTCAGATCTTTTCCTCAGTGAAAGAGTTGAAGCCTCGTAAGGCTTGATTTTAGCAGCGTTAACTTCAGGCACTCAAGTGCATCAAAATGAAAAAAAGAAAGAAAGAAAAGAATGCTATGTCTTTGTATCATATTTCTAAAAGCCAAGGAGGAAGAATTCTATAGCCTCTGTGAATACAAGTAACATGAGAGAATAGACAAGTAAGTATATTAGTATTCTCCCTTCCTCAGGTTCCAAATAAGATGACTACAGTGAAAGTGAAAGTGTTAATTGCTCAGTCCTGTCCTGAGAGTTTGGCAAGCCCATGGACTGTAACCCACCAGTCTCCTCTGTCCATGGAATTCTCCAGATAAGAATACTGGAGTGGGTAATCATTCCATTCTCCAGGAGATCTTCCCAACCCAGGGATCAAACCCGTGTCTCCCACATTACAGGCAGGATCTTTATTGTCTGAGCCACAAGGGAAGTTTACTATTCTCCCTTCCTAAGGCTCCAGAGAAGATGATTACTGAATACTGTGCTTAGTCGCTCGGTTATGTCCGACTCTGCAATCCCCGTGGACTTAAGTCTGCCAGATTCCTCTGTTCAGGGGGATTCTCCAGGCAAGAATACTGGAGTGGGTTGCCATGCCCTCCTCCAGGGGATCTTCCCAGCCCAAGGATTGAATACAGTCTCCTGTATTGCAGATGGATTATTTACTGTCTGAGCCACAAGCCCATCATATTTTGCAGTTCTTTAAATATCAACTGATCTTATAAGGTCTCAGTTCAATTCAGTTGCTTTGTCGTGTCCAACTCTTTGAGAACCCATAAATTGCAGCACGCCAGGCCTCCCTGTCTATCACCAACTCCCAGAGTTTACCCAAACTCATGTCCATCGAGTCGGTGATGGCATCCAGCCATCTCATTGTCTGTCATCCTCTTTTCCTCCTGCCCCAATCCCTCCCAGCAGCAGTGTCTTTTCCAATGAGTCAACTCTTCGCATGAGGTGGCCAAAGTACTGGAGTTTCAGCCACAGCATCAGTCCTTCTAATGAACACCCAGGACTGATCTCCTTTAGGATGGACTGGTTGGATCTCCAGTCCAAGACACTCTCAAGAGTCGTCCTCAACACCACAGTTCAAAAGCATCAATTCTTCATTGCTCAGCTTTCTTCACAGTCCAACTCTCACATCCATACATGACCACTGGAAAAACCATAGCCTTGACTAGATGGACCTTTGTTGGCAAAGTAATGTTTCTGCTTTTTAATATGCTATCTAGGTTTTTCATAACTTTCCTTCCAAAGAGTAAGAGTGTCTTTTAATTTCATGGCTGCAGTCACCATCTGCAGTGATTTTGGAGCCTAAAAAATAATGTCTGACACTGTTTGCACTGTTCCTCCATCTATTTTGCATGAAGTGATGGGATAAGGTGCCATGATCTTAGTTTTCTGAATGTTGAGTTTTAAGCCAACTTTTTCACTCTCCTCTTTCACTTTCATCAAGAGGCTTTTTAGTTCTTCTTCAATTTCTGCCTTAATATATTATAAGGTTAGGGTCTAAATTCTGTAAAATATGGACATTGACTTTTAAGTAGATATACTATTTTAAGTAGACATGCTATCTAGGTAGTAACCTTATCTAGAAGTAATAGCTATAGGATGTTTCCCCTACAATGCCTCAAGCCCCCAAATGTAAATATTATTCAACACTTCAATAACTCTAAGTCCAAGGTGATCACAATAATGACCCATAAGAAATCTGATTCATACCTGAAAAACATTTTAAATAAAAAACACTTTACAACTTAATTCCAGGGCACCATACACTTATACGTGGCCACTCACTACCCTCTTCTAGGGTGGACATCAGTGATCAGTTACAAAGCATGCCTCACTGCAAAGTCTTCCCCATCCCCATCCCACCAAACACACCTGCCCTCTCCACAGTGGTTTGTAAGGGAAAACCAATTTGGACCTCATGACCTTCATAACCATCAGAGCACTTGGTCTAGGGGAAATCTAGAAGATTCTTTCTGTCCTTCAAAGGAATCATCAGTCTTTCATGTTCTAAAGATTTCTTTCTTCTAAAATCCTTTGGATAAAATGCTGGCCTGGTGTATTGTTTATCTAGGGCTATCATAATACTATACCACAAACTGAATGGCTTGAACAACAGAAATGTATTTTCTCACTGTTCTGAAGATTAGAAGACCAAGATCAAGATGTTATTGGGCGGGGAGGGCGGGCAGGGAGGGTTCATTTCTTCTGTGGCTTCTCTCCTTGGCCGCCTCTTCCCTTTGTCTTCACATGGTCTTCCTTCTCTGTATGTCAGTGTCCAAATATCCTCTCCTTATAAGGACATCAGTCATATTGGATTAGACTTCACTCTAATGACCTCATTATAACTTAACTATCTCTTAAAAGACCTTGTCTCCAAGTGTTCTTAGAGGTTAGAACTTTATATAAACTTTATATAAATCTCACCCCATAACACATTACATGAAACTGAGGTATTCTTAAAATGTAAGTCAAATTTAATGAGTTTCTCAAGGATTTCTATATTTCAAATGATTATGCATTCTCATGATACAACAGCATTCTTTCAGCTAGCTGCATCATCATGGTGTGACACTATGATACCCTACGTATTTAGATATTTGTATTATTCATTTATTTTTGTGACTTTCAAGATGATTTTAACGTTTGCAATTATCTTGGCAAGCTGATTCAGATTCCTATATGGTATTGGCCTTTGGCCTTCAGTTTCTGCTTCTAAAGTTTCTTCTCTTTTCCTGCTATTCTATTTTCATGTATCTTGTTTCAGGATAATTTATACTATTACAAACCAATCTTCTGTCCTCTCTTTTTTCCATTTTGATTTTATGCCTTGATATTTACTGGTTTTACTGTTAATCTCTCTTCTTAAAATTCTATATTCAGTAAGCAAAATCTTTTAGGGATATAAAAATCTATTTCCTAAGAACACAAACTAAGGATTGAGGTGTTTCAACATCTTCCTACATATCATTTAACCAGAAAAGTCACATTCCTTTAGACCATAAAATAATGTAGATTCACAATGAAAAATAGTAACAAAAGGAGTTTATTATTTGCCTTTTAATAGATGAAACTTATTCAACGCCTTAGCTCTATCCATTATTTAACCTCTCAGCAGAATTTCATGAAAAGTTAACGTTGACATTTCCCATAAGTTTGTGAATTTCTTTAGTTAGAGGAAAAAGGTAAGCATTTGGAAAGAATCTGCCTGGAACATGGGAGATCCAGGTTTGATCCCTGGGTTGGGAATGAAGAACCTCTGGAGAAGGAAATGGCAACCCAATCAAGTATTCTTGTCTTGAGAATTCCATGGACAGAGGAGCCTGGTGGGCTGCAGTCCAGGGGATAACAGAGTCGGACATGATTGAGCATGATTAACACGCACATATAAGAACTTCCAAACTAGTGAAACATCAAGGCTATCATGACTAAAGCAACCAATAACCTGGGAACATAAAGTAACAATTCACTGAATACTTAGATGAGACTTAGAGTCTTTCAAAAATCACATATTCTGATAACAGCAAAAAGAGCATGATTAGTATTGCAAAATATTATTTAATTTATTTTATTTCACTGCTTCTTTTCAGAAACAATTCCTTTTGTCCCAAATCAACTCAGTAGCAGAAGATATACTAATGTTATAGCAGTCTCTCAAATGGACAAGTAGATATGGAGTAGTTTTAATATCTGCTTATGAAAATTTCTTTAAAAACTCAATGTAACTGGTTACTCTTATTCTTCAACTGGTTAAAGTTTACTCTCCTATTTTTGAAATAACTTTTAATCCTTGCCTGCCATCAATATCCAACACACACAAATGTTCTAGAGCCTCTGAATATTTGTCAGAACAACAAAGTGTATCTTTTCCTGAGTCACCTTGTACTTACACCGACAGATTGACTCACAGTCAGACTTGATGCTTTATGGTTTTGTTGGCCAGACTTCCATCTGCACGACTGTTTGGAATATAAGAATATCCCTGCCTTGGCCACTGTTCTCTTCAGCACAGCTTTACTTGTTCAAAGCCCTTTATTTAACCTTGATACAAAAAGTCATTCATAGGCATTTTGCTTTTTACCAAATTAAATGTTATTAAATATGTGCATGCATGTCTATGGGTATGCAATTGAAATAGCTCAGGAGCCATGCCAAAAGGAAGAATCGCAACACAAGTTTGAACAGCAAGTGTCTTTGACTTATTGCTGTGATTATACTAATTGCTCATCTACTTGGTGGGAGGTTGCAGGAAGCTGTTTTGAAGTAATCAAGCTGAGATAGGCCCTTCTATTTATAATAATTCTGAAAATTCTTATACCCCCAAAAAACTTAATTGCATTTTTCTTCTTTATAAAATATACTCTTTCTTTTCACCCTCTCCATTGCCTCAATCCAATAATACATATTTGATACCTTCTTAGTTATTAGAAGAATAAGTATATACTCCCCTTCATTTCATAGGTCTGAACATAAAGCCCTCAATATTCATTCACGGATCTGAAGCAAAATACAAACCCTACAAAATAACAATAATTGCCTAGGTAATCTCTCATAGAGGGTAAATTTTATGTGCCTATCATTCTTATGAAAGCATGTCTGTGTTAAAAAAAAAAAGATGTGATGGCCTTAGCTCAAGGCTTGGATCCTTATTTATTTATTCAATATTTTAATATTATGATTAACATTATAGTAACATTTAATAGTGCAGAATCAACAGACATAAGTCTTTCTNTCATAGAGGGTAAATTTTATGTGCCTATCATTGTTATGAAAGCATGTCTGTGTTAAAAAAAAAAAGATGTGATGGCCTTAGCTCAAGGCTTGGATCCTTATTTATTTATTCAATATTTTAATATTATGATTAACATTATAGTAACATTTAATAGTGCAGAATCAACAGACATAAGTCTTTCTTAGCACCACATATGGTCTTAACTACTTTATTTTAATTTTTTCTGGATAAGAACTGTTTAAATAAAAATTCAAAGGTTAATAAAATGTATTGATCTTGGAACTATATGGGAGCCCTGATATAAAGCTCTTTATTGTACTGCTACTCAGTTCTCCCATACACAGTTCTCTGTTGCTCCTCCACCCTCATGAACAAAAGTCACATTGTGATCCGGTAAGAGCATGTAAGGGCTTTGGAGTCACTCGAACATAAGTACTCCAGCTGTGTTACTTCCTAATTCTGTAACTCTTGAGCTCCACTGAGCCACAGTTTACAAACAATATAAACTGGATATCAATACCTACTTCAGAGTTGTTGTGAGAAGTAAATAACTATCATTCAAAATATATTCAACACAAATAGGCACTAAAATTGACAGTGAACCTTCCTTTTTCTCAAATCTTCCTCAAAAAGTGTATTGCCTGCAACTGTAAATATGCTTTAGCTCTTTGAGCTTCAGGAATTATAACTGATTCCAGCCTATTGTCTCCTCTGTCTTCTGTTTCTCTCTGAATGCTAAGTAAGCATAACAAAACCAATGATGTGAAATCATTGTAGAAGTAACCCATACACAAATATGTAGCTTTAAGTTGATAAATTCTAAGATGTGTTGTTTCATAAAAGGAGTCCATTCAATACTAAAACCTGGAGAAATCTGAGATATACATAATCCCATCCCCTGGCTTTACAGAAGAGAAAATTGCAATTAGAGAAGTTAATTGATCTACTTAAGAGCACAGAGTTGCAAAACTTCTTGGAGTACAAAGTACACACTGCCAGTCTCAACCAATTATGTTTTTAAACTTCCTTTTTCATACTGTGTTCAAAAAAAAAAAA